>CM074499.1:29123197-29677989 GCA_037389245.1 Oryzias sinensis
TTTGTAATCAGAGTATTCAGCTGTGAAACCACCCTTGCAACAGTTTGAGTTCATGCTGTTAAACTAAAGTTCAGTAATAGGATCACAACATAACTACATGACATCACCCGACAGCTGTATTTAACTCAGCTAAACATCTAATCCAATCCAATCCAATCCAATCCACTTTATTTATATAGCACATCTCTCAAACTGGCAGTTTCCAAAGTGCTGTACAGTGACCAAAAACCAGACAAAAGATTGCCAAACAAATTAAAATCAAAGCACACCAGTAAAATGGAAAAAAAATAAAATTAAAATAAAAACAAGGTAAAAACAAGATAAAAACACAGATAAATATAGATTAAAAAAATACACATCAGATAATGTTCTGTATCCTTTTAGTCTTTCCTTGCTTAACCTTCCTCCACCAGGTAAACACGTCTAACGCAAACTTCAACCATCCATTGCTCCTGCTGTACATTTTCTCCCCTCCATTCCTCCCCTAAGCCATTCCCCATCTTCATCCATTCATCCATCCCTCCTCTTAATCTCATCACTCTTTCTCCATTCCTTCAGTGTAGTCATTCAATTTAACTCAAGTCCACTTCCATGGTAGACACACATCCTTCCCTTCTCCTTCCTGTGACGCTATCTTCATCCATTCATCCCTCATGATTCTACTCTTCTTGTCACTCATTGAGAAAGTGTTAGTCAAGTTTATCCAGTTGGTCCAATTGTTCCTGTGATTTCATGATCTGTTAGAATGAAATACACATTATTCACATCAGATAATGTTCTGTAACAGACCTTCAAATGTTTCCAATGTTGTTTGCTAATGAGCTACAGCTCAGACTGCATCAGGACAGAACTGTGGTCCAAACACCGTCATGATTAGGACAAGAACAGAGAAAACCTAGAGCGTTATGATCTCCTAAAAGCTTGTTTGAAAACTGTCATCAACTCTGTTCTATTGTTGCCCATGGATCTCTCTCACTAACAGGTGGAGCACACGTTCAGCTTCATGGACATTTCCTCCATCAACATCCCCAGTCACACAGAGGTACTCCATCACAGTCCTCCACTATCAAGCTCTAGCCTTCAGAAAGAAGTCTACTGACTTTTGAATGAAGCCTAGAGCTTCAGAAAAAAGCTAATCTATATAATGATGCTTGTCACGTCTTTGCAGTTGGAGCTGGAGATGGATGGTCAGACGGTGTCCTTCAGTGTCCTGCACACCGAAGATCTGGCTGCTATAATCAGTCACATGACTGCATCTCTGAAGAGGATCTTTCCTGATTCCTCCCCAGGGTGGGTGTCTGTCTGCAGCCTGATGTACACCTGAGGAGATACGACTTTTTAAATCCCAGTAATGATGGGTCCCAGCAACCCCACTCCCTCACCTTTTTTTATGAATGGAAGCCTTACCTTTACTTCCTTAGTTAAGGTTTAGTTCTGTTTTGAAGAAATGGCAACGATGACCATGAACACATAAGCACGCCTACAGCAATCTTCAACATGCTGTAGATTTGATGATCCATCCCTTTGCCCCATGAGCACACCCATTCATTGATTAATGTCTGTTTTTTAACAACCGTGGGCGCGGGGAAGGGGAGTTGAGTTGAGTGGGGGTCTTCCCTCAGTCCCAACATGGTCAAGCTAAGCAGTGCTTGTCGAGAATTGCCTGGTCTTCAGCACAGCTCAGGCAAAAGCCAGGAGGAGCTGGCTTCCACTAAAAAAAGAAGACAATATCCATCTATACCTGACAAACCTTTTGCAACAGGTTCCAAGAAGCAAAACCCAGAGTTTGATGGAGAGACAATAGGGTTTGTTGGTTTAGTTGTCCAAAAATTGCAATTTGTAATCAGAATTAAAAGAGAAGTCTGATCTTTCATGCTATTCAATTTCTTTGTCTGTAACCGACTTCTTACATTTTTTTTTAGGCTGATTTGATTTTTGGTCAAAATCTTGACACTTTGTCTAGTCTTTAATAAAAACAAAGGCTCATTTATCGCATATCCATTGTCTGTAATGAAACACCAGTTTGGAAAAATTGGCTTTTGGCAAAAATTTAATATTGAGCATATGTAGCAATTAGATTATATATTTAAAGTAAAAACAAGATGAAGTGTCTTATAGATAAGGAGAGAAAAACAAACCAACAAAGACAAACAATAAAAGGGAACATAAAACAACTACAATGTCAAAGAAATAAAAATAATTACAAGATATTTTGGTTTTCAGGAAATGTGTTTGAAAGTGTCTCATGGGGGGAGGGGGTTCTCTAACACAAACTTCTTCACTAGGGTCAAAGCTGCACCTCTAAGAGGAACTTCACCGCCTCTCCAGAGGATTCACAGTGTGGTTCCTTCAGTTTAAGAAAAGTCACAGATGAAACGCTCTTCATGAGCGTGTGTTTGATCACGGGAATCAAACACACCGGGCCCCTCCCCCAGCTGGACGTGCCTTTGATGCATGGCTCCTTCTCCTCAGAAATTTGCTGAGGGCGATTCCTGCAGACCTCCAGAAGAGACTCCACACCCTGACAGAAATGGTAGAGCAGCAGCTGAGCGCCCAGCCCAGCCCCTGTGGTAAGCTCCAATCCACTCCCCACTCCTCACTGTGAGCAAGCGCAAACACTACCTCCTTTCGTTTTTTCCATTTTTTTTCCAGCTGATTGAAGCATGTAGTCTGAGCGAGTCAGCTTTTAAATTCCTAAAACATATCAACACAAAATCATTTTTCACTAAACTGTCAAATACAGCCACAGGAGTCTGTTCATGTCAGAGTCACCTTAGGTCTTCCCATAGAGGTTCCTGTAGATGTTCCTGTAGGTCAGGGGGGCCCAAACGTGTTTGCTCAAAGGGCCAAAATCTAAATGTGATCTCGGTCCGTGGGCCAAACACAATACGTTTTTTGCATGTCATGAAATAACAGCAAAACATAAATAATATGGTTTAATTTATTTGTCTTGATTCTGTATTTCTCAAGGTAACACACAAAAAGTAAGTAACATTTCTCTTCGAAACCTTTAAATATAACAGCAAGGCCTCTATGGCCATTTTTACCTGAAAAACAAGAACAAGCTAAAAAAAAAAAAAACTATCTTCCAATGAAAACAGCAAACTGAGATCCTCAATGAGAGACGTGGAGTTGTTCTTTTGACTTTATCAGTGAATGAATGTTGGGCTGCATCTCACTCACTGATAGTGTTAGTATGTCTTGCAAGTGTGAGTCTCTCAGGGTCCCTCTAAGTTTGATCTGGTTCAGGTTCATGAGACTAAATGTTTGCTCACAAATATAGGTGCTGCCAAACATGACTTGTGCATTTTTTCTCATCTGTGGGTACCTTTGTAGTGATACATGTGGAAAAAAGTCCTTCGGGGGTAGTGATGCACATTTTCTTTTTAGCTTTGAGTCACATTGAAACTCAACCAACTCCATCTGCAAATGTTCTGGAACGGAGTCAGGGCTCACACTGAAGGGCTGAGAAAAAAGCTCCATGTCATCTGCAGTCCTCTTTAGTTTTTTTCAGTAGCCTGCGATTAAAGCATGGTCTCGTCCAACACCAACCTGTTATGTTTTTTTGAGAGGAATGGCCAATTTCTCTGTGCGCTGAGTCCAGATGACGCTCCAGACGGAGGTCATTGAGCTGCAGTGTGACGTTGAGGGTCACAATCGACACCTACAGCTTCCTCTGGTCAACTTTTACCGCCAGCTGGATGAAGGCAGCGTTCAACAGATGCACACATTTTCTAAGAGAATGCTGAGCTTGTTTGGTGCCACATCCTTGTGCGAGAAGACATCCTCTGTCATGAACCGCATGACGTCAAGACTAAGGGACTCTTACTTGAGGGACATCTTATGCATCAAAACCACAGTCTTTGAGCCAGACCTGACCTTTTGATGCAATCCAGATCTCAGTATCACAATCACATTAGTGCAGGGAAGTTATTTGTTCAGTCTTCTGTGGTGAATCAATTCTAAAATCGCACACATTTTGTGTGTGTGTGTGTGTGTGGTCAAAACTGTTAGGTGTTTCTGTTCAAACAGTTTCAATTCAGAGGTTCACATTGACCTTTACGTGGTGAATAAAATACAACATTTCATACAAACCCAGATTTCACATTAATCGATTTTTCTTTACTAGACAGACACTTTCTTAGTTTTATGTCAACTCTTCAGATGTGGAATTCACAGTCATTTGAGTTCAAATGTATTTAAATGTGTTTGTGTTCTATGTAAAGAAATGAAATTGTCACTGCATTTGTTCATTTGCATTAAGTTTATTAAAAACAGTTAAAGAATGCAGGAATGCAAGAATATTCCTGTAGGTGTTTCCGTAGTTGTTCCTTTAGATGTCCTTGTAGGTGGTCCTTTAGGTGTCCCTGTAGGTGCTCCTTTAGGTGTCCTTGTAGGTGGTCCTTTAGGTGTCCTTGTAGGTGGTCCTTTAGGTGTCCTTTAGGTGTCCCTGTAGGTGCTCCTTTAGGTGTCCTTGTAGGTGCTCCTTTAGGTGTCCTTGTAGGTGCTCCTTTAGGTGTCCCTGTAGGTGGTCCTTTAGGTGTCCTTGTAGGTGGTCCTTTAGGTGTCCTTGTAGGTGGTCCTTTAGGTGTCCTTGTGGGTGTCCTTGTTGGTGTTCCAGGTCTTTCCGTAAGTGTTCCTTTAGAAGTTTGCCTAGGTGTTCCTGTCAGTGTTTTCCCTAGGAGTTACTTAGGTGTTCCCATAGAGGTTTCTGTAGTTCAATAGTTCCCAAACTACGGCCCACGGATTATGCTACTGCTTTTTTCCTTTCAAACAGTCCACCCTGTTTTGTGTCCTGATTAGCAGGAGTCCTTGTCAATCAAACTCATCTGTGCCGTGTCTCCTGTGCAGAGTGAAGTTAGCGTAAACTGTGAGATGTGCGAGGAGCTGGCAGCCCTGCAAAGTCTCAAAGGGGTTTTGAGGGAGAAGATTTAGTGGTTACTAGTATTTTTTTTCCTGATTGTTTTATTATTTGTTGTTTTTACAAATAGTGTTGTTTTTTTCATGAATATTATTATTATTTATTTCCTCACTTTTTTCTATGAAGATCCCAGAAAGTAATGCTAATAATGCTACATTTGGTTATGTGTGGCTTTTTAGAAAAACATTAATGTTTGGGTTCAGACAATTTTTGACCCCCAGCCAGAAAGGAAAAAAGTTATGTGGCCCTCACAAGAAAAAGAAAGTCTGCGAAAATGCTTGACATTAACATGATTAAATGCAGCGAATTAGAGAAATTTGGGTAACCCTTGTGCTATCCTAAGCACTTTAATGTTGGGAGTGGGGTCATCTAGACCCACTAGACAGTGCTCTGAACCTTTTTTCTTCAATGATTTGTGATCTTCACTGGTGTCCATGGATTACATGAAATCTTTCCACCCTTATCCACCTTTGTCATGGTAGGGAGAACACGTCAATGGAAGGGTGGGGGGTCATCTAAGATAGCACAAGGGTTAAATCTGATCTAACTGCTTGTTAATTTTAATTGGTTGAACTTTTACATTTGGTCCCCCATAATCTTCTGAATGGACCCTGCTATTCTTTAGGATGTCCAGATCACAGTATCGGTAACATTTCCATGCAGCAAAGCCTCACTTAACAAACACAATTGTCCAGTTGTGCGTTCACTTAGTGAAGCTAAATACATCATGGGTACTAAAGGCTTTTCCATACCTACATAGTGATTGCAGTGTAAGACACAGACTTTATTCTAAAGCCTAACCTTTCTACAAATGTCTTTTCTTAAAGCATTTAGACAGAAAATGGGATTACTTTCCTACAGTCCTGAGTAACAGAGGAATGTTTTGAAGGAAAGTGCTTGACACTCAGGGGTTCAGAGCAGTTCATGCTTCTGCTGGGATGTGTTACAGATCCCCTTTGTTTGTTGAAGTTGTTCTCTGCACATTTGTGCGTTTGTTGTTGAACAGGAGGGTTCTCAGATACTTATGCTGCTCTGTGTGATTTCAATGAAATGCAGTTCAAGGAGGAGATCCAGTGGGTGAGTAGAGGGACACCAAAGAAACATTTTCTCCATATCTGGTTCAGTTTGGAAGTTTTGAGAAATGACACCCAAAAATATTGTTGTTTTTTGTATTCAGGATCTTGACAATATCTACCACATACACAACAGCAAAGTCTTTAATCTTCAAGACTTCGGCCATTTGGACAGCAGGTAAGAAGAGGAAGTTTGTGTTCCCGTTGTGTTCATATTCAAGCTCGTCAGCCTTTGGAACATTCTAATTCTTCTGCCTCCTCAGAGACTTGGCTTTGGCAGTGGCAGCTTTGTCCTTCAACCAGTGGTTCATCAAGATCTATTGCAAAGAGCTCAAACTGGTAGGCTTTCCTTCATCAGTTTTTTTCAGTTCTGTTGAGCAGGAGTCAGGCGAGTTTGGTTTGGTTCTAGTTTGGTTCACTTCGATCTTTGGTTCCCTTCAGCGAGGCTGTGTGTGAAGGCAAACCAAAGCAGAGGAAGTCAAGCAAATTTTATTGATGCAGCATCTTCTGTCCTCACAGACACCCTAACATGCTTTGCAGACATGCAAGAGCTTCTGTAAAAAATGTAAATGAATTAATAAAACATAAAAAAATGCCCCCCATCCCAAAAAATATATAAACAAAACAAACAAAGATTAAATTAAACAGCTTCAGTTCAGAAATTAATGATGTTTTAAGTTCGGACTGGAAAATTGTGTTTTAAATTTGTTCTTGTAGGATTTTTCTGATGATGGTGGACATATATAAAGAAAATTAGGATTAAAACTGCATTCCTAAGTATTTCTTTATTCAAATCAGGAGCAGATGAAACAATGTTTTTTGAGAAAGGTCTCTTTTGTTACATCAACGGAAACGGGCAGGCCAAAGCCTCCCATTTCTGTTCCACTCTGATGAATTCACTTGCACACAAACAAATCCAAAACAGTCTTTGTTTTCCTCTTAAAATAAAATGAAAATATGATTGGAGTGGAACTGTTAAATATAGAAACAGTTGGAGAACATCTAAGATCCTCTGGAAGCTGCTTCCATTTGTGAGCAGCAGAATTTCTTTGGTTCTAACGCAGTTCTGCTGCAGAAGGTTTGTGAAACATCAACAGATCTGAGAGGTTTTTGGGCTCCACTACAACAGAACGGATTCCCCACACTTATGAGGAAACTGATTACATGACATTTTTTAAGTTCCATTCATCCATCGATCTTCCTCCGCTTATCAGGGACCGGGTCGCGGGGGCAGCAGTCTAAGCAGAGATGCCCAGACTTCCCTCGCCCCAGCCACTTCCTCCAGCTCCTCTGGGGGACCCCGAGGTGTTCCCAGGCCAGCCGAGAGACGTAGTCTCTCTAGCGTGTCCTGGGTCTTCCCCGGGGCCTCTGCCCAGTGGGACATGCCTGGAACACCTCTCAAGGGAAGCGTCCAGGAGGCATCCGAACTAGATGCCCGAGCCACCTCAACTGGCCCCTCTCGATGTGGAGGAGAAGCGGTTCTACTCCGAGCTCTCCACGGGTGGCCGAGCTTCTCCCCCCATCTCTAAGGGAGCGCCCAGCCACCCTACAGAGGAAGCTCATTTTAGCCGCTTGTATTGTATTATTTTTAAGTTAATTGGAACTTAGAATGACACTTAACACTTTAACTAAATTTAAACTATTACTTTATACTCTTTCTTCTCTGGGTCACGGACCTGCCAGACCAATGATCAGAGAAAGCCAGAGTTCCAACGCATGCACACTCCACACAGAAAGATGTGCTGTTCCAGGTCCCCCCAGTCAGAACTTAAGCCAGGGTTTCCTTGTTCTGAGTCGGGAGCACTAACCGCTGTGCCACCGCACCTTGAAGAATCTACTCAGTATGTAGCGTATTTCTTTTTTATGTCATCACGTCTCTTTTACTTATACGTTTCGACACCAAGGTTTCATTTACTCAAAATGTTTTAGTCCAATAAAGATATAACAAGTCAAAGTTGAAACGGCTTATAGGTTTTCAGCTGACTTGACTTGGTTGCTACTTTTGAGTTCTATGGTTATACAACTTTGGAGCTCATTGGACGGTTCAGGTTTACAGTGTGCAGTGAAAAACTTCAAAACAGGAGTGATGTGGTCAGTTCTTCTGGTTCTTGTTGAAACTCGGACTGCAGTGACCTGAATGAGCTGCAAATGAACAGTTGTTCTCGGAAGTCTTCTGTTTGTGCCCCCTGTCCCTCCCCCACCCCCCACTCCACTACCGTCCTTGTCACTACCCCGTAACCCTTGTGCTATCCTAGGCACTTTAACATTGGGAGTTGGGTCATCTGGACCCACTACATCAGAGGTGGGCACTGAGGGCCGCATTCCTGCATGTTTTTGAACATACCATGGCCTGGCATGTTCTGATTGGCTGGACACACCTGAACCAGGTAAACAGCCATGAGCAGGGCAAGAATATCTGGAAATCATGCAGACACACCGGCCCTCGAGGCCTGGAATTGCCCACCCCGCACTAGACAGTGCTCTGAACCTTTTTTCTTCAATGATTTGTGATGTTCACTGGTGTCCATGGATTACATGAAATCTTTCCACCTTTATCCACCTTTGTCATGGTAGGGAGAACATGTCAATGGAAGGGGGGGGGGTCATCTAAGATAGCACAAGGGTTACTAGGACATGTACTCACAGTTGGAGGCTTGGCGCAAAATGTTGAAGATTCTCCTGAATTTTACCCCAGACTTTTTCTTTCACAGCTCTACTCCGATACATGAAAGACTTGGAGTCATAGAATTCGAGCCAGGATCAAACTGCATTGATTAATTTCTGCTTTATGATCAATTTACAAACAGTTTGCACTTCTGTGTTCTGAAAAGGACGCATAAGTCACTACCAAAGCTGTATGGTCAAAGTTCAACTGGTTTAACTGTCAGCAAGCTTTCAATTGCAGCGCGTTTTTGACACAGAGCCCCAAAATTGACTTAAAAGCATGTGTGATGACGCGTGAACATTATGATACATACATATTTAACATGTGTGGTGCTTTTAGGAACACGCTTAACGGGGTTTCTTGAACGCGCTGTAGCACAAAGCTACATTCACACCAGCCACTCTGCATTCAAAACCCTCGCGTTCATGCGCCGCTACGCAAGTTTTTAAATTCTTTTCTGGGCTCTACAAACCAGACATTCACAGAACACACACTGAAAGTTCACCCAGCTGAACTTTTGACTGCTTAATTTTCAAACAGCTCAACTTTGACCAATCAGAGATTTGAATCTTTCAGTGATAAATTGCTGGTGTCATTTTCAAAATACAGAAGTACCAAACAGTTGAGAAGCAATCACGAAGGAGAAATTAATAATTGTGCTTTTTCTGCCTGGCTGGGATTACATGACCCCAAGTCTTTCATTTACCGGAGTAAAAATCCTGGAGAAAGATTTACACGGCTTCAACGTTTTCCACCAAGACTCTATGTGCTGGTAGCCAGTAGAAAAAGTAAAACAAGAAGCCACTTCCTGCCACTCGCTGCATGTCTAGTGGGAATACCTTGGGCTGTTTATGAAAGCGCATATAGCGGATTTCACAATACATGGCTGGTGTGAATAAGGTGTTCACACAGGTCTACTTGATTCTAGTGACAGTTGGAAGAGTACGTAGAGCCTGAAAACTGACATCAAAAACTTGCGTAGCGACACACATCCGCGAGAGTTTTAATGCGGGAGCCCAAAATGTGCATATACGCACATTTACATCGACTTTTCATTGGAAGCTGTCGCTCAAACGTTTCCAAGAAAGGTGTGAACGTAGCACGAGACTGAAAAAGCCGATTTGTGCTCTTTGTGAGGCTAAAACTCAGTTCTGGGCCCATAATTTCTGAGTTTTACTTTTAGTTTTTCATTTCTCAAACAATCTGTTCTTCAGTTTTATTCTGTCTTTGTTTCTAAAAACAAAGAATCGTGTTTGTCGTTGTTAAACTAAGAGAGGTCTGACTGCATCCAGGAGTCAAACTGCTCCAAGCAGCAGCAGAGAATCTGATGGACAGAGACACAAAAACCTTGTTGTCATCTGCATGATTCTGATGTGAAATATAATTTGTTTATGAAAGATAATATAGTGACCCCTGCCCTCAAGAGAAGATCACTTACAACAGTGGACTGTACCTGATGTCAGTTCCACTTTCCAAAAGGCAGCACTCTGATCAAGCATCACTGAAACGGATGATTTTGCTGAGTCATCATTGACTTGACTTGGATGTGGTTTAACACTTGCGCTATCTTTGTGTTGTGAAGTTGTCTAAAGCCTGACTAAAGTTTTAGTTATGAAAGTTGTCCAGCTGATCAAAATTTCATCAGGAGAAAAAAGATGGCTGACTTTCTGCTCATAAAAAAGGTACCGGGATTTTTATCTCAGTACCAACCTGTTAGTAGTTCTGCTACTTGGTCTGTTTAGGGAGGTCTGACCTCTGGTTGGAGCCACAGGCAACACAGGCAGAGGAAGCAATGACTCAAACAGACAAAAATAAAAAAAATAAGGTTGACGTCAGTTTGGTATGAGATCTCCATGGCTTATGGAAGAAGTCAGGCATGTTAGAGTCTGAGACAGAGGTGTCAAACTCATTTTGGTTCGGGGGCCACATTCAACCCGTCTGATCCCAAGTGGGCCGGACCAGTAACGTAAAAGCAAAAGTTGGAAAGAATGCCTCAATCAACATGGTAGCCTAATAATTTATTATTACACATTCATTCACAGAGGCCATCCAAATAAAATGCTTTTTACTTTTTAAAAAATTGGTTTATTTAATTGTATACAGACTGAATATTTCACATCTGACACTGAAGCAATCCCGATAGTAAACACAAGAGAGGGGCTACGGAGAAAATGAAAGACCTAAAATGTAAATGTGTAAATCAATGAAAAATGTAACTAAGTTAAACTTATAAACATTTGGGACAAGTTGGAACTTAGTTAACCTCCTTTCTCTCCTGAAACCTCAGCTGTCCACCAATATCAGGATTCAAATCCTGAGCAGAAACACATTTACTGTCATTTAAGTGAGCAAAACTCAATAAAATGTCCAAGAATCTTTTCCTGGTTGCTGCCTGAATTTTTTGGCAACACCTGGCTTCTTCCTGACCTTTGATGGAGCGCCATCAGTGAGCAGACTGACATCAGTTATATACCGGAACCTGTTTTTGTGATACTAAAACCTGTCCAACACAAATGGCCTTCAGCTCTAATCTGTTTGCTCAGCTGTTGGATAGAACAAGTAAAAAAAATGGCTGGTACCCTAAAGTAGCATTCACACCGGACGGGATTCGTGCATCAGGGGTGTCGAGTTTTAATGTTAAGTCAATGTACAGACCCGATCTGAGGTCCTGCAGCACGACTCAAGTTTCGGGGGGCCAGCCGAACTAACAAGTCCCCCGCCCAGGGGCCAGCGGAATTTGCTAGCTCAGCCAGACCCTGTGCAGCTGGCTGGCCAGCAGACAGAGAGCCGCTGTGGGACTGGGAGGCAGCCTGCTTTGGCTTCCCGAGCTGACAGTAATAAAAAGATCCTCTGGTTTGACTCTTATTCCTCCCCTCTCGCACTAATGGTGACAGCAACAAGTAATCAAACTGGGTTACGGAGACACGGTAGTACCGACGGAAAGCAGCGATCTGGGGTGTCAAGGAATCAAGCACATTTTTAGTCAGGCGTTGAGCAGCAAATCTGCAGCGCGTCAAAGGAGAGGTGTCCTATGCGAATTCGACACGCGAATCGCGTCCGGTATGAATGCAGCTGAACCCCTTGGTGGTTACATAGATTATTGGCCTGGCTACAGATAATCAGCTTTCGTTTTTTTTTTTACTTTGCGTCTGTCTGTGTTCTCAGTCCGTGGATATCCAGCAGCAGCTGACCTTTCTGCTGTCCAGATCTCCGAGTCTGCAGGAACTCTCTCTGGAGGGCTGCGGTCTAAAAACGTGAGTTCCCTACAAGGCTGGGGATGTTTCATCTTAGGTGGGATTTGATCATCTTTTAGATGACTTGCTTCATGAGATGACTTGTATTGAATAATTGACAGGTAAATATTTGAGAAAAAATGTAAATAAACACTCACTGGCCACTTTTTTAGGAACACCTGACTAACACAAATTTCTAATCAGCCAATCACATGGCAGCAACTCAATATATTTAGTCATGTAGACACGGTCCAGACGATCTGCTACAGGTCAAACCAGCATCAGAATGAGGACGAAAGGTGATTGAAGTGGCTTAGAACGTGGTTGTTGGTTCCAGACGGGCTGGTTTACAGAGAATGGTCCTGAAAGAGAAAATATCCAGTGAGCAGCAGTTCTTGAGGCAGATGGACTACAGCAACAGAAGACCACACCGGGTACCACTGCTGCTGTCTGGTCTGATGAATATGTTTCTGCTGCCACATTCAGATGGTAGAATCAGAATCTGTCCTCAACAACATGAAAGCATGGATCCATCCTCCATGCCTGTTATCAGGTTCAGGCAGGTGGTGGTGGTGTCATTGTCAGAAGTCAGAGCTCTGTCTTCCCCTCTGGTCACCTTCGGGAACCATCTCCAGAGTTCCAGAGGCACTACATCTCCCAGCAACCCCAGCACACACTCTTCTGGATGCCACACACCTGACTCTCATGTACAATCACTTACAGTCTACTTAAGCACTGAACTGAGCCTCACTCAGTGCAAAGTTTTGTTTGTGTCACTCTGCCTTCATTACCAGGTGTTGTGTCTAGACCTGATCTTCTGTTTACTGACCCTGTTTTGTCTCTGAGTCAGTTTGTGTGCTGCCTGTCCTGAATCTCTCCTTGATTCTGAATACCCCTGTTACCTCTCTGATGCTCTCATGCTGGTTATTGACCCCTGCCAGCCTGCCTGACCCTGATTTAGCTTTGTGGACTCTTAGCTGAGCTAATAAACCTGCTATTTTGGAACCAGCTGTCTGCCTGCTCTTGTGACAGTCATGTTGTGGGGGATATTATCTTGGCACACTTTGTGCCCCTTAGTACCAGTTGAGCATGATTCCAACGCCACAGCCTACCTGAGTCTTGTTGCTGACCATGTCCATCCCTTTCTGACCACAGTGGACCAGCTTCTGATGCTACTTCCAGCAGGATAAGGCTCCATGTCATCAAGCTGGAATCATCTCAGTCTGGTTTCTAGAACATGACTATAAGTTCTCTGGACTCAAACGGCCTCCACAGTCACCAGGGGAGTGGGGGTTCAGACAGCATTTCTGGTCAATGAGACTGTCTCACAGTGAAAGTGACCCAACTTGGTCCACAGAATGTGCCTGTTCTGGACTGGAGGAGCCAGGGTCAGGGCGTTTTCAGGTCCAAACAGGTTGAAAGTGAACGATCCACAGATTGAAGTGATGGTGAACAGTGAAGGATGGTTGTAACAACTGATGCTGAATTATGAAGAAAGGCAAACTTCAAAATAGAGAAATGATTCGAGGTAATAAAGACCGAATCAAGACAGAAAAATGTGAAAGATGAAATCAAATGTTTTCTTTATAGTGAGTGGAGTGCTTAGGCCTGTTACCAGGTTTTGAAAACGTGTTTGACATCCAGCTATCACAACCTTCTGCTGCAGGGACTTTGCAGTGAAAATGGCAGCTGCTCTTCAAGAGCGCATGTCCTGTCCTCTACATTCAATCAACCTGTCTGGAAATCCCATTGAAGACAAAGGTACGTTTGTCACAGAGATCCACAGTTCAGTGTTGGAACAGAAAATAACCCGAATCCACTGCATGATGTCAGCAACAGACTTCTCAGACAAGATCAGTAAACAGAACATATAAAGGGAGGGTTTTCTCTTCTTGTTTGTAGGAGTCACAGCTCTCAGTCAGCAGTTGCATCTTCTGGATGAGGGACTCAGACATCTCTCTTTGAGCTGTATATCCATGACTGCTAAAGGTACACACAAACACATACCTGTCATAAACATGGAATGGACACACAGCTCCACTCAGCCTTTGCTTTTATATTGGTCTATCAGAACAACTCTTCCATATTTTTGGGTTGGAAAGCCTAAATGAGACCCATTCATTTGTTTCTAAAAAACTTTGCATTTGCCTTGTGTTGTAGCATATAATTATAAAGTCATTAAAGTAAAAAAAAAAATTATTCCAAACTAAGTGAGCACAAGAAGATCTAAGGCTTCTGTCATTATATTTAGTTTGACGGTGGAAATCATTGAAAGTTATTATGTTTTCATGTCAATGTAAATGACATTGAATCCAACTGGTTCTAGAGTTTGTTTCCAAATAAGAACGAATCCCATACAGGAATGTGATGGATTCAAAATACTGAACTTTAACATGATTAAAGTGACTGCAAGTGACTGTATATCCTGAGTTGTAACTATTATGTAGTCAACAATGTCCATCTATTTTTCTTCATTAACTGCCATTACACAAAACCTTAAGGGATTGTTTCATAGTAGCCTAGTGTCTGCATAGCTGTTGAACGTTCTGTTGATTTTCCAGTTGAAACTATGTTTTAAGCTGTCAAAGAGCACATCCCAGTTCTTTTGTTTTTTTTAGTGAGCACAAAGTGATGTAACATTTCAAAGAGTGAGAAAATCTACAGACCAAACAGGAATCTCATGAGAGAAATGAATGTTTGAAACAGCTGAAAGTTTGCTGAGAATGTTCCACACAGAAGAATGAGTGTGAGGCCTGGTGTGTTTGCAGGTCTTGGCAGTCTCAGTACGGTCTTATCCTCCAATCAGCTCTTCTCAGCATCTCTGACCCACCTGGATCTGTCAAAAAACCCCGGCAGTCTCTCCACCGAGGATGCCATGGTAACCTTCTACTGTATGTCGTCAAATGTGGACTAAAAACTGCTCCGCATGCCCCCCGAACCCCTGCTGAGGGCTCAGGGGTTCGTTTGCTCACCACTACATCACACTGAAACAGACTGAGGGATTTAGGGAAGAAATTCAGACATGACGGCAGTGTTCTGTTAGTTTTCTCCTCAAGAGGACACTGGGACTCAGTGGTGGACCGTGACACACCCGGGCCTTCAGTCGTGCTACGTCTAGGTCCCTTAACCCCTCATGAAACATTTTACGATGCAGAAACCAGCTTTGTGTAGCAGGACTCACATTAAATGCCTCTAAATAAACAGAATCAACAAAACAATAAACAAATCTCATTTTGCAACACATTGAAAATAACCACATACATGTGAACTATTATTTATTGTGATATTTATCATTTCATTCATGAAAAACTCTGATTATTAGAAGACTAAATCAATCCTCCTGTCTTTCTCAAAAACAGTGCATCAGCCTGTCATGTAGATTATGGTCTTCAGTCCTTTTCTGTTCCATCAAGGCCAGTGCTGAGAGTCTGTTCAGTTGTATTTCTGTAAGTTTGAAATAGCCTCAGAGCCCAAAATGTCCGCTGGACAGACGCAGTGGACACGGGGACGGTCAGTCCAAACACACAAATCTGTACGGCTGCTTCATGATTCACTCAGATGTTTCTGATGAAGGTAGTCAAGGAAATCAGTGGGAGATTTTCCTGCTAGATCCTCCATGGATCCATTACAGTTTTCATCTGTTTTTAACTGAGACAGATCACAAAGTGCTCCTCTGTATCCAACTGGACAAGGCTGCATGTGACTTCCTGAAACTTCTGTCCAATCAGAAGGTCTGAATACTGTGACGCTGCCTAAGCCTGCCAGAAGGCCCTGCTGACACCAACTCACAATCTGATAGGTTGAAGGAAATGAATGGATGACATTGATTTTGCATTAGGAGGCCTTCACAACCCAAGGTGAATACTGGTACCCTTATCCTGCCTGGAAACAGAGGACAGCTGAAATGTGATTGGTAAAATGCTACAATGTGAAAATCTGAAAGCGGCACACCCATCATAAACAAAATAATACAAAATGGACAAATGATTTAATGAGTATGCATGGACAAAATAAAATAAACATTGATGATTCATATATTTTGTGGGCCTTCAGAGATGGCCTTGAAGGGCCTGACGGCCCACCACTGCTGGGACAGAACCCCAAATCCTTCCACTTCTCAGATGGTTGGTTGTTGGTTGGTTAAAGATTTCCAGACTACTGAGATTTCTTGAGAAACTCTCCATATTGTGAAATGGTAAATGTCCTAAAGAACAAATGCTACTCCTCAGGAGTGGGTTCTCCCCTGGAGCCCAAACTCTCTGCTTCTGTGTCTCTGGGCAGGTGGAAGTGAAGCTTTCATGATGCTGCCTCTGCCAGTGAAGGATTTAGTTATTGTGACACCGCCTGCTGCGAAGGCAGCTTCCACTCGAGGGTTCATTGTTCTGCGCATTTGTCTTGCAGTTCCTCTTCAGTTTCTTGTCCAGCACAAACTCGCTGTCCCACCTGGACCTGAGCGACACCAGCTGCCCCCTGGACACGGTTAGTGACAACAGCTTTCTTCTTAGCAAAGCAGCACATTTGGGTTAGAGTGTGCTGCAGACAGTCTTCTTCATCTTCTGGCCTCCTCCTTCAGTGAGAGTCTTTAAATTTTAGAGGGTCTCAGTGAGAGGACGTCCTGTGGGTGGATCATGGAGGGAAAACTGCCTCATGATCAGAGGAAGCAGCGCCTCAGCTCTAACGTCTGCCCATCTCTGCTGTGTTCCTGCAGCTCTTCGTGTCCCTGTCTGCTGGCTGCTGCAGCCGGCTGCAGCACCTGAACCTGGCCAGAAATCCCTTCAGCCACAGGTCACCTCCACAGCTCTGCATTAACAAACACTTGTTTGCACTCTACCTGGACATCTCACTAACCCTTATGCTCTCATCCCCCCTCTTCACTAACGTGTTACATTATTGTTATGTTTTTTAACTTTACTTTTTAACCCAAACAACCATTGATATCATATTTGATACATGCATTTCCGAGACCCCTGTCTCATTAGCATGATCCAAACTTTCCTTAACCCTTGTGCTATCTTAGATGACCCCCCCCCCTTCCATTGACGTGTTCTCCCTACCATGACAAAGGTGGATAAAGGTGGAAAGATTTCATGTAATCCATGGACACCAGTGAAGATCCCAAATCATTGAAGAAAAAAGGTTCAGAGCACTGTCTAGTGGGTCTAGATGACCCTACTCCCAATGTCAACGTGCCTAGGATAGCAGAAGGGTTACAGCCCATTGTATTGAACTTGGTCCAAGTAAAGCAGATTCAGTGAGATTCTCGTGAAGTCCATCCTATTTCTTTGAGTTGTCTGCAACAAAAATTAAACAGGCAATCAAAGTCGGTTGTCTATGTTGAAACATTTTAAAAGCCAAATGTAACATTTTAGTTTTGAAAACTCAATAGTTTTTCCTTGTACAATTACGATTTTGGAAGCAGAACTATATCCTCCTAAATTGTAGAAATTTGGTGATAATTAATTCTTCATTATACAATTAGATTATGTTCAACATGTGTGTCTCAAATTGGAGACAGTGGGTAAATAATGTGTTTTTTCCATGAGCACTAATAATAGAACAGCAAACAAACAGGAAGAGTAGTATAAACATGAACACAAACATCCGTCATTGTCATCACATGAACATTCTGACTTTACTCTAAGAATTACTTAGAGAAGTGGTATTAAACTAAGATAAAGTGAATATTCACCTGGTTTATAGTCTCACTTACATGTTCTGACTGAAAGACGTGATTAATATTATCATATAGCATCATTATCACTTTGTTTCAAATGTGTGTTGTTTTTTAATCTCAACGTTTCCAATGGTATGAAATATGGCTCTGTAATACCACTGGAGGCCATCAGAGGGGGCTCTCACACCGTGCCTAATCTAATTTGGGGCACATGTTTGTGTGACGATGCTTATGGTGTGGATATAAGATGGGTTTTTTTAATAAGCCGGCCACTCAAAGGAGAAGCAGCAGTCCAGGCTTCATGAGCAGAGAAGACGCTGAGAAAAAAAGTGGTAAACATGATTTATGAGACAAAACTGGGTCTGGAATCCTTCCTGACTGTGTCTGCAGAAAGGTGCGGGACGTGACCAGGAGCATTCAGCAGTTCTTCAGTCAGAGTTGTGAGCTGAAATATGTGGGTCTGTCTGCAACCAAACTTCCTGCACAAGCCCTCAGGTGTGTCTCCTCCAAACCAACCTGAACTTTGCAGACTTCAGAACATCGATACTGTTTTGGGGCACATCAGCTTGTCCAGATTGACATCTTTTGGTAGTCAGAGGCTTTTTTCAAAGTTGACTGGCATAAAATGGAGCCGAGGAGCTGCAGCCGCTCACTGCTGTGTTTGCTTTGCTGTCAGGTTGCTGCTGCAGGGTCTGGCCACCAACACTTGTCTCTTTGGCCTGGAGTTGGACCTCAGCAGCTGTGAGGTACACAACACCCCCCATCCACCTCTGTAGTGCAAAGGTTTCAGAGGGAATTCAACAGCAAGAGCGAGCATCGTCCCATTCCTGTTTTTCAGCTGCGCTCAGCAGGAGCCCAGGTCATACAGGAGCACATCTCTGAGGCCACCGCCATCAGGAGTCTGGACATCTCTGACAACAGTAGGCACAACCACACAAACTCCAAAACATCCTCCATGGTGCCCCTCCCTCAGCGTTACGAGGCTTGACCATGTGGGTGCGCTACTCTGTGCAGATCCAGCCTTTGTGGGAGCCGATCATTGGCTGATCATTCTGACCGGAACCACCTGAACGAGTTTACAATATGCAGACTCCTGCAGGATTTTAGTTGCCTGCTGTATTGGCGCCAAACTGTCACTAGAGGCGCTGTAGAGGCAATGTTTTATAAAGGTTCTGTCTGTGTATTCACTGATTACACTATGAATACTACAGACTGCATTACAGTCTGTAGTATTCAGACTGGAAGAATCCGTTGGCCTAGACCCAGTCCTCGCAACTTGGTCCAGATCAAGTCCTGAACCTTTGGTTCGTTTGGTCGTTCGTTTGGTCTGTATTCAGACTGCTGTGAAGTGGACTTTCCAGGGGGGTATTCCAGAAAGCAGGTTATGCTAGTTACCACGGTAAGTTTGAGGCTAAGGAAGTTGATAACCTCAGCTTTCAGTCCCAAAAATGGAGATATGTTTCAGGGTATGTCAAGTTGCCATAGTAACTCATACTCTGAACATAACCTGGTCTGGAGCAGGTTTAGTTGAAGGTTACTTTGTTTTCAGAGAGGTGAAGCAGCATGGCGTGTCCATTTGAAGATGATTTAGTGGATGAAGAAGCTCAGATAATACCTTTTCCACCGTGAGAGGGTGATAAGACCACATATGGATGTTGGAAAAAGAAACTTTTTACTTCGATCTTACTTATTTATTTGCTTCAGTTAAGATAAATCTTGTTTTTTTTTAGTTAAGTCAGCTTAAAATAACACGTAGTTTTCAGACATTTATTTTACTTTCATTCAAATGAATTCAATTAAGTAGGTGTAACTTTGGTGCTGCTGTTAGACCTGCTCGCAAAGAATTGTGGGATATCATTCCCTTTGCCTGTCTGGACGGATTTGGGTTTAAGTGTGTGTTTTTGACCAAATGTGTTTAGTTGTTTAGTTGTTTTACTGTGTTTTGTTTAGTTATTTTTCCTGTTTTGTTTAATTCTTTCAGCACCATGAGTGAGAGGGAGGGAGAGGATGATGAGATTATATAGCACCACAAGTGCAATGTTTTGGTACAAGAACTGAAGTTACAGTCAGAGTCATGATGTGGTATATATTATAAATCCACACAGTAACAAATAAAAATGAGAGTATTTTCAGGCTTAGACTTACACAAATGAGAGTTCAAGAATACAATAAATTGAGATGGAAAAACATTTAATTGAATTGGAATAAAATGACATTTAGTTAGAAAAATATGTAAATTTGACTTGTAAAATAAATATTGAGTTGGATAGACGTAAGAATATAAGTTGAATATATTTAACTCAATTACTTGTTACCAATTGAAGTAATTTAAGTTGGATAAGTTATATATATATGTATAACACAATGAAAATAGAAATAAGAAACTCCTGCGTTTACTCTGTCCGTTCTTTTTCTCCAAGCAGTAGATCTTTTTTTTGCTGATGATGCAGCCGTGTTACTATTTTGATGGACATATAATCTTCATACGCCGTCATTAATCTCAGACTCCGTCTCACTGAAATATATCGCTCTCTTTTTTTCTCCACGCGTTTCCATGGTGACTTCAGAAATCTGCGATCCATTGAGAATGTCTTCATGTACTTGCCGTGCACGTGCATTAACCCAGGGTTACCAAGTCCAGCGTAATTACGTTAACTCATATACGGTCTTTTGGAACCGACATACCCCGAGTAAGCAAGTTCAGGCGGATTTCAGCCAGAGTTCAGGGTTAAAGTCAGGCTAATTTTAACTTGCCTTCTGGAATACCCCCCTGTTCTGGACTAAAGCTTGTAAACAAAACCATGTGACTAAAGATCTCTTCACTCATTGGTCAGGTCAAGGCCAGAGCAAAATATGAAGGTAAAAATGTGTCAAAATGGACAAACCGTTAAACTGTTGGAAATCTTTTACTGTTTGATAAAATGACAATCATTTGTCCGCGGCTCATCTGTTGTTATATTATACTGAGACCACATCCACAAATGGGTCAGTTCTCGGTTTTGGACCAGCGCCAGCTTGGGAGTATTCACACGGAAAATTTGTTCCCAAATATCAGTGGAAATGAACTCTGGTTCACTTTAGGCGAACCAAATGCCCCCTCTTTTACCCCCACTACCCACTATTCAGTTTACTGAATTTACAGTTCTAAAGTCCTGTGCCCTGTATTATAATGATCACATTAATTATTATAACAATAAGTCATTGTATTGAGCTTAAATGTTTTGAAAAAAAAAAAAACAATCATAGTGAATATTGAGGACATTTGTAAAAGCAATCAATTAGGGAGCTTTTCTTTACTAGAGTCCCAAACTTGAAGCTAATTTAGGCCTAAAGACTGTAGACTATGATGCAGGCCAGTTTCATTATCCAGCAAAGAAAGACAACTGCAAAAACAAACAGGTGTTCCGTGTTATTACAACAGGTTGTAAAAAGTAGTTAGTTTTGTAAATGTCCTACTAGAAAACATTTTCAACTATGTTTCTTTTGTTTGCTGGGAGTCAAAATGTTTCAGCTGTAAACAAGCTTCTTACTATTGATCTTTTCTACTGATAATTACATGAAACACAGACAAATTTGTGCTACGAAAACTGTCTGAGGTCTGTAATAGTTTACTGACCAGAGCCCTTGAATCTCTATAATAAAGTCTTTCTCCTCTTTACTCTCTATTTCCTCTTCCTCCTGCATCCTTACTGGCAGTTTCCCAGACCCTGTGGGGGATTTCCCTGCATTTTCCTGAAATCTTGACCATTGATTAAACTCAGTGGTGGACCGTGCATGACACACCTGGGCCTTCAGTAGAGCTACGTCTGAATCACACAACCCCTCATGAAACATTTTAATGCCCCTAAAAAACTGAATCAACAAAACAGAAAACAAATCTCGTTATGCAATTACAGCCAGCACCAAACATTGAAAATAACCACATAAATATGAAATATTATCTATTATGATATTTATCATTTTACTCAAAATATGATTGGTTGAAGGAAATGAATGTCCGACATTGATTTTGTATTACAAGGCCTTCAGAACGGATAGTGAAGGCCTCTTAAGCTCTGACTCTGGCTTGCAACAAAGGACAGCTGAAATGTGATTGGTTAAATGCTCCAATATGAAAATACGTCTGTGTGGAAGCAGCATAACATCATGAGCACAATAAAAGGGATTGGACAGAGCGTTTGGAAGGATTACATGACTATGCATGGACAAAATATCATGAACACATGATTCAGACATTTTTTAGGCCTTGAAGGCCCTGACGGCCCACCACTGATTAAACTGTCTGTTAACAAATGCAACCATGTATTCTGACTATCAGGTGCTTAAACATATTTTGTTGTCTTAACGGTTTCAACAAGTCAAAATGTCTAGAAAAGAGGTTTTGTTGTGTTTTGATTTGACTTGAATGAAACAGTGTTTTGTTGTGTGCAGGTTTGGAAAACCACATGGTGACTCTGGTTCTGTCGGTGGGTCGATGCCGGTCTCTGCGTCAGCTCTCACTGGGAAAGAACTTTGCCATGAAGTCCAGGTGTGGTGGAGGTTACTGGGGAGCGGTGGGGGCCGCTCTGGGGAGGGGGGGGGGCTCTGTGTGATGAGAAAACACAACAGGAAGATGAAAATAACACCACCACTTTTCATGTTCACCTCAGAAACCCTGAGGGTTGGTGTCTGCTGCTATGGAATAAAGCATAGGAGCACACACATTTGCTCGTGCACGTAGAATGGAATAGAATAGAATAGAATGGAATGGAATGGAAAAAGAATCAAACAGAAATGAATAGAATAGAATAGAACAGAACAGACCAGAACAGAAAAGAATAGAATGTAATATAATGGAATGGAATAGAATAGAATAGAATAGAATAGAATAGAATAGCATAGCATAGCATAGCATAGCATAGCATAGCATAGCATAGCATAGCATAGCATAGCATATCTTAGATTCGATTCGATTCGATTCGATTCGATTCGATTCGATTCGATTCGATTCGATTCGATTCGATTAGATTAGATTAGATTAGATTAGATTAGATTAGATTAGATTAGATTAGATTAGATTAGATTAGATTAGATTGGAATGGAATGGGATAAAATAGAATGGAATGGAATGGAATGGAATGGAATGGAATGGAATGGAACAGAATAGAATAGAGTTTTATTGTCATATGAACACAGCTTACATTGACATATGAATTGCTGTTCAAGTACAACTCGAACAAGATCAGAGACCCAACAGAAATACACACATACTACACACATACAGTTGACTGAGGCGCAGCCATGTTAGGCACACCTGGCTTAGCATGGGTGTAGATGGTTTACAATATGGGAGGGGCATATTAGTGACAAAAACAAAGTCGTATCTCAACACTGCTGATCTACAATGTGCAGATACAAGAAAAAAACTACACCATTTTAACACAGAAGACGACACTTACGCAGACAACAACACAGTGCATGAGGCTCAATGGGTGGGGGGTGCCTGTGGATCAATCCAAGAGTGCAGCTACAGTTCCAAGAGTGGACACCTGCTCTACAGTGTCCTCTGTGAACATGTCTTTGTGAACATGTGTGTAAATTTCCAACCGTACAGAACATGATCATGTGCAGGTAACTGCCCCCCAGGGCTGACAGAAGCTCTTGAATAAATCAGTCCCAAAACAACAAGTTTGTTAACATTTTCTGTGAAGCAGCAACACAAATGAGAAATTTTCCAGCTGTAAAACTTTAGGTCTGCAACATTGACATTGCATCCTTTTTCAGTTTCAACCATTGTCAGGGACTGGTGGTGTAGGACCACCGGCAGGAGGCACCAAGGGACCAAACTGAACACGCTTAACTCTGGAGACACGAAACGTGGGGCACACGCTGAGGGGTTGACATAACTGGAGCCACAGTGCCACTGGATTGACCACTTTGGTCACAGGAAGAAGCCCAATGAAGCGGGATGCCAGTTTCCCTGCAGGTCGGCAGACTCTTTGGCCCACCTGATATGTGCAGGAGTCCTGCTCTTATTGGCAGCATCACAATAGCCCTCCCTGCCTCGGCCATTGGTGATGACCCGGACAACTTGGCGTCGGTAGGAAGAACTAGGCAGCTTCCTGAGGCTGATAACCATAAACCACTTAAAGTGGTATTGTTGTTGTTGTCCTGTTTATAGAAGGGAGATAGTTATGTCCAAATTCAGCTAAAGATGTTTCCTGACTGAGTAGCAGGATTTTGGCCGCTCAGAATTAAGTAGGCAGATCTCCGGCTGCAGGATTTTGTGATTCTGAGCTAACATGAGCTGTGGAGAAAACTGGAGGCCTGACTGAAGACTGTGAATTTTGGACTCTGGTTCAGAACAATGTCTCTGGATGTTATTTTTTTTTGCCATACAGGTTAAAAACAATCATTTTAAAAACGTCGGCTGTCTCTTGGCTGGCCAGGTGTTTAGGCTCAGGGCCTACAACACTTGAACCCTTGGAAAACCATCAGCGACTGATAGTATGTGGATTACCAATGGATGGAGGCCAGTAATGAAATTCAGACAGATGTGAGACCAGGGTCTCAGAAGGGCACTCGAAAGTGCAAATGGCTGTGGGGAGCAGGTAATCTGTGGAGCAAACAGAAGGAGATTCAGAATAGATGTGAGCTGCTGTAATCCCACCTCCTCCAATGTCGGTCTGGAGAACTGCCAGCTAGGCAAACTAAGGATAGACTCGGTGGAGAAACACCAACAGGATCCTTATATCTCAGGTCAAAACATCAGCCTTGCTGTTCTTGGATCTAAGAATGCCAGGACAGGGTAGGTAAGATTTGCGGTAAAAACAAGCCCACGAGTTCTGTTGAGATTAGATCCTCTGAACAGTTCTTGGTGCTCAGGACCTTAGCCAAAGTGTACCAGGAGGACCGTGTGGTTTAGTGTTTCAGTGATGTTTTAGTCCGTTTTTCAATCGTCCCTGTCAGTTTGCTCCAATTTAATGCTGATGATCATCTAGCTGTTTTCATTTCTGTTCATCACCCTCAGTTTATTTAAGGGTCTGGTTTTCAGTTCTTGTTTCTCCGGGGTTTTGTCAGTTCCAATTTGTTATTAAGAAGTTGAAGTTTCTGCCTAAAAGCCTGTCTCACTTCATATTGGGTCCTTCACCACCAGGATAACCAGCAAATATGTCTTTTTCAGAGCGTGACATTTTGTTTCCCTCCTCCCCCAAACAGACATGGACAAACCTATGCTTAGCTTTCAGGCTCATGTTTCGCTGGGTCTCCCCCATGTCAATGATTGCCCTCCTAGCTGAGCGTGAGACATTACTTGTGGTTCTCTCTCTCTGCCTTCCTCATCTTTCCTTTCTAGCAGAGCTCTCTCTGATCTTCTTCATCGGAGTGCCCAGCTCATCCAGGATGAAGAGTGTGTATTTTCGTAGCGCCACTGCTGTCTGACTGTTGGGCGGTCTGGTGTGTCTCAGCCACTGCAGTCCTGTCAGTGCGGCTCAAGCTGAACAGGCGTGCATCCTTCCCTGTAGCGCTCTGGGCGGCCACGCTCAGCTAGGCTGGGACATCAGTGAAGCCACATTGGAACACAGGAGCCAAAATGCAGCCAAGGCCCTGATGACCAACACCAGATGAGGTACAGGTGCGTGCACACACACTTCTGTGCTGATCCTGCTCCTGTCCGGAATCTGTGTTTCTTCAGAACTTTAACAGAAAGGTCTTCATCATAGAGATTAAACCTCCCTCTAGCTTGTTTTCCTAAATAAAGATAACATTAAATTATTCAAAAAAAACATTTTCTGTAAGAAGAGTGTCTTATTCTAAGAGGCAGTTGGGAGAAATGTGTCTTAAATAATATGTCAAATAACATGAGTTATTTAATTAATCCATTAGATTCTTAAATTAGAAATATTGGCACTAAAGATAATGAACCAAATCTGCGTTTTGCCTAATATTTTATCATCCATTTTTCTCAACTGCTGAAATCCTGGTTGGGATTACGGGGTTGATGACGTCTATACCAGCTACTGTTGGGTGAATGCAGTGTACACACTCTACAGGTCATCAGTCTGTCTAGGGCCACACAGAGACATGAAGTCTCCCATTCATCAGGGACATTTAGAACAGTGTTTTCCAACCTTTTCTGAACAAAGCTACACTTTTCCTTGACAAAATGGGCACACAAACAACTAAATATAGAGGAACTCTGGTCTGGTAATTTGAGCAACAGTCTCTCCACGATCTTATAATAACTGAGGCACAAATTATGGAAGTTTCGGCTGTTTTTCCTAAAAGCTGTGGTAGTTTCAATAATAATTTTAACTACATTAGTTAAATATTTGCCCTTGTTTCCTCTAGTTTATCAAAATGCAATTTAATGCACAATTTACCAAAAAAAATTTCAAGGTGCACAGCGTACATGGCCATAGGTTACTAGGATCTTGTATGCAGTTCACAAACCAAAAACATCAAAAACAACAAAACAGATCTTTCATGGCCAGCATCCTCCAGGGAACATGTCATCAGCTGAGCATGTTGGGATGGATGCACCCGGACGATGTTTACAATAGCGTTTCCCAGTTCCTGCCAACATCCAGCAATTAGGCACATTCATTGAAGGAGTGGGCCGACATTCTAAAAGGCTAATCCACAACCTGATCAACTCTATGCCAAGAAAATGTGTAGAATTTCACTAGACAAACGGTGGTCACACCAGATACTGGCCACTTTTCTGAGTCCCCAGACCCCCCATACCCAATAATCCGTATGTTTCGAGTGGCCTTTTCATTGTTGTTCCTGAGCTTTTACCTATGCAATAATCACACCGTCCTGGCCGACATCTTAACATGGCACATCTGTAATGTGGGATGGATTATTTCAGCAAAGGAAATATATAAAGTATTGCTTTCATTTTTTTATTTAGTCTATACATTAATTCTATCTTATTAATAGAGATGCAGTGGATGCAGGCCTCATTCTCTTTTTTACAGGACTCTAATATGGGACAGAAACAACGTGGGTGCCAGAGGCTTTCAGGATGTGGCGGAGGCTTTGGAGAGGTGTTTGTCCTATACACACACATGAATAAACACACACGCAACACACACCTACACACATGCATAAACACACACACATGAATAAACACACACACCAACACACACCTACACATGAATAAACACACACACCTTACACACCTACACATGCATAAACACACACACATGCATAAACCTGTACATAAACACACACATACAGACACATGCAAAAACACACACACCAACACATACATAAACACACATATCAACAAACACATACAGACATACATAAACACACACACATCCATAAACACACACACCAATACCCACGTACATAAACACACACACCAACACACACATGCATAAACACACACACCAATACCCACGTACACATGCATAAATACACACACCAATAACCATTACACATGCATAAACACACACACATACAGACATATAAACACAC
This sequence comes from Oryzias sinensis, assembly GCA_037389245.1. Taxonomy (NCBI): domain Eukaryota; kingdom Metazoa; phylum Chordata; class Actinopteri; order Beloniformes; family Adrianichthyidae; genus Oryzias; species Oryzias sinensis. Next base: position 29,150,229 of record CM074499.1, read on the forward strand.
ACACCAACACACACATATATAAACACACACACCAACACACACATACACACATGCATAAACACACACACACTAATACACACATGTAAACACACACACATACAGACACATGCATAAACACACACACATACAGACACATGCATAAACACACACATACACACATGCATAAACACACACACATGCATAAACTACACACCAACACACACATACATAAACACACACCAACACAGACATACACACATGCATAAACATCCACACATGCATAAATACACACACCAACACACACACACACACATGCATAAACATCCACACATGCATAAACACACACACATGCATAAACACATAAACACAGACACCAACACACACACACACACATGCATAAACACACACACCAATACACATACACATGCATATACACACACCAACAAACACATGCATAAACACACACACCAACACACACATGCATAAACACACACACACCAACACACAAATGCACACACCAACACACAAATGCACACACCAACACCCATGTATACACCAACACACACCAACACACACATGAACACACCAACACACACATGAACACACCAACACACCAATGCACACACCAACATGCATAAACACACACACCAACACACACATGCATACACACACACATAACACACACATGCATACACACACACATAACACACACACGCATAAACACACACACCAACACACACGCACGCATAACCACACACCAACACATACACGTACATAAACACACACATGCATAAACACACACACCAACAAAAACATGCATAAACACACACACATGCATAAACACACACACAGGAACACACACACATACAGACACATGCATAATACACACACCAACACACATGCATGCATAATCACACACATACAGTTCAGACACATGCATAAACACACACAGGAACACACATATTTTATAAAAGCCTGTAAAAATACACACATTCACACAAACTGCTATACAACAGAATCTCGTTTCATTTGATCCTGTGATGGATTGGCCTAACAAAATATTTTTAAAGTATCAGGTCAGAATCATCATCCTCACCGAAGTTTGTGACTTTTGAAATACAACCATCACCTCTGATAGGCGTCCTCACTGCTCATGCATGTATAAATACACACAGCGCTAATTCTTTCTGCCATCATTGAGGCTCGTCACCCTATTATTGCCTCTTGATCCAAGTGAGCCGAGAGCGCCCGTCTGACCCAGCGTCTTGCCCGGCTCTGTTGGCTCTGTCGGGGTTAAGCCAGCTGTGCTCATGTCGCCCTGTTGTAAACAGGTTCAGCTCTGGGAAGGCATAAATAGCGATGGTTGGCTGCTTTTTCTGTTGTCATAATCAAATCTGTTCTATTATGTGCTAAAATTAACATCAATTCAAATAAAAGTTATCTCCGTACAAGATCTGTGTACTCTTACTGTGTAGTTCTCAAGCTTTTTACTCTCTCATACTAGCATTTCTACCTATGGACTCTTAAAAATAACCAATGAACCTATGAAGCATGTTTTGAGCGATTGGGAGGAATGTTACTGACCACTCACATGTATGCATACAGTAGCTCATAGATTGATCATGCACAATGGCGTCTGTGCTTGTGAGTGTGTGTGTACATCTACAATGCTACAAGGATGTATCATGTCCAAGTCTAAGAGGGTGTGGTGATGATGGTGTCTATTTGCTGTGCATGAACTTCTCATTACAAAAGATGCCTCTGCCATTGGCTGACATCATAGTGCAACAGCAGAGGCAGGCCCTGCACAAGGTTGGTTTTAGGTTTTAGGATGAGCTGCATGACTGATCAGGGGATGTCTGTAAGAGTTGGATGTGTTTGTGTTCAGATTCAGTTGTGTTTGGACACAAACAACAAGAGACAGTGTGGCAGCATAGAGCTGCAACAGGCAGCAGCTGTCTGGTGAACAGGTAAGTCTCCATGTCATAGAGCATGAAGATAACCTTTTAGAATTCTGAAGCACTGAAGCTACAATAAATGCATCACAAAGATGGAATAAAATGTTGCTCATGTAGGACCTTTTCTGTCCGCCAGGTCTGGTTAGTGATTTCCAATTCTTATTTTTGCCTTGACTTTTTCTTTGCAAATATCTTCCAACACAATAATAGTTTAAACCTCAACAGTAATGAAATTCAGACTGCTGACTATAAAATAGACAAAGATATTACACTGAATTTGAGAACTGACAGTCCATTTCAGGATTGACATTTTGAGTGCTGGCTTGATAGCAGTCATGAATTCCTCGTATCCAGCATTCTGCCCTTTTTCCTCCTTCTGAGGATGACACATCAGGATAGCACAATCCGGCAGAAATGTTTCTATTTTCTGCAACCCATTGAATCTCTCACTATTGAAGGTTGAGGACAATCCTCCATCTTCATCCTGCTTTCCGCCTTCATCACATTACTTTCTCAAATCTCTCTTTTTAGCACTGGACTAAAATCTCTGTGACACTTCTGTGAAAATACTTTAAAAACTTTCCCTAGTAAGAGACAATCCAGCTCTTACACCCTTAGCAGATGTTCCACAGGGTTCTATTGTTGGCCCGTCTCTTCTTAACCTTTATAAATCTCAGGGTTTTCATTATTAAATGCGTAGTTTGTTCCCCAAGAGCTGACGGCTTTAGCGTTTTTAAGCCACACAACCTGACAGCGTCTCCATCATGTCTCACCTGTCTCTGAACATCTCTGTGGATGAAAAAACGCTACTTTAACAGTCTCTCAAAGCCAGAAGTCCGGATTTTTTCCTGTCAGCAGTCTGGCGCAGCAACTTCACCATAACCCGGATCTTCAGGAGAAATCCACTAATTATTTTCTAACAGAATTGGTGGTTACAATTTTTTCTCAGTCGCTTTAGTACAATTCTCCAGATCCAAACTTGAAGTTTGCAAAATATGTGTGTGCATTTCTCAAAACAATTTGTACAAACAGCAAAACACTCTGGATTTCTTGCAAAAGCCTGTAACTTGCTCAAAATCTTTAGTTCATCTCTCCAAACTAAGTCTTTATGTCATTGAACATGTCAGTGCCATCAGAATGTCAGAATCTGTGTGCATTGTCTACCAACAAGGCAGTCGTGGCTCAGTCATGTTGTCAATATAACTGTGTAACCTTTAGAGGAGTTCTGATGGCTTATAGCTAAGTTTGGATGACAATAGTGTGTGAAGTGGAAGTTACACTTTTTGTTTGATTGCAAGAGACATGGACAAAGATTCACATTTACTTTTATTGTTCATATTAATTTGTTGACAGACCATGTCATACTGCATAAAACCCACTGAAAACAATGTTAACACAAAGGAAAAAAAGGACAATATTCTGTACACCAGTACAGGCTGTGCAGTAGGAATTGGTGTGGTCTTCCTACACCTCTTTATGGATTTCTATGAGATGTTTGGAGCCACCAAATTCTCTCATCCACATCACAGTAGATATCCTCTCTTTGCAATGCAGCCAAATATGTTTGTCACATTATGACAGCCATTTGCAGTTGATATTACTCTGATGAACTAATGACTAATTTGGAGGAGTAAGACTATTACACAGTGAACTATATAATATTTGATCAACATGACATAAACAATTGATAATGTAGCAAAGAGCGAAGGTGTACAGAATCATTTGCATGGATGTACCAAAACAATTGCAACTTGTTCAAAGTGAAACTGCTTATATGATGTGCACAAGTGACATCATGATGTGAAGATGAACAAATAGATTTAGAATTTAATTTCTGATCTGAAATTGTATAAAAGCGACTAGAAAAACGTGTTGCATAGACAACGATCTGAAAGAATCAACCTTCTACAGATGATCCAAAAGGATGCTGCTTGTCCCACAACTTCAGATTGCTGCTGTGACTCTGTTGCTGCCCCCCAACACTTCTCAACAGAGGGGTCGCCTCAGCAACACCTTCCCAAACCTCCTGACCCAGGACTTTGGCCCCACCACCCTTGAACAGCAGTCAATGGTCTCTGCACCACACAGCAAAAGCACTTCAGCTCTGGAATCTACCATTGAATACTGAACTCAGCAGGACATGAGCTTCACTACCCATATCAAAAATGATAAGTTCAAATGTTCTTGAATAACATCAAAAAGGAAGTTTGTCAGCTTAGACATTTTTCTGACTTCAGAGTACCACATGTAGATACAAGTACTGGATTATACAAACTCTAAACCGAGTGTCTGTTTGTCCTAAATCCTTATTATTCTTCAAGAAACATGTAAAACAAAACAGTTTAGCAGGTTTGACCAAAATAAGAATCATTTGTTTTTAGAAAATATATCTATAATGTTGTGAATTTATTATACTATGAATCAATAGTAAAAATCTCTTCTCACCCTCTGCGGGGGGTTTCTCACCCAAGCAGGGTCTCCAGAAGATGGCTTTCTCTGTTCTTTATCCACCACTACAAATTGGATGAAAAAACACTACTGGTTGGTTCTCCATTATCATCCTGACTGTTTGGATCTGGACGTTCCACAGGATCTTTCCCCTTCATTCTCTACCACCTTAAGAGGTGTTTCCCATTTTGACCTTGGGGTTTCCAGCCTTGCCTTATCTTGTCTTGTCTTGTCTTATCTTATCTTATCTTATCTTATCTTGTCTTATCTTTATCTTATCTTATCTTATCTTATCTTATCTTATCTTTATGTCTTATCTTAAGGTCACAGGAGCAAAATGCATAATGAAGAAATACAGTCTTTCTGAGTACAAAAGTTGCTCTTTTAGGGCTTGTCCATAAACTAGACATGGGGGTGCCCACACACTATCTGTGTGAGCATATTGCCTAATGCAAAAGTAGTTATAAAAAGCAAAAGGTGGCTACTGTGAAGAACCTACAATATGACATATTTTCAGTTGGGTTCACCTTTTCGTTATGTATAAATTCCACATGTGTTTCATTCATAGTTTTGTTATTCGAGGTGTGAATCTAGTATTTTCTCATAATCATGAAAATAAAACTCTCTGAATGAGAAGGTGTGTCCAAACTTTTGGTCTGTTCTGTGTGTATATGTATATATCTATATATAGATAAATATTATCTTATACATCGAGGCGGGATCAATGTGGCTAAATGGTATCAAAAAGAGAGGCAAGATGATCTCATGTGAAGGATTTGAACTTCCAAAGGAATTCTGTTCAGCTCAACGGAGACAAAAAAGTCAAGATGGCAGCAAAAAACTCATGCTTCATGAAGATGACTCCAAGTGAACACACAAAGGCCTCGGGCAACATACAGCCTGTTAGTGGCTGGAAAGCTAGTCCCTAAGATGCAGACACTCATCAGGGCAGAGCAAGAACAGGCTCTTAGCACAAGTCTACTACACAATGCAAGGCCTTCAATGCAGACAAAGTGGTTCCAAAGACAGTCCAGCACATGTCAGCAGGAACACTAGAAATGGGAGGCTGCACTCCAGTGCAAAACTATTTATCACAAACTGGTTAGAAATGTCAAGGTCAAAATTGGAGATTTATTATTCTATGTTCTCTTCTGGTAAAATCAAAATAACACTTTTTGGATTCATCTTTTGTAAAGTGTCAGTGTTCATGTGTTTTTATGCACATTTGCCCACGGTCAGCTGATCCAGGAAAAGTGTCGGCAGTTGGAGGACAGCCTGCATTGTCTCAGCCTCTGCGGCTCTCAGGAGGTGCAGCTGGATGTCCTGGCATCGTATGAGCTGCTACAAAATGCCAGGGAGGCTTTGAAGGTGAGCTTGGGTCAAAGTGATCAGCGCAGATATGTTCTCTGTTTCCAGTCTCTCAGTGCAGCATTTCACATCTACTGCAAAGCAAGGATTGTATTTTTGTTTAGCATAGACCGCACCCTGTTGCCTTTAGTTGTCACTGATGCTGGCATGTTGTTGTTTGGGGCTGCAGCTGCTCCCCTCTCTGTGTGAGGAGGGCTGGAGAAGCGCCCCCGATGGAGACTCTGTGAAGGACATCCTGAGTGGCTGCTGCTGCACTGACTGATCACAGCAGCAGAAGCATTCAGGTACTGCAGAACTCTGCTTCTTTCTAGTACTTCTGAGTGTTCTATCAAGTGTATGAAGGTACAGAAGAGAGACAGTATGAAAATACTGAACTCCCACAAAACAACACAGATTGTGTATTTTTTATTTTATTTTTTGCTTAATAAATTGCCATGAAATCAGTTTAAAGTCAAAGAAAAAAGGTTTAAAACAGGGCTGACTAATCCTGGGGGGTATTCCAGAAAGCAGGTTATGCTAGCTCCACGGTAAGTTTGAGGCTAAGGAAGTTGATAACCTCAGCTTTGGGTTCCAGAAATGGAGGTATGTTTCAGGGTAGGTCAAGTTGCCATGGCAACTCATGCTCTGAACATAACCTGGTCTGGAGCAGGTTCGAGTTGAAGGTTAGTTTGTTTCAGAGATGTGTGAAGCAGCATGGGCGTGTCCATTTGAAGATGATTTAGTGGATGGCTCCAGATATGCCACCGTGAGAGGGTGATAAGACCACATATGGATGTTGGAAAGAAACTTTTTACTTTGATCTAACTTAATTATTTGCTTCAGTTAAGATAAATCATTTTCTTTGTTTAGTCAGTTTAAAAATAACACATAGTTATCAGACATTGATTTTACTTTCATTTAAATTAATTCAATTAAGTAGAGTTAGCAACTTTGATTTGATGTGGGGTCCGGCTTTTATGGGTAATAAAATATCATTCCCTTTGCCCTGTCTGGAGCGGTTGGGTTTAAAGTGTTGGTTTTTGACCAAATGTGTTTAGTTGTTTAGCTGTTTTTACTGTGTTTCACCGTGTTTGCCGAGAGCTATTTTCTTTGCTCAAGTCTCCTGAACCATAGGGAGAGGGAGAGGAGGATAGTTTATATAGCCCCTGCAGTCTGTTATCAAATTGACAATGTGATTCCTAAATGAATGTCGCCTAAGTTTGAACAGTTTTTGTTTTCTTTTCATAAAAATGATCACAGTCTGCCAGCTCAAACTTAGACATATGAGAGTTCAAAATTTATAATTTCCTTCACGATGGAAAAAAATTTACTTGAATTGGAGTAACTGAGCATTGGAGTTTAGATAAATATGTAAATTTATCACTGGGTTAATAGGGATTATTCCTAAATAGTCCAAGGTGTGACTGTGTGTGTGCATGGTTGTGTGTTTGTGGCCCTGTGACAGACTGGCGACCTGTCCAGGGTGTCCCCTGCCTTCACCCACAAGTGGCTGGGATAGGCTCCAGCAGCCCCATGACCACGAAAGGGACAAAACGGAATAGAAAATGAATGAACTGAACATTTGATCCTCTTCGTCCAGAAGATGAATCAGAGGGAAAGCTGAGGAACTGGTGTGGGTCTTAAACTGAGGCGATTCTTGGTTCGGGTGTTTCAGGAGCTGGCTCGTGGCCTGGTGGGACATGCAGAAAGGGTGTCTCCTCGAGTGGTCCAGCGCTCCAGCGTGTGCACGTCCCTGTCAGAATGTGTGTCCAGAACAAGCAGGCAGGCGCAGGACATGCTGTGGAGCACTCTGGTGGAGGGTGCTGGGGCAGAGCGTCAGCAGCAGACTGAGGTGAGGACCACATCATCATCACCTGAGGCTTACCTGACCGGTCAGTCAGCGCTGCGACATATACGCTCCGAGGATGGAAACATGCTGCTTCACTCAGCTGTGGGTTGCACAGGAGGATCAGGGGCTAAATTTAGCTCTGTGTTATTGTTGTCACAGCTAAGCAGGGCAGTTACTTTGACCCATAACTGACACAATTCCTCCAGCTCTGCAGGTGGGCAAAGTTCAGTCATGTGAGACCTAAGGTGAATGGAGAACCAAGTTTCTTGTTAGTGAAACATCACCCAGGACAATGAAGACAAGAAAAACCTGTAGAGGTGGTTTTGGGTGATCCAGGACTGGGACAGTCAAATGTTACATATTTAAGAACTCTTGAACAAGATATTGAAACCATACAAGAAATATTTTTCTATTGTTTATGTTAATGTAGATGTAAATACTAGGAGTGTATTGTAAGTTTTGGAATAGTATTAGGGGCGGGCTTAAAGACCCACTCCGATGAAAAATGGATTTTAGGTGTTTTTAACATGTTCTTGGAGCCTTTTTACTCATTAAGGTTATATTTAAAAGAAAATTTAAATATATAAAATTATATATAAAGAATAAAAATATATAAAGAATATTTTTTTTTTCTAATCATGAAAAACATGCAGATTGAAAAAGAGCCTGTTTGTGATGTAGAAAATACGCTGCTTCCACCTCTCATCAACGGGGAGGGAAAGGGGGGGCGGTCCTGCCCATAAGTCAGAAATGAGTTTCCAATGAACTCCTGCCGTTCTGCAGAAATGATGTAATAAAAAAAACAGGTCTTTTTGATTTCGGCTAAAAACAGCATAATAGGACCACTGGGACACTTTGAAAACAGATTTGAAAAGATGATCAAGATGGGACCTTAAACATGCTCGCTGTAGCCCACTCCCTCCTCACATTTGTGTCTCTAAATTGTCTGGACAAGATACCTTAGGTGTTTAAAGATAATATACATGTAAGTGCAAGCTTAAAGCCTATATCAACCATGTTGTCTGGCGTCTTTGCTCAGACACAAGAAGATCTTTGTGCGTTCATTGGTGGCAGTGTCTTTATTTGAATTTATTGCGTAATCTAAAATGGGCCCTGTTTCTGTCACATGTCATTCTATATCATGTGTGAGACTTAGCCAAACTGAACAAATCTGAAATGTTCTCACACGTTTATGATACACATACGAGTAGACACTTTTAGCTTCAACATAATGTGGATTTATACTGAAAGAGCAAGCTTCAGCAGATCTGTTCCTGCTGAAAGGATGAAAGAGCAAAATCAGAGATTAGGAGATGAAGCTATAGATGCTGAGATAGCATGTCCATAAAAAAACACACCATCTAATTCACTCTTGGTTGAGTGAAGAGGGGACGATGAGAGGGGACAGGCCAGTCTGAGCTGCTGCCTCTAAAGGTCAGATGTGTGTGAAGCAGAGGGAGGTCCAAACTCATGCATCTGAGCTTTCTGTCAGAAGTTTACTGAGTTTTAATGCATAAAAGTCTTTGGGATAAGCTGCACCAATGCCATATCTGATCCCTCGATTTTGTGTAGATCAATTGTTAATTTAAGCGTTCAAGCATGAATCTTGTTTTAAGAACCTCCAAAAAGGATATTCCTGCGGTGCGGCTCAGTTGTGGTTCCACAGAGGCGAACATCATCTACAGCTCTCTTCTCTCCTCCATCAGAGAGCTGAAGGCCTTGCGATGACTGTTACCCTGGTTGAAAGTGTTGTGGAGCAGCTGCTGCGGGATCGAGCAGATGCTCTAAAGCAAAATAGTGCGTCAGTGACAACCTTATCCATAACACGAGCGCCAGTTTCATTTATGTGCTCTGTGAGCGTGCACCAAGACTCTTCTGGATCGAAACGCCAACAAACTTCATTTTTAAAGACAATTGATGTTCAACATTGCACATTTCCATGATTTTCTCTTCAAGAATTGCCTCAGTAAAAGTTCAGCAACTTCAAATTCAACATCCCAGAGTTGCGAGTGGCTGATGCTGACTTTCCGACTGATGACGTAAGGAACTACCTGTCCATGTTTCTGCTCTGTCATCCATGAACCCTCCATGAGTTTCCTTTTGTCATTGTCTGCATTGTCAGCCTTTCCTCCGGCATTCTGGAGAACAGTTTGCACTCCAAGAGCCTGAGGCCAGCTGCGTCGCTCAAGAGTAAGAATCTGCCGTCTCCTCTCTGTCAGGCTGCACTGCCTGCTTCTCTACTGCTTCAGTTACTGTTTGTAAAAAAATATAAACCGGGAACAAAACTGTTGTTTCAGCCAGAGGGTCTCACATAAAATGACTCAAAAGGAACCCGTGTTCTCTTTGATAGCGTTGCTTTAGCTGTCATGCAGGCGCATGACAGGTGTGTGTGTCTTACCTTGCATTTGATCCTGTCCCCCAGAGTAACAATGAGCTTCGAACCGACCACTCAGGAACCATGTTGGTGGTTCAAACCCTAACTCTTGAGTCTCAAGCAAGGACCCATTTTTAGAGTTTGGTATGACTCAACCCTAGTTCCTGTTTTTGTGGAGTTTTTTCCTTACTGGGTCTAAGAGCAGGGATGTCAAGTTTAGTTTAGTCAATTCAGTTTGTTAGTTCCCTTTATTATTTTCCTGTTGAATTCTATGTATTCACCCAGTCCTTTTGGTTTTATGTTTTTACCTTTTTCAATTCCGGATCTGGCCCATTGAAACCGACTGTTCTTTGTAATTTAGGCTATACAAATAGAATTGAATTGAATTAAGTGGATTTGAACTCTAACCTTCCAGTCTCAGGGCAGACACTCTACACAAGGCCACTGTTAGAGCTTGTATGACTTTTTTTCAATTTATTGTTCCCTCGATCATCTTTTGATCTATTTTCCATGCAATTCAGCAGTTTCTTAAATATGATGATGATGCTGTTTTTGGCCAAAATACCAAAACCTGTGTTGACACTGAGACATAGTTTCAACAAGCGACAATAGTTCATTAAATTTACCTTCAGGGGGCCGGGACTGTTGGCGCCAAGATGGCCCTAGCCTGATTTCTTATCATCCCATTTTTTACACTGTTTAAGCTAACACAGCCCCTCACCCCAAATAACATTAGCCATGCTTAACAAATATGGTGATCAGTTTTTAGATCAAGTCAGTCGTCCAGTTCTGATCCAGATTCAGCTCAGACCAGGAAAACAGAGACGTTCATGGATCTGTTGGTCTGACAGTAGATGATCAGAATGGGCTGGGAAGGTGGTGGCCGCTGACTGTGGTATCCACTGCTACAATGTTTTTAGGTTTTGTCCTGATTCACAATAGTTTGATCAAAGAAATATTCAGAAATGCAATTTAAGCTTAATTTTTCTATGTCTTTCCTAATTGAAAAATATTTACAAGGACAGATACTTTATCGGCTACATTTTAAATCTACTGAAAGTAAAAACATAAGATGGAACATGATAAAGAGGCGGTTTAGCTCAGGCTAGTTTCGCGCCTTCTGTCGTGAAACCAGGGTTTTTGAATCGGGCTGCTCCCTCTTCCCCTCTCTGCTTCTGTGTACCGGTCCAAAGCCCGAAATAAATTGAGAGGGTTGCCTCAGGAAGGGCATCCGGCGTAAAACATTGCCAAGTTAACCATGCGACTCACACCCTTGCGAAAGCCTTGAAGAAGAAGAAGAAGATGGAACATGATAGCAGCAAAAATTCAATGACAGCAGACAGAGGGACAACAAGGATCACAACGTGGAAATACGATTGTGGGTTGAAACATAACCTGACCTATGATGGAGCACAGAAGCAGGGTAGAAACAAAACAAGAAGAGCACAAACAAAATAGCTTTAGCAGAACCAAGAAGACCAAACCAAACCTGCTGATCCTCTCACCCGACCCGCTCAAAACCCTCTGGCACTGCTCTGTTTGGCTAGCAACTGGAGCATCGCCTGGTTACTTTCCAGGCCAGTGACTTTGACTGTGTGGGGTGGAGGAGGATGATGGGGAAAGGAGGAAAAAACTCCATCACCTCAGCTGCTGTGAATGAAGCTATAACCTGTAAACAGGTCTTTGACATGCCAGGGTGAGAGCCCGTGACTCCTCGTTTAAGGATCTCAGGCTGTCTGCAGCAGTTTGGGTTGAAGGAAGCACAGTGTGAACAGACCCAGACAGCTGGAGCCTCTTGGTTGAACTAGTGGCTCTGCAGGACAGAGGGTGACTGAGCTCGTCTGTGCAGATCATCCATCTGCCTCCAGCATGCATGCACGCCCTTCCCAACGCCACTACCCACAGATGACACTTATCATGCGTTTACAGGGCTCCTCTCCCCCTCACGTCTGTGTCTCCTAGCCCCTGTTTCTCCTCCCCCAGAAACATGTTGTTTGATTTTCCTTGGAGTCTGTTGAGCCGACTGGGGCACCAGCAAACAGAGGCAGTAGAACGGAAGGCAGAGGCTCTGCAGGAGGACACCTTCCGCCACTGCTAACAACGACCCTCACTGCCACTCAAATCCCTCCTAAATTCTCCCCTTCCCCTGCACTTCCTTGTCCCCCTCCCCCTCAGTAGAGGAGGTGGATGGAGGTGGTGCAGCGGATGAAGCATCAAGAGTCGGAGGAGCATCGTTCATCCCTCTCCCCGGTCTCCCTCCTCTTTGCTCCATCTCCATTCGAGCTCCACTGGGGGGTATTGCTTCCACAGGAGAGGCTCCGTCCACTGACCCCAGCCAGGCCCCTCCCCGACGCTGGATTCCTGCTTCTCCCGTAGACCTCTACCCTCCCAGGGACAGACGCTGAGCACTACACCACCCGACGACCGCGACACACACACACACAGCCCCCTCCTCCAGGCCTCAGGTGGGAGCGCACGGACAAACACACACCAATACACACAAACCAACAGAAAAATGCAGCAACAACAAGACTCAGAGAGGAGAGACGAGGGCAAATGGTACAAATGAGCATCTGTCTATCTATCTATCTATCTCCTATCTATCTAGCCCTATCTATCTATCTATCTATCTATCTATCTATCTATCTATCTATCTATCTATCTATCTATCTATCTATCTATCCTATCTATCTATCTATCCTATCTATCTATATCTATCTATCTATCTATCTATCTATCTATCTATCTATCTATCTAATCTTCATTATTAAAAGGTATAACTGGGGCCATTTATACCATTGCATTTTCTATTGCATAAAGTCACATTTGATCGTGTGTGTGAATGTGTGTGTATGTATGTGCTGGGGTGGTATTTCCCTGATTTCATGGTGATGCCTCCCCCATCTGCATGTTTCTCGTGAGGATGCTCTCTCAAACTCAATTATTCATGTTTCTACATTACCTTTTATCATTCTTACCTACCCCTATCCTGAAAATGAAAACATCTTTCCGTGTGAGTGTGCATGTATGCGTGTGCACGTGTTTATGTAAGCACTCTTCTTCTCCAGGAAATACTGAACACCTTAAGTACAGTCCACAGTGCATTACGAAGGAGAAGTTGTTTATGATGACGACAATGAGCCTCCCCCTCTAGGTGAAGGATTGTGGGTTTGTGCTTTCTGTGTAGATATTTCACAGGGGTCAAGTCTGATTGGCTGGAGGTTGGCTTAGCGTCTGGTCTTAACATCATCCCATTCTGACACCATGTGTATTGAGTTTTGTCATTTGGAGACAGAACAATCATTCACTTTATAACACTGAAGACGTTTACATATCTTCTTGAAAAGTAGCCAGATGGCATTCACTCATGTTCGAATTGATTTATTTTGCTGTTTCATGCATCTGCACCTCTACCAAATTTCACTTTGAGGACAGTATATTCAATGTGGTGTTCGTTTTTCCATCCGCTGATAATGTGGAGAGATCAGATTTATTTATTCTAAAGTGCTCTATAAAACTTTGGGTAATTGCGTCTCCATGTCTGGGTTTCTGAAATCATTCAGACATTTTTTTCCACTTTCTGCTGCGTCTGAACGATGGCGCTTTCAGCGAATACTTCTGTCTCTGTAGCAGTGTGATTATTTGCTGTCCGCGTGGTCAAGGAAAAAAAGTTCAGAAGGCGGGTCAGATTCTCCTCCATGTTAGTTTTTGGGCATGTCTTCTTCTGCGTTGCTGTGTCGGTGGCACACTAGCGGTTTGAAAAAGACTTAGAAAATAATGGATAAAAGAAACTTATTATGTCCAGCAAATGCTTTGGGGTTCTATTGGAACAGTTTGACTTTGTGGTTCTCTTTTTTTAGCTTGGTTTTGTGTGTACTAGTGACCTCATCTCGTCATTCTGCCTTTATTTATGAAGCGAATTTTGTTTTAACTGAAAGAGGCGTTTACAAGATTTCAACTCTGAGGGAAAAATGAATGCAGACATGAAGAGTTGTCAGTCGACCGGTTCATATCCCATCATGAATAAAATCTGCTCATCCGTTAAAGTTTTTCTCAGTCGCTTTAGTACAATTCTCAGATCAGAATGAAATTCCCAAAACTATTTGTTCAATCTTCACATCATGATGTCACATCATATAAGCAGTTTCTCACTTCTTTGAAAAAGGTGGGTTTGGTACATCCATGTAAATGATTCTGTACAATTCTCTGCTCTTTGCTACATTATCAGTTGTTTATGTCATGTTGATCAAATGTATTCTATAGTTCACTGAGCAATAGTCTTACTCCTCAAAACACCTAGTCATTAATTTCATCATGATCCATTGACTGCAAAATGGTTGACCAAGTTGTCATAATGTGACAAACATATTGCTGCATTACAAGAGAGGATATTCACTGTGATGTGGATGAGAATTTGTGGCTAACATCCAGGGCGACAGAGGTGTGGGAAGACACACCAATTCCTACTGCACTGCCTGTACTGGTGTACAGAATATTGTCCTTTTTCCCTTTGTGTTTATTTTCAGTGGGTTTTCTATGTTAGTATGACATGGTCTGTGTATTTAATATGAACAATAAAAGTGTAAATGTGAATCTTGTCAGTCTCTTTGCAATCAAACAAAAAGGTGTAACTTACATTTTACAATAATTATTAGTAAACTTTAGCCATAGTTTCCATCAAACCTCCCTCCTAAGTACACAGTTATATTGACAACATGACTAAGTCATTTTGACTGTGTTGTTCGTGAACAATGACACAAGGACTTGACATCCTGATGGCACTGACATGTTCAATGACATAAAGACTTGGATTTGGAAGATGAACTGGGTACGAGCAAGTTACGGAAAACTTTTAAGAAATCAGAGTGTTTTGCTGTTTGTACAAATTGTTTTTGAGAAATGCACACCGCGTGTTGCAAACTTCAATTGATCTGAAATTGTACTAAAGCGACTGAGAAAAACTGTAACTGCTCGTCAATTTATTGATTAAATCCGGTGCTCCACCTTAAGTTTCGCTCTCTTCTGTGCTTGTTTTATTGTTTTGGGTCTCATGAGTCCCATGGGTAGCCTTTGGAGTTCAGGGAATATGAACCCATTTTCTGGTTGGTGACCCAGAGCTGAGCAAGGACAGAGATGTTCTCAGAACCCTCACACATCCTCAATGCTGCCAGAAATCTTCTTTGCTTGAAGAAATATTTTCTCTCTGTGTCCTTCAACAGAAAAGCTTTGTGAACTGGTACCAGAACACCACCAGGCCCACAGCTGTTTGACCGGCTAAGACCAGTGTACTCCTGTAGGCGTAATCATGAGCCAGGCCGTTGACCCTGTCAGAAACCCCTTTTGTCAAAAGCTTCCTGCTGTGCATGGCCCCACATGCACACTGGCTCTAAGCTCAGATGTGGTTAAGGTGAAGGGTTCTTCTGAGCTTCACTCTGTTCTCTGAGAATTTCACATCATTGATGCCATACCCTTTAGCTCAGGGGTTCTCAAAGTGCAGCTCGGGGGCCAATGGTTATTATTGTAAACCAGTTGTATATTGTATATGTCACTGCCTTTTGCAGAGGCAGTGACATAGAAATAGTAGAAATGGACTCAGAAAGAGAGCCAGAGCAGGTTCCTTTGAGGAAAAATGTTGTGTTGGCTGGGAGAAAAGGCGTTTTCAAGCTAAGTGGACAAATGCTTACTGGATAAAGTCATGTCCCTTATTTGTAAGCAGATAAATGCAACCTTTAAAGTCTTCAATATAAATCGTCACTATGTTACAAATCATAAAAACTATGGCAAATTTACCAGCGAGGAGCGCAACAATGAGTTCAACACTACTAGGAGGCTTTGCTGCAGAAATGATAAATCAGTGGGCTACTTGGGACAGATCTTATATGCAGCTGTGGCTTTGGGGATCGGCGTAGCCAGCCTGCGTGTGAGGTTTTGTAAAAGAATAAATGCTGAACGGAGCTGACACTGTTTGTCCAGAGCAAAAGAAAGAGTTGGAAGAAATAAGTTTGTCAAATGATACAATTACTAAACCAGTAGAAGATCTGGGCAGCTGTGACAAAAACTTTAAGAACTTTTAGCTGGATCAGGTTTGGGACTGCATGAACTTTGCTTTTACTATGTACCAAAAAAAGACTGAAAAAGGTTTCCACTTTGTAAAACCAACAGTTATTCAATTCAATTCAATTCAATTTTATTTGTATAGCCCAAAATCACAACAACAGTCGTCTCGATGGGCTTGGTGAAACATGAACTCAAGGATCATGTGAATACATAATAGAGTTCAATAGGAAAATACAAAATGAACTAACAAACTGACTAAGCTATACTGGCATCCTGCTTGTGATTTAACTAAGTAGTCAGGAAAAACTCCCAAAAAACCTTGGATTATGGAAAAAAATGAAGAAACCTCAGGGGGTGCCCACACCAGTTATGTTTTAGTGCGTTTGATTAATGTCTGGTTCCAGCATTTACTGATCTGGAAAAAACAGAGCAAAAAGATGCTCCAACCCTGACTCAGTCCTGTGATAATGCAGCCCCTTCTCCCACATATTTAGTCAGGTTTCTGAACCCAGGGCGGCTGGGAGTGGCGCTTCATGACAGGCTACTGTGTCGACTCCCACCATCATTTTGTCTGGGGGTGTACTGCTCAAGAGCTAGGGGTGGTGAGGGAATCAGCGTTTTTCTTGATAGCATCTGGGTTTCACTTTGGGTTTTGATGAGAAAAGGTCATTTATCAAACCAACTCAGCAGAAGTAGCTGTGTATGCATATGTGTGTGTGTGTGAGCGGTAGTTGTATTGTCTACATGTTGAAATGTTTGTGTGTGAAGATTTTTGGAGCCAACAGGTATGTTTGTAATATTTGAGTACGTCTGTGGACAGGCCCCGCCCCCTTTGACTAACATCTCAGTCTAAAGGGGCTGGTTACCTTGTGAGTGGTTTATGGTGATGGTGGCGACTGGTCTGACTGCTGGTTGGTCCATATGAGATCTTCGTCTGAGACATAAACCATCATCTCATCATTTAAAATCATTATGTAGACAGTATATTTGTAAGTACAGTGTCCTGTGAGTGTTATTCAGAGTTCCAAGTTGCAGAGATGAACCTCGACCATGGACGCCACTGCTGTTCAGATTCAGCTTAGGGTGTCGGACTTCTGCAGGCTCAAAGATGTTTGGGAAATAGAAGGAATGTGTAGGTCTGAGTAGTTAAGTTTACCTTTTTCCAACGTATGGAAGCCTATTTTAAGCACAGTGTTTTGTATATGTTGGACATGACAGCATCAATGAGAGTTTTGCAAGTGTTGTGGTCAATCTAAAGATTATGTGTATTTTTGTATTCTGTTGTTGAAGATAGATTTTTATATCATCTACATTTGCAGACTTTCTGAAGAATACAAATCAAAACAAAAGGCAGATTGCAAAGATTTATTTATATAAATGTTTTTTTTACAATTAAACCTTGCGTTGATTAAAACAAGGTAATGTGAAGCTGTTGGACGTGAGTGGAATCATCTTTCATCGAGGTTTGAATATTGTGCTCACCCATGTCAACTTTAAGCCCTACCCCAAAATGATCTTAAGCATACCATTGGTGTCCATCTGACGGGATCTGGGTGCTACTGCATGAGAAAAAGCAGTGGAGAGGAAAACACAAACACACGTGACGTGTTTGATGACAAGAACATGACTTCTGCTTCTAGGAATGTTGGTTTCAGCACATTTTCCAGCCACTCGGTGTCTCAGGATTAACAGATGTGTTGACAGTTTTGGCGTACACAAGAAAAGGTATTTTCTTTGTTAGGTTAACTGATTCCCAGTTCAGACAAATGTTTAACGTAGCACCAGTACAATGAACTTTGAAAAATAACAGAGGCGTCTTGCTGCACTCTGAAGCAGACCTACGCTGCACGAACTCAGTGCAGCTGTGATGAAGAGGTGTGTCACGACTCCAGCAATGTGTAGAAACTGCAATAAGAGGAATGCATTTAGTCAAAGTCATAAAACAGAAGGGAAACGCATCTGTCATCTGTTTAAGTGCAGCCCTCAACATCTTTAGAGCTTAAGAACATTTTTTTAAATTCAATTCTTATAAATGTTCGTTTTTGTCCCGAATAGTAGTGTATGCACTGTAAGATGTTGCTCATGAATGGAGGTACACAGGTTTGTGTTCAGCTGTTGGTGACCTCCAGATCGGGTCGGTTTGAAGGGAAACAGAGCCAGAACAGAGAGCGACCTGTTGGCACCAAGCAAAAAGGGACAGGTGGCGGCAAGGAGGAGGTGCAGACCCATGCAGAACAGTACATTTTCACAGACCTCACCACAGTGGAACATACTAGGTGCAGATATTCACTGCATTTTTAAAGAATGTTTTCCCATCTCTCAAACTGTTTTTCATGTCACGCCTTTTTAAGCCTTTGATAGTAAACAATATCCATGTATAGTCATGATGTACACTGTTGGCTGTGCAGACCTGGGAATTCACACCAGGCTGTACATGCATTTATGTTTGGCACACATTTAGACAATCTGTACAATGGAGTCCATGAGAATTCGTTCCTTGTCTTTGGAAGAACTGCAACAATTCCTGGTTTGTATCAAACTCAGAAGTTGAAGGTAGGGGCTTGGTGTTGGTAAAGTGCAGCCCTTTTTTGGGTAAGGTGGTCAGCAGCTGCTGGTGGTATTGACCAAAGCCATCCTACAGCTGGATCGCTCACAGTTAAGCTCTTTGGATTCATTTTGCTTCAGACACCAGTAAGCAGGGATAAGCTGGGTTGAAGGTGGGTCTCACATACCCTAATGAAGGTTTTCAGTCTGGAAACAGTGATTCTTCCACACATTACAGAGCAGAATCAGAATCAACTTTATTAGCCAAAGTACAGCACTTGTACAAAGAATTTATATTTCAGTGTCTTGCTCTCGATGAAGCCAAGGCATAAAGTGTGAAGTGCAAGACAAAAAAAAGGATAAATAATAAAAAAGAAAGTAATATGGAATATATAAAAAATAAAGACTAAGTAAAAATGCAACTATAGTTCTGGTGTGTGACAGTTTCTGTGGTTTTTGTTCTGTGAGTCTTAAGTGGTCTGGGGTCAGGAGTTCATCAAGTGGCCTTGGGGGCTTGGTTTGGTGTTACATTGTCCTAAAAGCACACTGTGAGGAGGCTGAAAAGGCACTGAGAGGGGTCTTTACGATTTTGCCAGCCCCCTTCCTGACCCTGGATCGGTACAGGCCCTGAATGGAGGGAGGGCTGGAACCAGCAATCCTCTCTAAACAAATCCTGATGTTCTCTGTAGTCTCTGTAGCACAGAGGAAAGTCAATTTTAAATTTAAATTATTTATTTATTTCATTGTATTAGTCTGGTTGACAGATAATATTGCAGGTTTATGTCAGCTTAGTCAGACTTTCTGTCCATTTTTATCCCACCATGTAGTGGAAAAACGCATCCTAAAACTTTGACCAGTTTGTGAGTTAAGCATTCCCCATCATCTGACTAAGTAACACTACAGGTGAACAGTTTCTTATGGTCTGCTGTTCACCTGTGTTCCCCTCCAGGAGGCGGCGTCCAAGGAAGAGAATGAGTCCAGCGAAGTGATTGGCAGAGTGGATGAAGGAGTGGAAGAATTCTTCACCAAGAGAATCATCCCTGACTATGCACTGTGAGTTCAGCAATGTTAAGCAGCCACCCATTACACATCATTCATTCATTTTCTATATCGTTTTATCCCTTTCGGGGTCACGGGGCTGCTGGAGCCTATCCCGGTCACTATGTAACAAATGCTAGCAAAAATTAAGCTAAAATAACAGCTAAGGATAACCTCAACTCTGGAAAGGTGGAGCAAAAAAACTTTCTATTCAGATGAGCTGATGATATGGGAGGCCTGCTTACTTCACCAATCTCATTTCTAAAAGCAGAGGTAATCCAAAGGTGCTATTCAACACCATCAGTTATATTGTGATCCCCAGTCCACCTGCCGTTCGCATCCATTCAAATGATGACTGTGATAAGTTTTTATCATTTTTTATTGAAAAAGTCAGATCTGTGAGAAGCTCTCTGTGTCACACAGCTGGTTCTGGTCCTAGTCCACCTCGACCTGTGTTTTGAGCACTTCCTGCTGTCCCTCCCCTGAGCTAGCCAGATTGGTTGGCACAATAAGTCATCTCTGCTCTCTTGGCTTCCTACATCTCTGCTCAAAGATGTCTTCTAGTCCATCTGTCCCTGTGTCCTGTCATTGACACTGTTGACCATTACCTCTTCTTGGACAGGCTAAAAAACTGGGTCAGGGTATCCAGTTCCGCTTGAAACTGGTTCTCCTCATATCTGACTGGTAGATCTGTTGTATTTTCAAAGTTGAGTCCTCTTCTGCATCCCTCACTTCTGGTGTCACGAAACAAGTTTTGGGACGTTATTTGTCTGCCTCTGCAGCATATTTTAAGCTCTTTTAATGATATTTTTTATCATTTTTATGCTGATGATATTCAGCTTTATGTGTCTTTTAAACCGACGGATGTTTTTAAAATCCAGATTTTACGCAGGTGTCTGGATTCAGTCTCTATCAAGTCCTCTGTCAGGGAACCTCGGGGTGACTCTAGACCGGTTTTATCCATTGACTCTCATGTTGGGTGCTTGTTTCATTCTTGTTTTATCATCTTCAAAACATTGCCGCTGGTCAGTGTGTTCCGTTCTGAGATGAAGATCAATAATAAAGGGACAGTAATCCCTACCCCTTCCCTGGTAGAATGGGGCCCTTAACCTTGGTGGCCGTGTCCCTGGGTGCCAATTTCCTGGTGGCCGGTGCTTTCTCCTTGAGGGTTCCACCCTGGGCAGAGTGTTCGTGTCCCTGGGGGAGTGGATTCTGGTCGCGCTGCCCTGGCGCTGGGCCGCCAAATTTCAACTGTGGCCGAGCCTGGTGGGAACCCATGTTCCTAACACCCTTGTGGGCCCCCCTTTTTTCCCCGGGGGTGTCCCCTCCTAGGCGGGCGGCGGGCCCCTTCCTCCTCCTGGACAACCCGTGGGCGGGTGGGTGGCTGCGTGGGTGCAAGCGGGTCTCCCTTAGGGTCCTGGCTCGTACCTGGGGTTGGGGCGGGATGCAGGCTCCTGAGTGATGGGGCGCTGGTCTGGGGCTGTGGGCGCCCTTCTCGTGGGGAGCCTCGCGTTGAGCTCTTTCCCACCTCTCTCTTGTGGCGAGGCTGCTCTCCTGGTTGGGCCAGGCGGCCTCTCTTTCCCCATGCCTCCCTGCTCTCTGCTCTGGGGGCCTCGCTGGCCCTGCCCAGCCCTGGACACCAGGTGGCGGTTGTTCCTACCCTGCTACCATGTGGGCGTTGGGGAGTTCGGCTGCCGCTGCTGCTTTCTTGTGAGATGCTTGGTGTGTGTAAGGAGATGGATGGGCACTCTCCTTTCCTTCTTAACACATTCTCCATCCATTTTAAGAAGAACACAAACGCCTCACCTGAACTTTGGGTGTTGGCTCACCTTTGCACTAATAGTCTGTGTGATTGAATGAATATTTCACACTAGTTGGTTTTAAGGCATAAGTATGCGTGTGAACACTATCTGTTTTGTGTACATGTCGACATGTGGACATTTTTGCAACTAACAGGTGTGTTTATAACATTTGAGTGTGTTTGTGGACAGGCCCTGCCCTTTTTGTACTACATTTGAACCTTACAACCATCCAGCAACTTTTTGTTTTATGCTGCTTCATGGTCTTATCCTCCCTCCTATTATCACCCTCTTACCTCCCTCTCTCTTCTTCCCTTCTTTCCTTTTCCGTCCGGTCCAACACCAAAGATTTTCAAACATGATTGAAATTAATAAAGTTTGGCCTCAATTACAAAAGGGGTTTATTCAGACATACCTTTGGTTTGTCTGAAGATTAATAACCCCTCTTGTTAAAGTAAAATATGTCCAACACAAGAGGCCCTCAGCTCTCATTTGCCTGCCCAGCTGTTAGACAGGAGAAGTTAAAAAAAAAAAAAAAAGACCTTGTGCAGCCGTCCACTCCCAGCGGTCCCTGAGGTCATGTGACCAGGGTCTGCTGGTTGTTCAGACCAGGTTACCTGGTTAAAGACTAAAGGTGACAAAGTCTTTGCAGCAGTGGCTCCATCCCTCTGGAACTCCCTTCCTCCCAGCCTCAGATCTGCAGACTCAGTATTTTCTTTTTTGAAAAGCAGCTAAAACATCTTTTTAAAATAGCTTTTTCATAATTCTCTCTGTATTCTGTGTTTCATTGTGTTTTACCGTGTTCTTCCGTGTTTGAAGCACTTTGTGATTTTTATGTTGAAAGGTGCTATACAAATAAAGTTTATTATTAGTTTATTATTATTATGAGCCAGTGATGTATCACCTGACATGAGCAAAGCCAGTGACAGTTAGCCTGTGGAGGGTGCTACAGTAGCCAGTCACTAACTGTTTCTAAGAAAAAATACTTAAAAAATAAATTTTTTCAATCAGCAATTTAAATCTTCCATGTTTAGAGGTGAGGAAACTGCTGTCTATAATACATACCCTACTCCAAAAATAAAGGGAACACCTAAACAACTCAATGTTACTCAGGTCAATCACAAGTCTGTGTCATCAAACCTAATTAGGTAGCAACGCTGACTGACAATCAATGTTTCATGTTTCTGTGCGAGTGGAACAGTCAACATGTGGAAAGAATAGGTGATCAGCAAGACACCTCCAATGAAGGAGTGGGTCTGCAAGTGGTGACCACAGACAACTTCTCTGCCCTTGTGCTTTCTGGCTGATGTTTTGGTGACTGTTCAATTGTCACTCCAGTAGTACCATGAGACAGAGTCTACAACCCACACAAGTGGCCTTGGTGGTGCAACTCATCTAGAACGACACATCAAACCGAGCTATAGCAAGAAGGTTTGCCTAGTCTGTCAGCATAGTGACTGGAGGAGACAGCCCAGTTTATCAGGAGATGTGGAGAAGGCCGTAGGAGGGCAACAGTTCTGCATCAGGACCACTACCTCCTTCTTTGTACAGGAAGAGAAGCTCTACCAGAGCCCTGTAAAATCACCTCCAGGTGGCCACAAATGTGCACGTGTCTGCTCACACTGTTAGAAACAGACTCCATGAGGTGATAAGAGGACCAGACGTCTACAGGTGGAAGTTCTGCTTAAAGCCCAACACTGTACAATTTAAAAAAAAATTTAATTCTACCTTTTTATTTTGGACAAGTGAAAACAAGTGTAAAATAACAAAATAAGACAAAAATTATATAAAACAATAACATTATATAAAACAAGAAAAGACAAAATTATATAAACACAAGTCCAAAAGGGAGTGAGAAGAAGAGAAATCTTATAAACTCTCACCCCCTACCTTAAGGCCCTACTTTCCCAACTAAACCCAGAACTCCCACCATCAAAGTCCAGTGCCCTACCCTACCTAATTTCCAAAAAACATGCAAATGAATGACAAAACGTAATCTCAAAGTATGCAGATTTACAAATACAATACATATTTGATAGAGAACACCACAATTGGCAAATTTGGAGAGTTCTCAAATACAGTCAATGGTGATCCTTTAGTAAAATATGCTTTTATTTTAAAGAACAGGAATGACTTTAGGCCTTTTCTTTTGGTAAATATACTTTATTCAATATGACATCACAATCTTTGAACTCACAATGACGGCCATGACAAGCGTCTCTTTGCTTTTATTCTTTCTAATAACAAGAGTTGAGCAGAAAGCTGTCGCAGATGCCAAACAGCTCTACATTTTCTTTGAACAGTGTCTATTCGATTGACTTTTATCCAAATCAAGCCATCGACCTGAAGAGGCACTTTGAACAATGTCGGAGCAGGTTTGTGATGTTTGAAGAGAACAACAAGAACGGTGTTGTCAGCGCACAGATACGGACACTTCCTGGGCTTTGGTGGAAGCGAGCGTTTAAACGAGGGGGGGTGTTTGTTTCTGTGTACCCCCTGCATGAACTCTCCTCATTTCCTGAGCATGTGACCTGTAGTTGTAGTACTGAGTGTTTCTTTTTGTTTGTTGCTCTTTGTGCTGTTTCCCTGCTGCAGAAAAGGCCGATGGGAGGAGTCAAACCCTGCCCAAGCCTCTCCCTCCGAGTCAAGCCTCACCTTCTCTGCCTCCCCCCCATTTTCCTCCTCATCTGACGTCATCCCCACATCTACTGTAACCGCTGTCACCTGTCCTCCTGTCACATCTCCAGACACACCCCTTACCTCTCCTGACGCTCCTCCCCCTGCAACCCCCTCACCTTGCCCCACCTCTGTCACCACCTCCACCACCCCCACCTCGGTACCCACAAAAAATATCAAGAAAAAGTTTGGGGATTTCTTCGCCTTCAAGAGGCCTCGAGCCAACCGAGCTGCAAAGGCGAGCGGGGGAGAGGGAGGAGCTGAGGGGGTGAAGGTCAAAAGAACCTCCATTGCAGACCTTATTCGACCCCTCAGAGAGGCCAAGGAGAGGGACAAGGACAGGGGGGCAAGGTCAGTAGAGGATGCTAACCTTTGTAATGATGCCATCATCACAGAAGGAATCGGCGCCGGCAGTGCAGGCGGTGTGGGGGGAGTGACAGCACCTGCAGAGACTTTTCCCACGACCATGCCTCCAAGGAAGACCACGCCCTCCCCTGTCACCATCACCACAAGCCCTGACATCCCCTCCGCTGCACTCCCTGGCCTGGACAAAGAGGGAGCTGCTGTGCTGAGCCTCCCTCCGCCTGAGGAGGAGGTGCCGGCAGGGAGGAAGCTGTCCGGAGAGAGGAGGCTGAGAGTGGCCAAGAGACTGCGAGAAGGCAAGAGCCAAAGCCTCATTCTGCTGACGGGGTCAGAGCCGGAGGACAAGGACAACACGGCCAGCAAGGTCAGGGCAGCAGTACACACACATGTACACACAAGCACATGCACACATACACATGCAGGCAAACACACCCAAACAGCAGTGAGCTGAAGTTTGAAATGACACACAATGATGAACAAAACTACCAAAAAAAGCCAGGTCAGTTCACCAATTAACCATTTGGGAGCTCGTTAGATGGCCAAACATAATGGATAAACATTCTTACAGTCTTGTTCCAAAGCTGCGCCTTGACCTCCACTCTTTGACAAATGTAGAAAAAGGATTTTGTTAAATTTATAATTTAGATGTAAATTGAGCTTAAAGGGGTTGTTTTCTTTCAGCATTTCTTGTTTTATTTCCTTTGGAGTGCATTTAATAGTGAAAACATAATATTTGATATGTTATTTTGTACTTTAATCTTTATATATATTTGGTAAATGGTGTATTAATATAGTGCTTTTCTACCTACAAGGCCTAAAGGTCTTTACAGTCACACACACATTCACCCAGTCACCCAGTCACCCATGCACACACACATTCACACACTAACACTGATGGCAGCTCCGCTGCCGAACACTGGCGCCAACCTCCCACCAGAGGCAAGGTGGGGTTCAGTGTCTTGCCCAATGACACTTTGAGTCATGGGTGTGCAAGGCGGGAATTGAACCTGCAATGTTACAATCATGGGTCGACCGGCCTACCGCTGCTCCACGGCCGCCCCTATTTACATGTATAAATAATCCTTCTCGATTATGTCCATACATTGTTTAAAGTATAGAAGTGTCGTCTGACGACTATCTTAGAATTCTGGAGTCAGAATAGAAAAACACCTATTTTAGAATTGGACATCCAGTAAATATCTTCTCTACATGCAGCTAAAGTGGACAAAGAGGATGTTAGATGCCAGGACGAAAGACCAAACGGTTTCCTCTGTTCATTTTCCAATCTTTCCCGTCAAATAAATGCTGATCATCTTACAGAAACATGCGTCTGACACCACGGCCAGCTTTGAGCAGAGGCTCCAGGTGATGCTGCAGAGAATTGGAGTGACCAAAACCCCCCCAGCAGACACCAAGATGTGCCAGGTGGGTCAGCTTTGTGCGTCTGAGCAGGTCACATGGTCTTCATTGTGTTGGTTTCTTTAAAGGTGTGTGTCACCTTTAAATGAAAAGTTCATTAGGCGTGTCTTTAATAAACCCTTTGGGCATGTTTTCAGTTCAAACAGCATCCTTCCTTATCTGCTAAGGACACAGTGTGTTTATAAACCCCCCCCCTCATCCTAGTTTGGGCAATAAAACATAGGAGAACTATTGCTGAAAAGGTCAAAAGGTCATCTGTAAACTGCAGCTTGAGTTAACATTGAAAAACCCATGTTACCAATGATCAAAATAAGGACAGTTTCTTTAACAGTGTCTCATGTTGCCTCATTTAGTAACCCTGCTCGTAAAGCAGCACGTTCTCTCAGCAGTGAATGCAACACCACTGACAACCTTAAGGGTTCAGTGTTCAGCACCTCTGTTTGGTATCTCCCAAAAAGCAGCAGTTTTGCAGGACAATCTGTGTTTTACAACAATCATCATGCTGAAAAAATCTGACACATAATGGATTGTTTGCACTACAATGCATTTGGTCGCCGCTGAATGGCGTAAGAGGGGCTGTAGGGACCTGCTCTGTCTGACCGTGATGGTTTGTGATCAGAGGGCCACCGTTAGGAGTCCAGACTTGGGAGGGGCTGAGTGGGACCACGTCTGTGTAGTTTTTGTACAGATCAAGCTTTCTTTTAATCTGGTCTCATCATTTGAGGCCACATCCACTCTTTGTATCTGACATGGTCATCTGCTCAACTCTCTCTTCCAACGCTGCAGTTACAAAATGTAGCCACATGCATACAGGAATATCTGGACCTCCACCAATCAGCGATGGACTCATGTCTTCTCTGATTGGTTTACACCAGTAAATCAGCAGCCTGCGGCTCTCTGCGGTTCTATAACATAACTATCGTGGTGCCATTAACACCAGGATGTGTGAGCGAACACAAAGGAGGCATGTCTGTGAAAACGCCGACCAGAGTCTATTATGGGATGGAATGTTCTTCTAAAAAGACAGTACAGGTTGAATGAGAAGTGAATCAAAGCCTCATCATGCAGAACCTCTCCAGGTCGTCTGTCCACCAGCGGTTGTGTTTTTGGGAGCGGGTCAGATCCAGGAGAGTTGCTGGTCATGGAGCGGCTCCCCTGTGCTGACGACTACAGTCAGCAAGCAGTAAACAGGAAAGAGTCATATAAATAATTTTAATAAACAGAAGAAAAACTAACGAGCTGAGAATTAAATGAAATCTAAATGTAGAGATTTTCTAAGTCAAGTTCTGTGTGACCATCGCTCTGCCTCGCCGCCACCACTCCAGCCGGCGTGTAATCCCAACAATGTTCTGACCCAGATAGGACTAGGATGGAGAACTTTAAGAAAATGGACGTTCCTGAAGAAAACAGTACATTTAATGACACCTGAACAGATTGGTTTGCTTTCAACGACTTTACCAGAAAGATTCATATGTAACCAGGAATTAGCAAACAACAAAGTCTCAAATGTGGAGAGACATCCCAGAATAAACACAGTTTTTCCAAAAACCTCCTGATCCAGATGAGAAAAACAGTTGAAGCTGATTAACTGCTGGTTCATTACAACATTATTGCTAGTTTTGTGGCCTCTAATGAAATAGTTCTCATCTGAACCCATTAAATGACAGAGGATGAAAAAAAAGATCATCTCCTCCATAACTTCAAAAAGCAGTGATGCCGTTAACAAAGACTGTTGCAGCTCCGTGTTTTCATCTCTGTGGGAAACTGATCCAAACGGCTATTTGAGGGGGAAAGGCTGCAGACCCCTGGTCTATACCAAAAAACAGAGCTTGATGTGTGTTTGTTGGCTTTGACAGTTGTAGAGTTCTTGTTTCATGCCTTTAAAGGCTGGGAGTTCTGCCATGACCTCAGATTTCTATTGACTCCCTCCATTAACAATCAAGTTGCTGTGTGATCCAATGAGGTTCCTCTAGAGCAGTGACTTTAAATACAGAGCAGTGAACGTGACCTTTTTAGTCGGGTTTGAAGCAATTATCAGTTTTGAGTCTTGTGACTCATGCTAGGCAGGAGAAGGGGGACAGTGGGGGTTTCTGCCACACCGAGGGGGGGTGGATGTAGCTTTACAGTTAACATTATCAATACAGTTTCTTGTGAGACTGATGGACATTTGGATGAATGCAAAAAACAGTAGTATTTTCAACCCTGGTTTGTCTCTTCTCAGATTAGTGCAAACAGAAGTCCAGACTCTTCTTTTTTCCTTCAGCTGCTCCCTTAGGGGTTACCACAGCAAATGTCCTGGACTGGTGCAGCCATCAGTTGGGTGTTCTCTGTACCTCAGAAACCCCTGGATGGGCCTTGGTGTCTGTCAGCCTGAATGACGCCTACAGCTCCATTCTTAGCTCACTTCACATCTGTGTCACCAATAATAAAAGTGTGAAACTTTTTAATTACCAGCTGAGAACAGAGGACCGTCTCTCGTGTGATGCTGTGCCGTAATTATGCAGTCACATGACTGCAAAGGAAGCGGTTCAGAGGAAAGTCCTTTGTAGCACAGACTTGTTGCTTTAGAGCTTCTCTGACTGTGAGTCTCTAAATCAGATCATGTTTCCAAAAAGGTTTTTGCAACAGACCTTTGGCCAAAATAACAACAAAAAGCAGAACAATAGAAGCTGAAGGACTTTGATTAAAAGATTTGTGGTCAGAGAGTGAAGTGAAGGTGTCAGAAGACATTTGACTCCCAACATTGGAGCAGTGAACATGACCCAAGTTTGCAATGAAGAACGTTTTTCTAAAAATCAGAGAACTATTATTAGGAAAGCAGCATGCGGTTGAAAATAACACAGTGAACAAACATTCCACTGAAGAAAGAAAAGACAGTGATGCGGTGTCCTGAAAACCACCATGTCACTTGAACCTCTTGACCCTTGTGCTATCTTAGATGACCCCCCCCTTCCATTGACGTGTTCTCCCTACCATGACAAAGGTGGATAAAGGTGGAAAGATTTCATGTAATCCATGGACACCAGTGAGGATCACAAATCATTGAAGAAAAAAGGTTCAGAGCACTGTCTAGTGGGTCTAGATGACTAACTCTGGCAGCAAAGTCTAGGATAGCACAAGGGTTAACAGGGTTTGTGTCAGGAGGTGTAGTTGAGGCGAGGCTGCTCTTTATGATGACTTGGTGCACAGTTGATCAAAGAAAAAGGTCCTGGCTGGTGGTCCCTACATTTTGCTCAGGAACTAGCATCTCACATTTGAACTGCGAGAGTCCAGAGGGGTGCACCATGAAAGACATCTCTGTGTGGTTCGGAATGAACCATCTCCAAACTAAAAACCAAGTTCCACATATTGGGCATGCTCAGAGACACACCACAAATTCCTGCCAAGTGATTATCTGTGCATCTCACGCATTCATGTATGCACACACTCACAGTCTGGAAGTGATTCTCTAAGATTAAGCACTCGCCCACACAGAGTGGGTTTATCAGGAACTACCTCCAGTGTTTCAGGGGAGGAGACGTTCTGACATTACTCATTTAGCTGTTGAGTTGACCAGGTGACAGGTCATGACCAGAAGAGTCAGACTGTTGTGTGTGTTTGTTTGAGGCTGCTCAGTTGTTTTTGCATCTGTAAAGGAATTGGAAATTACGAAATGAATACTTTCTTCCAACCTCAGTCATTACAGTTGATCGACATAAATAGAGTCAATTACAAAATGTTTATTCTGTTTTGAAATTTGACAAATTCTCCAAAGACTTTTCCCACCATACAGTTCCGCCCCTAGATCATAACATTTGCAGAAACAGATCGACTTTCTAACAACTGGCTGCCAAGGTGCTTCATTACAACAAAAGGATTCACCAAATAAATCATCTGCTTTCTATGTTGTGTACAAAGCTGCATTAGATCTCTCTGCACTGCCCAAAGAATCCCCTCCAGTGTATTCATTCTTTTTAAAAAGTTAAAGACCACTCCAATGAAAATTGTGTTTTTAACGTGTTCTTGTAGTATTTTATAACGGAAGTAGGAGACATCTAAAAATTAAGAATAAAACTGCTTTGAGTATTTCTTTATTCAAATTGTGGTGAATCAGGAGGCGGATAAAAAAATGCAGTTCGACAGCCTGTGGTTATTACGGACAAACTACAACCGTCAGGCTACCAGCTTCCTGCTCTGCTCCATTCTGATCATCCACTGTCAGACCAACAGATCCATGAACGTCTGTGTTTTCCTGGTCTGAGCTGGAATCTGGATCAGAACTGGACGGAGGGATAGACCTAAAATTGGTGAACATTTTTGTTGTAGCAGTAATATTAGGTTGGGGGAATGAGGGGGCTGTAGGTGGTAGGAGAGAGTGTAAAGACAGGGATGATCAGAAATAGTCCCATCCACAACTTAGAGGTGAATTTCTGATGAACTGTAGAAACTTTGTCCTAGAACAGTGTCTCCAACCTTCAGGCCACGAACTGGTCAGACAATATTTTCTCCATCCACTGAACAGGGCCGGCGTTTGCGTTTAATGTTTTTTTTTTAGCTTCCAGTTTCTGATAAGAATTTATTAAGTCATGATACTTCAAAATTTAGTTTAAAAAAATCCAAAAAAG
Organism: Oryzias sinensis; assembly: GCA_037389245.1. Lineage (NCBI taxonomy): Eukaryota > Metazoa > Chordata > Actinopteri > Beloniformes > Adrianichthyidae > Oryzias > Oryzias sinensis. The sequence goes on from CM074499.1 coordinate 29,180,684, forward strand.
ATTAGTAGATTTTCATTTTTTACAAATGACAAAGATTCAGTGAAACAAAGATGCTCAAAAGTAGAATTTGTTTCTGATTTGTAAATAATTCTATAAAAGCAACATTACAGATTTTTCCATGAATCATTATAAAACTGAGAACTCAACCCAGTCTCAGATCATCTTTCAAAACAAAAAGATTGATCATCTTTTGTTTTTACATAAATCCTGATTCTTGAATAATCATGTTTTTAACACAGGAACATTTCGATACTCAGGTTTCTTTAGAAGTAGCTGCCTAAATGACCCTCGCTCCAGAAAAATTCATAAATGTCTACTGCTGAAGTTCACACAAATCAGAAGAAACAAGCGCAACTTTGATTGAATCTTCCTCCTCTGTCAAATTTTTGCTTCTGGTTTAAACTAAGACTTTGTGATGAAGATGAAGATGTCCGAACTGGATGCTAAGAACCGGATGCTAACTTTGGGTGTGACTGACTTTTATGGTGTGATGGATAAAAAAAGCAAAATAAAATGACACAACCATGGTAAAACTGTATTTCTAAATAGAACAATTAACACATTATATATTATATTATTATCTCGTCTTCTTAAAACATTCAATCGCTGCAGCTGCTGGTCGTTAGAACAATGAATCCGTTTGGGAGGAAAACTCACCAGTGGCAGCAAGGTTTCTTTGAGGATGAAGCTCTTCTTCAGGTTCCTCTCTGAGTCTTTCCAAATACATTTTATTGTTAGGTTTATTAGCTTTTTAGCTTTGAGTTACTAGCTTAGCGGTCCGAGCAGCTGCTTCAAGTCACGTGACGCGTCAAGACAGACAGATGTGGGGAACAGAATGCGGTCATTTTTCAAGGAAAAACTTTCTTTTAGTATCAAAAATAAACAAAACAGAAATAATCAAAGTTACGGCATTTTTTTTTTTCTGTCTGCGGCCCGGTACCAAGTGGTCCACGGACCGCTAGCGGTCTGCAGCCATAGGGTTGTGGACCACTGACCTAGGAAACCACACAAGTTTCAGAATTGAAATACCGTTGGGAACGCATTAAACTTAGATCAAAAGATGATCAAAGGGAACTTCTGTTGTTGTTGAATGTTCCTCAAACGTCATGTAAAGCATTGCAGTTCTGACACAGTGATGTAAATTCGATGATTTGGAAATAACAAGGCGTAAAACAATCTACAGTTTGGGCAATGCAATAAGACATTGTAAACTTTTCCTTTCTGTGTCTTTACAAAGTGTTGCATGATGAAATGTGCACGTTACCTCAAACATCTGAAGTCTCAGAGGATCAGATTCCTGTAACCCTTGTGCTATCCTAGGCACTTTAACATTGCAGGGCTCCCAGACTAACACTGGAGCACAGTGGCCTTAACTACAGAAAATTTTTTGGGGCACAACCAAGAAAATTTGGGGCGCATCCGTGAAATCAACATGCTAACCGTCTACTAATTTCGGTGTGATGCGAATAAATACTTTAATAATAGATCAAAATTACAATGTACTTAACTGTTTCTAATTCAGTGTCACATTTTATTCTGCACTTTTGAAAAATGCAACAACAGAGTAAACTGTATCCCCATTGCTGTCGCGTAGTACAAATAGTAAAGAAAATGCCATACGTTCAGAATAAAAAAAGTTTTTAGTAACAAAGTGATTACCGTAGTAACCTGTTGGTCATTTCACAGTTACAAACAATACTTAAATGTAGCTGTAAACGTGGAGTGTTGGAAATTCATGTTGGCGACATCCAAATAGGTGCAGCCAAGATGCACAATAAGTGGTTTGAGATCACCCAGGTGGACTCAGCGTTATGAATCACCTGGTGTAGAGCGTATATTTTTGCTCCAACATCAACTGTAATCATCACAAAAATATGTGAAAGATGCGGGAGCAGGGCAAACCTACCGGACACAGCTGAAACTGAACGACTGAAAGCTGCCCAACAGACTACAAACAATGCATTATAGGACATGTGTCCTGATGGTTTTTATGGTTGAGTGATTAATTAAAATAATTTAAAATACCAATTCATTAAAAAAAGGCTACATACATTACAAAACATTAAAATAATCATAAAATAAATATATAATAACACAGATCACACTAAGGGGAGAGGGAATGTACAGCTAAATTGAATGTTAGAACAAGCACTCAGCTTCCTGTTCTCCTTCAGTCTTGCTGCAGAGTCGCCTTCATCTCACAGATGAACCGGCACCTCGCCTGGGTCAACGATCCAGGCGGGGTGCGGTCATCTTAAACTATCTGCTCGTTGCATTTTCCCCATTATTTTCAGTCGGTCTACAACTAATGTTGTTTTTGCCATGCGTGTTTAAAGTTCAAGCTGTATCACCTTGCGTAGAGTGTAGGACATTTATTCTCCTCAGTTGACCCGACTCCTTGGAAGCGTGTGCTACCGTGGCTCAGCGATGCGCGCGCCACTCTGATGCGCCCGCCCCGTAACCGTGGCAAAACACTAAACCTTCCTTCGGTTCTGAGACCCAGAGAAAAGTTAAACACGGACTGCATGTATTAGAAAATTCTGACGAATAGATCGTTCTAGAAAGGAAAGTAAGAACTCCCTTAATATGGTCGGGGAGGAGGGGGCATCAGGTGTCCTGCTTTCAAGCCTGTCATTGTCCGCCCCCAACAGTCATTCCCCCCACTGTGATTGGTTGGTCATCTCCGTGCCCGACCGTGAAAAGTGTCATTCATTAAAACTGGCGGGCTGCAGTAACATTAAATTTTCATATTAAGGCGGGGGCCGCAAATAGCCCGTGGACCGCGAGTTTGAGACCCCTGCGTACACTCCGGCACTGGTACACTATGCCGCGAGTGGAAGAAACGAATCAATAGTTCACTTACTCATGGCTCAGGCGTGCAGTATCAGGTTGTGATGATATTTGTCTCCGTTTCCTTCCCACAGATGTTTCTGTAGCGAATATCTCTAGGCCGCCCCCCTCCACATATTTGCCACACAGTGACTTATTCTTCTCACACGCAGTGGCAGCGTCCTGAGCGGACACTCACTTGCGAGTGTGTGTGCGTTTCATGAGTATGTCTTGTGAGTGTGTCTGCCTGCGTGCGTGTGCGCTCGCGTCTCGGTCTTCATTGATTATTGACCTGCCCCTTCCACGTTTAATGTATAAAAAAATACGGAGGGTGGGGGAGGCAAATCTACTGGTCGCACATGTGCGACTGGATGTAAAATTCAGTCGCACACTCTCAAATTTTAATTAGCAAAAATCGACCAATGCGATCCATGATCTGGAGGCCTGCATTGGGGTTGGGTCATCTAGACCCACTAGACAGTGCTCTGAACCTTTTTCTTCATGGTTGCTTGATCTTCACTGGTGTCCATGGATTACATGAAATCTCCACCTTTATCCCACCTTTGTCACTGTGAGAGAGAACATGTCAGTATGAAGTCATCTAAGATAGCACAAGTGGTACAATCCTAACATCTTCTGAATTCAAAGTAACTGTTTGTGCTGCAAGTTAGCACATTAGCAAACATGAAACATCCAAAAGTGTCAGTTTTAGGCCCCTGAACAAAGTCCACCAGAAGTTCAAACATGAGAGAATCTGAGTAGCCTGAGATCCGTCACATCTGTCCTGCTTTTGGTGTAATGATGCTGGACTGATTCTGTTTCAGAACAAAGAGGAGGAGCTCAGGAAGGCCAACTCTGAAGGTAAGCAGCTTCCATGAATGCACATTCTGGAGGAGCTCCAACATTATGATGTAGTAACGATTTATGCATCATCCTAAACCGATTCATGAAAACTAAAACTTTGAGATGAAAAACCCCTGATAGAACAAACAACAGGCAGTTATTTCTTTTTCATATTATAGTGGGAATTGTCAGAAAATGTTTTCTTGAGCTTTTCTAAAACTCTTTTCCCTGCGGCTCAGTGCAGCCTCCACAGATGCAGGTCTGAGAGGAGGAGCATCTTCCTCTTCTCAGTCCTGATGGTCTTCATCATTATCAACCTCCTGTGGAGTTCTCCACAGAGAATAACTCCAGAGATGGAACTGTTCAAGCTTCATGCTTGCCTCTGTTTCCAGGTGCCATCCTGAGACAAACCAAACCATACTTTACCAAGCCCAGAACCATGTCCACGTCATCAGGTAGCAGAGGTTTCTGAGCATGAACAGATCCCTGTTTGTCCTTCACTTTTTACTTCACCACGAAAATGAAGCCTTCCTCTTTGAGGAAATGAGCAGGGATTTTGGAAGCTTTGAAGCTTCAGCTTTTAGTAAAGTTAGAAAGGTCTTCACAGATTCAGACGTCAAGAACTCTCCTGTAGCAGAGTTCTTGACATTGAAGATTCTGAAAGATAAATCATCAAACTTTTAGTAGGATAATGAGTTATGATAAGTCAGTTGGTGACAGTAGCTTCAGAGATATTGAGCACCCTTGTTATGATTCATATCTCTATTAAAATGTGAAAAAATATACACAATAAAATAAAGATGGACTTTCTCTCAAAATGTCTCGATTTAAGCGTTAATCGGATGACTGCGAGGCGGAGTCGGAATCTGAAAGATCTTAGTAACTACCAAACTCACTTAGCTTAGCCTCCGTTGCTTCACTCATGATCCACTAAACAACTTCCAGGTGACTGTGAAAATAAAAATACAATCCATAGTTTAGTTTTCTGTTTTCCGCAAATTAATAATTCAAGGAAACAGTCTGTTTGGTTTTTCATTGTTGATTTTAGTTTGAAAATCATGGAATGATGCACAGATTTATATATGATTGGCTGGCGAACACGCCTGATTGGCGATGAACCTGAATGACAGATTCAACAGCCAGTGATGACGTTTGTTGACCTGGCACGTTAGAAGGTCTCAATATTCACCACGCATTCTCTCACAGACACAGAGAATTCACAAATGAGCGATGCGTGAATGCACAGCTCTGTCGTCCCACGTGATCTGTGAGTTTGTGTGCAGTGTTCTAAAAGTTATGTTTTGTACAGGAACACTTGTGCACATTCCTACTACATGTTGGCATAAATATATTTGTAGATCAGGCGTGTGTATATGGCAAGCAGGTTGTAGTATTTGTGATTATGGGACTGACTGAACTCCACACAGTCTGTCAGAATCCTCCTCACATTCTCATGCAGCCTCTTTGTTTGTCTAGCTGACCCCAGACGTCCCCCGAGGCCAGACCAGCCTCTGCACCCAAAACCTTCTCTCCCTGAGCGTCTGGCAGATGCCCCCTCTGTACGGTGGCAGTGAAGCCTACATTTGCTACTTCTGGAAATATTACCATTCATCACCTCTACAACGCTGACCTACTCAGGCAAGACTAGTCTGAACCACAGGTAACACAATACACAAAGACACACAGGTAACACAATACACAACAAACACACAGATAACACAATACACAAAACACACAGGTAACTATTACACAACATAACACACAGATGCTGTACAACAACACACAGATTAACACAATACACAACAACACACAGGTAACTAATACACAACAAAACTACACAGGTAACACAATACACAACAACACACAGGTAACACAATACACATAAAACACTGGAGTAACCCACAATACAACAACACACAGATTAACACCTTTACACAACAACACACAGTAACACAATGCACAAAAACACTGGGTAACCTATTACACGACAACACAGGTAACTAGTATAAGACACACAGATAGCTGTACACAGCAACACACAGGTGACACATTTACTGACAACACACAGGTAACACAGTACACAAGAAACACACAGAATTAACTATTACAGCCACACAGGTAACACATTTAACAAACACACAGGTGACACATTTACACCGGCAACTACAGGTAACACAATGCACATAAAACACTGGTACTATTACACAACAACACTGGGTAACACATTACACGACAAGCACACAGGTAACACAATGCACAAAACACACACGGGTAACTGATACACAACAAACACTGGGTAACACAATGCACAAAAGCCTGCTGGTTGGCACAATGCCACGACAACACACGGGTGGCATTGCACGGCAGCACACAGATGTGCAATGAAACAAAACACACAGATCGCATAACATTACTAATATACAGGTAACACAATACCTATAAACACACAGGTAACACAATACACAACCACACATAGCAACTATTACAATAAACACACAGGTATACAATACACAGCAACATACAGGTAACTTAGAATACTGTAACACACAGGTAACCTAATACATAAAACACTGGGTAACACAATACACAGTAACTTACACAGGTAACACAATGCACAAAAACACACAGGTAACACAATACACAACCCTTTTTTATTAACACAATACACAACAAACACACAGGTAACACAATACACAAAACACACAGGGTAACACAATGCACAACAAACACTGGGTAACACAATGCACAAAGAAAGCACACAGGTAACACATTTACACACAACAACACACGGGTAACACAATACACAAAACACACAGTAACACAATACACAACAAACACACAGAGTAACACAATGCAACAACACACAGGTAACACATTTACACAACAACACTGGGTAACACAATACACAAAAACACACAGATAACACAATACAACAACACACAGGTACACACAATACACAAAAAACACACAGGTAACACAATGCACAAAAAACACACAGGTGACACAATACACAACAACACACAGGTAACACAATACACAACAACACACAGGTAACACATTACACAACAACAAACAGGTAACACAATACACAAAAAACACACAGGTAACACAATACACAACAACACACAGGTAACACAATACACAAAAAACACACAGGTAACACAATACACAACAACACACAGGTACACAATACACAAAAAACACACAGGTAATACAATACACAAAAAACACACAGGTAACACAATACACAAAAACAACACACGGGTAACACAATACACAAAAACACACAGGTAACACAATACACAAAAACACACAGGTAACACAATACACAAAAACACACAGGTAACACAATGCACAACAAACACACAGGTAACACAATACACAAAAACAAACAGGTAACACAATACACAACAACACATGGGTAACACAATACACAAAAACACACAGGTAATACAATAAACAAAAAACACACAGGTAACGCAATACACAATAAACACACAGGTAACGCAATACACAACAAAGTAAAAAACCTGTTCAGGTTTACAACACTCATTTGTGTTTGGGCGTCCTCCTCCTGGGCAGGGGTGGCTGGCCCTTGCCTTGCTCTCTACTGGACCAACCGTGGGCCTGGGTTGGTGGCTGCCTGGAGCATGGGTCGGGTCTGCCTTGGGGGGCCGTGGTCCGTGTCTGGCTTCGGGGTGGGGGGATGCCCAGAACTCCTGGGTGGAGTGGGGTGCTCGTCGCGGGCCGGGAGTGCTCTCCTAGTGCGGGGCTAGACGTTGGGCCCTACCAGCATTGTGGGGGTAACACACATGCAGACACTCACACTAACAGGTAACACACACACATTAACAGGTAACACACACCCCCCAACAGGTAACACACCAATAGGTAACACACACACGAACAGGTAACACACAAACACACCAACAGGTAACACACACACACCAACAGGTAACACACACACACCAACAGGTAACACACACACACCAACAGGTAACACACACACACCAACAGGTAACACACACACACCAACAGGTAACACACACGCAACGTTAACACACACATGCACACACCAACACACATGTACACACCAACACATGCACACACCAACACACACATGCACACACCAACACATGCACACACCAACACACACATGCACACACCAACGGGTAACATGCACACACCAACCAGGTAACGCACACGCAACGAATTAACACACACACCAACGGGTAACACACACACACCAACGGGTAACATACACACACCACACACACACACACACACACCAACATGTAACACAAACACACCAACAGGTAACACACACACACCAACAGGTAACACACACACACCAACAGGTAACACACACACACCAACAGGTAACACACACACACGCCAACAGGTAACATACACACACCAACAGGTAACACACACACACCAACAGGTAACACACACACACCAACAGGTTACACACACACATACACACACACACACACGCGCACACACACACATCAAAATAATCTGGATCTTGTGTTTAGTTCTGGATTCAGCTTCTGTCAGGAAGATCCTTCCTTAACATAAAAGTGTTTTCTCATATCATTGTTTGAGTGTCATCAGTTCGCCTTCATCTTCATCCCTACAGAATGGGAACCAGGAGAGTTCAGCCTCTTCCACATCCCCCAGGAAAGACCTGCTATGTCCAGTTCCTGCTCCACGGAGGGGGGCCAGCGCACAGGATCGCTCTGACAAAACCCAGTCGCAGACTGATGGTGTGACCCTATAGGAGGCAGTTACTCATGAACACTGCTCTGTTGTGTAACATGAGTCACAAACACATGTACTCAGAATAACCGTGGCACAGATGTAACTCTGACTTTTCTTTCAGAAAGCCTTGCTAAGCCATGTCTGCACCTGAAGCCCCCCCCTCAGCGCAGAGCTGTGTCCGTTCATGAGGACGCTCTGGCCATGACCCAAGGTGAGGCTTAGCGGGAAGAAGAGAAAAACACATTCTAAGACTGTTGTTCAGAAAATGTCTGTCGAGGTTTCTGCAGGTCAAAAGTGACTTCATGTCTCTTCTTATGAGCTTTCATGATTTGATTTATGATTTACGAGCTCTACTTGTGTCCTTCAGAGCTAAAGTCCGTTTTACAGAGATCACCAATCGGTTTCCATGGCAATAAGTGGGATCTTCCCTCCTTCAGTGAAGATGAAGCACAAAGACCCCACGGTGAGAGGAGAACCTGTCTGTCTGTTCTTTCATTTGCTGAAACCTCATCTGTCTGTCTTCATCCTCACAGCTGACGGAGGGAAGGAGGAGCTGCTGCTAGAGAGTAAAGGAGCGGGCAGTGTGAACACTGCAGCTGTCACTAAACAGCCCCCACCTGGAAAGGATTCAGTGGCCCCCCCGTCTGCAGCTCAGGCTCAGCGTGAACCTTCAGGGCTTCAGAAGGTTCTGAGCGGCTCCGAGAGCTCTGCAGAAACCCCTCTGTCCCCAGGAAGGCCGGCCTCAGCCGCCACCGTCCAGAAGGATGGCCCCAGCCCAACCTCACCCCCCCAAATCTCAGACAGACCTCTAGTCTCCCCATCATCCAAAGAAACTGCCCCCAGCATACCCCCGTCAAAAACACCCCACCTGAGCCCCAAACACCAGGAGAATGGATCCTGCACAGCGCTCGCCCCTGCAGGTCTGCGACACAGCACACAGGATCGGCACGAGCACAGAACTGACCCCCCCTCATCTGAATGATGGACCGAGGACTCAGGGGGTGGGGCTGCCGACATCATCGACTCTATGAGCTAAAGCACAGATGCACACACATGCAGGAGGAGTCGCACGAGACGGGCTGTTCTTCACCAGAAGCCGCTGATGGTTCCGTTCTGTGATCCAACACAGCTGCTAAAGGGGTTCAGAGCCCCCCCCCGTGTTAAAAACACCTCGCTGCAACAGAAACCAACCAGCAAATAGCATCATGCTGTAAAGACAGACCATCAGGAAAACAGGAAGTGCCCGTTCAGCACGTTTAGACTTTATACTGAGCACTCAAAAACCCTTCTTCGGGGGGGATCCTAACCAACAAAGACAGGGCAAACGTCACCTTCTGTATGGGGGGGGCATCCTCGCTCAGACCTGGAGCATAAAGGCTGGGTAGGGAGAACCGGCGTGCTGTTGCCCAGAACGACTTTCAGAGTCTGACTGCAGTTTCATGCAGGAAGCTGATCTGCATCTGCAAACACATGCCTCTGCACACATTCATACTATTGTACAGAATAGACTATATGACAGTTTCTTCAGGACAGACTCAGTTTTATCACCAAAAGTTATTGTACATTTACACCCAAACAATGACCTCAAAAGCGCACTTTTTCTATATTTTCACCAAACTGGTTCCTGACGTCCCGTCAGCAGAGCACGGGTTGAAAGTGAGACATTTGGATGGGAGTTTACGTCTGACTGGAGGCGGTGTGTCTCAGAAGGTGCACAGCAGCCTGTCTGACATCAGCTGGAACCCCATGCCAACCCCCCCAATGTAAAGTGTAGTGAAGTGTGTAGGTCTTATACAAGACTTCTGGATGCTGCAAAACCCAGAACAGTAATGTTGTGTCATGGACCGGATGTAATATCATTCATGTGTGATTACAACATTTACCTTAAAAGTAACAGAGTAATTTAGGTGTGACCTCAATCTTAGGCCTCAACTTTTGGTCTTTCTATTCTAGAAAAAACATCTTTTCAGCAACCTTGAGAGCTACTTTCTCTGCAGCTGGAGGATCTGACACCCTCAGGTGATCTCCTCAGCTGTCAGACTTACATGCTGTCAGAGGAAGAGATGAGGAAACGCCTCCCTGTTTCTACTTTGGTGCCGTCAGGCTTTACCAGCATCTCTTCATCCCACCACCGACATCTACCTTTAACTTTACAAATGCATGCAAACTCACTGAGACAGACCTGTTTTACTGGAAAACAACAGGAGGGGGAATTTTCTAAAAACTGTGGGGAAAAAGAAGGCTTCTACGCGTTTTGAGACCTTCTGATCAGGTTAAACCTGGGCAGGATATTCAGTCATGTTGAGTCTGAAACAGGAAAAATAACCTTTCATTAAATACAGCAACAATAGCTGTAACTGGATAACATTGACAGATTCATGTGAACAAGTAAAAGTTTATTACCATTACAGTAAATGACGATATCATCTGCATAAAGATGAAGAAAGAAAGAGAGACAGCACTGACTGTAGAGTGGGCCCTGAGACTGGCTCTTGTGGTACATCTGTTCAGATATTTGGAAACATCAGGGAGAAGGACACTGCTCAAATTCTTTACAATATTTAGAAATATAGGACACAAAGACAGGTAACATTTCACAGAGTCTGTCCTTTAAAGCAATACTTTCTCAACGGAGGAAACATTTCACTTGTTCTGTAGTTTTATTTACAGGAAGTAAAAATAAACATGTTTTTAAAATGGTTTTTCTATAAACAAATTCTTTTCACTTCCATTCTTTTCGGTTAAGTCATTGAGACTTTTGTCACGTGTTGGTAGGATATCTGACTAAAATTAGACAAACTAGTGAAATGTCTCACTTTCAACTTTGAACTTGTTATGAACACGTACTTTATCATTGATAATCTTTATTTTCTCATCCAGCACTTTACATTTTATGAGAGGAGATGGCCAAACACCCAGACCTTGTAGTCATTTATATCCTCTGTTTTTGAATGCAAACCTTCATTGTTGGTGCAGAAAGCTCATGGCTGCCTGGAGGTTCTTCATCAGGGCTGAGCAGAGTTCCCATGAAGCTTTCTGCAGCTGCCTTTGCTCACATTCTGATCCTCTGAGGATCTCCTCACAGGAGCCACAAACTCCAGCTGAGGGCATAAACGAGGGACGATTCAGACACTTCCCAGCATGCCGTGGCTCCTGCACAAGTCCCATCATGCCGCTGGTGTGAGAGCGGTCTCAGGTTTTCCTTTTGTCTAAACTCTGATCTGTACCGACGCTCTGCATGTTTGTGTTTTCCAAGCTGATTCAGGTTCATTTGCCCTTTAGGCAAACATGGGTGTCTTCATATCAAACTAGCACCAATGCTCCCCACTGTAAGGGTCCATTTCTCCTGGGGGGGGCTGTCTGTAAGCTCCTCTCCTTGGTTGTGTACCTTTTAGCACACCTAAAGGTTAGCATGTAACCCGGGAACAGGTTTCCAGCTGGAAATGCTGCAGTCCCCCTGTGGGATGAGTCTGCTGCGGGGGCGCCGCACAAGCTTCCTGGGGGGCTGTCACCATGGCATGGAGCATGTGCATCTTCAGCAGAAGCTCCTCTCCAGGGACCTCAGCCCTGATTAGATGCTGCTGCGACAACAATGACAGAGGCGTTTTGCAGAATGCAGTCAGCGGCATGAGCCTCCCTCTCATCCTGGAGGAGGCCGGATTTTCTACTCGTCTTTCTTTTCGCCTTGCACGCACAGAATATATGAAAAATGACATAAATCAAAGTAAAATGAAGTATGAACACAGTAAGTCTGTACCTATACTTGTTTAAATAATTAAAAGTTTATGGAGTTGTCTCATTGACATTTTTTCACGATAAAGGATGTTTTCTGGTCGATGTCTGTTAAAACTGTGACAAATGACTTGAAGATCCTCCTCCAGCTTCCAGCCTGTGACGGACAGACAAACCACTGAAGGGGTCCTCATGGTGGCTGTTGATTGGTTAACAGGATCTTTACACTCTTCCTCATCAGATGAAGACTCTGCTCTGAGTTGTCAGGTGGATGACAGCACTGAGGTCTGATGGGTCCTCGCGTCACAACAGCTTCCTCCCCAGAGGGTCTTGGTGAATCAGGACCCCCAAAAAGCGTTTTCTTCTTCTCCGATGCCCTGGTGGGATTTACCATCCCTTCTTTTAGCCCACTCTTTTTTATTTTCAGGAAAATAATTCTGTTTTTCTGACCTGTGAACCATTTAAGCATGAACAGAGGGAGCTTTTCAGGACTTTAGCTAGTCAGCAGAATTCATTTCCCAGTGTTTCTAAAACTGTCAGTCCCCGACCACCACACTACCACCCCCATGTTTGACTATTGGTAGGATTGCTACATTTCTGAACGGTGCTGCTACGTTTTGTTCTGTCAGTATGAACGAAAAACCTAAAGGCAAATGTAACACCTAAAAGAAAGTGCATGTGTGTGCACGTGCAATCAAAAGACAATTGTCATGGTCAGGCTAGCGGGACTGACCCAGATGCTGGAACCCGGAAGATACTGAGGAGGCGAGAGGTAAGCATGAGTGGTTTAATATTAGGTAGGTGGTAATAGTTAGCAGCTGTTGACAGGATGAATCCGAGGCCTGAGTCTGAGTATTCGGCTTGAAGGTACGGCGCGCCTGGAGGGCCACGGCAGGAGGATTTCCAGAGAGGCGAGGCAGGAGACCGGCGGCTTGACGTGGGACCAAGGCTGACCATGGTAATCAGGTAAGAACCTGTGGACGAGTTTACCTGTTGAGGAACAACGAACTGGCGTTGAAGCTTGGTGGTGGATCTCCTTAAGACGCGGTGGTAGAAGAGATGATTGCAGTCAGCTGGTCACGTCCGGAGAGAGCAGAGAGTAAGGGGGAGGAGTCTGTCAGAGGCACCATGACAGAAATGCCATTTAACAATTTGAACCCATCACTTTCACAGTCAGGGACATGTTGAGGATTTTATGTAAATCCTTATAGCTACACATTAGTTTGACACTTTTCCAAACTTACAGACCTGGGTGAGTTAATTCACATCTATATCCATAAACTACATGGGAGGAAATGTTTTCTCCATCAGCCTCACAGCTGTTGTCACTAAATGTCAGTTTGCTCCCAATAAGACTGTTTTATACTGATGAAAATAAAACCGTCCCTGTTTTAATGTCCATCTTAGGTCAGAATTCGAACCTTATTAGATCCTCTAAAGACGCAGTCTAAGGACTCACGGAGTGAGTCTGTGACTCCTGCAAAAGGCCAGAAATGGCCTTAAGGGGTTTCTGGAGCAGAAACAACCTTTTTTCCTGAAGCTTGATTTGTAAAATCTCAGACGTCAGCCCTCGAAAGGATGAAAAGATCATGTGGGTCACTGCTGAGCCCCCCCCCCCCCCCCAGCATCACACAGCAGTGTCAAAATGAAGAGCAGACACACCTTACATGAACTTTATTCTCATCTGCACAAGAACAATACAAAGCAGCTTAGCTTACATGTGGCTTTAACACAAAGCCCTGCATCAGAATACGTCTCCTAAAAATATAATCATCTTGATCATAGAATATTCTCTGAAAAATAAATCAGCAATTCAGCGTCAAAGACTAAAGACAGCAACCATCCGGCTTTCCTGTTCCCTCCTCAGAGCTGTGAGCAAAGGCCCGGTCCTCGCTTTGTCACGGCTCCAGAGCTGCAGTCCTGTTCCTCACCCTAGGCTGGGCCCGACAAGAGAAACCTGAACACACAAACACTTGCAAAGATAACACTAACGGCAGACAGAGACGGGGATTGAAGCGTGGGTGATTTCTAAAGAGGTGTGGTTTGTTTCTGGTTAGACTCCTCCCTCCCAGGGAACAGCTGATCCATAAAGAGCACCTGTCTCCCAGGAGCTCCCACTGGTTTCCGGAGAGAAGAAACTCCTTCAGCTGGAGGGGCTCTGTGTAAACCGATCAGCAGAACTACAACCTTTATCTGCACCACACACCATGGGGGAGGGGGGGGGGTCCTGACCATCTAAATCAAGACGCCTCTTTGCATTTAAACATCTGCCAGCTCATCGACTCATTGGTCCTCCTCATCGCTGTCAGCATCCCGGCGCTCTTCTGACTGCAGCAAAGGATTGTGGGAGAGATTCTTCAGATCCTCTGGGGTCATCTCTCTCATGGTCCCATCCATGCTGAGCTGCATGGGCTGGATAAGGTTTCCCCTGCAGGAGGGGGGAAGCAAAGCAGACCGCATGAAGGGGAGGGGGGTCATTTATCAGCACGAGTCCATATGAAAGCATGTCGCCATGACAGGCTCCTCTGTGGGAGGGGCTCTGTTTGACACACCTGGACAGTTTGTTGAACATGCTGACCAGCTTCATGGCCTCGTACTCCTTTTGCTCCTCGGACATTCCCTCCATGGGATTGGGCTGCTCCTCCTCCACAACTCCTGTGATGGGGTTTATGCTGGAGGCCAAAGAAAAGCTGTCAGACTCGGTTTCTCTGGACGTTCAGGACCAGAAGCAAAGACTCCAGTAAAAAACAGGAGTTCAGAGTCAAACCTCATTTTCACTGAGGCCACATCAAGCTGTTCTCAGGGCCAGATATAACATACATGTAACTAAATGTAATGAAAAATAAATGTAACTACTCTTAATGTTAAATAACTCATTATTTATTATACATTTTTAATGTGACAATTACGTTTGTATAGAAAACATATGTTTGTATTTACTTTAGCATAAATCATACTAAATTTTTGTCCCACTTTTATTAAAACCCAAATAACTCCATTGCAATTAGGATCAAACTGTCCGAGTGAATAAAGAAAAATGAAATAAAACTGGGCTAGAAAGAACATGTATGTCACGTGTAACATTTGACAAAAAAGGCTGCACACAGCTTTGCATCCAACTGATGATGTTTGATGACAACAATATGTCTGCATACACACATAAGACCTGGAAACACGGAATAATTTCTACTGCAGCTACACATAAATAATATGTTATCAACTAAATAAAAATTTATATTTGAAGAAATTAAAAACCTTTATGCTTTCGTGGGCCACATAAAGTGGGCTACGTTTGGCCCCCTGGCCTTGAGTTTGACACGTGCCTTAAGACATAAAGAAACACCTCCTTCACGACGGCTTTTGTTGTTGTGGTTTTTAAGCTTACTAACTTATTTTTAAAAGTATTAATTATATTTTACAATCTCATTTACCCTTGTGCTATCTTAGATATTTACCCTTCCATTGATGTGTCTCTACCATGACAAAGGTGGATAAAGGTGGAAAGATTTCATATAATCCATGGACACAGTGAAGATCACAAATCATTGAAGAAAAAGAGTTCAGAGCTCTGTCTAGTGGGTCTAGATGACCCAGCTCTAATGGTAAAGTGCTAGGACAGCACAGGTTACACTGCTGAGACTTTTGGAAAAGGAGCTTTTCTCCATCAGAAGGTGGCACCACAGTGTTCTGGTACTGACTGGGCCTTGGCCTCTCTGTACTCCTCTAAGTCTCAAGTCTTCATCTTCCAGAGTAAATGCCGAGTCTCTGCCTCCACTCTCAGCAGTCCTCTGGCAGCCAGCAGGCAGGCATTCCATTATCCCGTGTACTTAGTGAACCTTGGATAGACAGGCAAAAAGCATTTATTAGTATGGAAGACAGCGACAGCTAAAGAAGCAGTGAAATGTTTTTAACGCTGATGCCACCAGCCTCTAATGGAATCAAAATGCGTCTGTTTGGATCTTTGATGCAGATAAAGAGTGAAATCTCCTAACCAACATGTCTGATCATGTTTGTGATACAGAAAAGCGGCGTCTTTTTCCACTCAGGAGGCTGGTCTGCAGAGCAACAGGCGTGCGCTGGTAGAGCGCCAGGTGAGATGTTCAGGCTGGAAGATGGCTTCAGCGGGAAAGACGCTCTCACCGCTCTCCTTGCAGAGGACAAAGAGGAACTCGGCAGCGCAGTCTTTCACGTCGGTGTCGATGTGCGTCATGAGGCGGACGATTTTGTTCCTCAGAGTGTTTCCCACTTCTGGACGGTTTTTGACATCGCGGAGGGGGGGCAGCACCTGCGAGCACACACACACGCACAGACGTGGGAATGCAGCGTCTGCGCGCATTTCCTGTCGATCTGGCCGGGCACTCACCTTGGGCGGCGCCGGACTGCTGGTCGCTGGTGGATGCGGGCGCTCTCGGTCAACGAGTTTAGAGAGCGGGAGATCTCATGGCGGCCTGAAAGGACCAGCATGACAACACTAATAATAATAATAGACATTTGGATCGGGCTTTAAAAAGGCACACAAAGACGCTTTACAACACTAACATAGCATTTGATGTCTCTCTCTGTCACTTCTAGTCCCTGCTAGACATTTCTTGTCGATTAAATCTCTGATGGGTTTTCAAATACCACATTAGCTGCTGTTGGGGGAAAACATCTCATTTGCTTGAGTTCTGTTAATGCTGGACTCCAGTTCCTTCAGTTTAAAAGTGAAAAAGCTTTTTTTCCTCCTCGTCCTCCTCGTGTGGCGGATGCAGATCTGCTCAGGATCCTCTTGCTCAGCATGGCAGAACGACCACCTTACTCAAGGTGGGCCGGTCGCCTCACTCTTCATTCTTGTTGGATTGTGATGCTGCAGTGAGGGAACGTTGTACTTTTCTCCATACCTCACAGTTTCTTCACGCAGTATTTATCTTCATAGCTGTGCCGTACCTACAAAAGTAAAACTGCTGAAGTTTGTGAAACATTTTTTACTCAAGATGCTTTGCAGATGAATCCAACCCAGAAAACCCAACTATGGGAATTGAACCAGTGACTCTAGAACTGCCAGGCTCTGCTTCCACAGTTGTGGACAAAGTTTTACAAGTCAGCTCCATAGTGCTCAAACAGTTCTCCATGTCATGAAAATGTGCCGAAATAAAACCTCTGGAGTGAAAGGCGAGCAACAAGAACCTGGTGGAGAAGCAGGAGGAGCAGAGAAATGTCAGCAGACCAGGCCAGAGCAAACCAGCTGATGAGGAGTGGAGACAGCAGGCAAAGACCAGAGAATCAAAACTTTCTTCAGTATAGTGTATACATCGGATACTGAAACCTAAATGCGAAGTAGATTCGGGTTGACCAAATCAGCGATTTTCAACATTTATGTTTGCACTGCGATAGGTAGTGTTTAAATCAATCCTTGTGAATGTTATTTCACTCTATAGGGTGATTGGGATGACTTAGTGAAATGATATAGAAAACAGTCCAGTCCTGACGCCACTGGGCAGCCATCAGTGACACCATCATGATGATGCTGCATTACAGTGTTGTAAGGAAGACTAGATGGCTCATCTGTGACATGGTCCAGTCTAGGTGCTTCCAGCCATCAACACCACATTCAAAATGGCTGGCATGCCTGGATGTATCAGCCACAAGAAAGTCCCTGAGCTACACAAGCGCCCATCACCAGATATTTTATACCACAGAAGATAGGTAAGTAAAAAGGTGGGTGGACGAGTGGATAGACAAATGGACGGATGGATCCATGGACAGACATACGGATGTTTGACTACAGGCAGCATTTCTACCATCTTTCTCCATCCGTCCATGAATGGATGGATGGAAAAAGACTAGGATGGATGGCTGGAAGATGGATGGACATGCAGATCTGTGGATGGATGGATGGATGGATGGATGGATGGATGGATGGATGGATGGATGGATGGATGGATGGATGGATGGATGGATAAAGACTAAACTTTGCACAGGCTTATTATCAGACTAGTTAGCATTCAGAGATTATTTAACTTAATTTTAATGTGTTTCAATTAAACTTAATAACAATAACTATTTGTTTTAAAAGGCTGCTGGGAAGTTGCTGAAGCTAGGGGTAGCTATGGTGCACTGGGGTTCTGTCCTCTTTTCTCATCTACTTCTACCTCTCTTCTCTATTTTTGATCATTATTCATCATTTAGTTCTCCATGCCTCTGTCTGGTACAGTGCGATTCATGTATTGTCCCTCTTTTCCTCTCCCCTCCTGGTGAGTGGGAGTGCTTCCAGATTCCAGTTGGCTCATCCGTGCTCCAGTTCCTGACCGTTTACCTCGTCTCTGCCTCCGCTCCTACTCCTGGCGCAAAAGGGGGGTCTAAGGGCAGGGATGCCAGTATAGCTTAGTCAGTTTGTTAGTTCATTTTTGTATTTTCCTATTGAACTCTTTGTATTCATGATCCTTTTGAGTTCATGTTTCACTTCGAAGCCCATCGAGACGACTGTTGTTGTGATTTTGGGCTATACAAATAAAATTGAATTGAATTGAATTAAATGGATGGACTCACTCAACAGTGTTTGGCCTCTTCACTAAAAATAAGAATGCTTATTTTCAACATAAAGATGGCTACATCCAAAAAGGAAAGTCTTGTCATAGTCTGCATGGGTTATAGAGTCAAACATTGACGACCTGTAGTGTTTACTTGGACTCTTGGGGTTATTTTTTACCATCATTGCTCCTGGTTGTTTTGCATGAGTTGCCCTCTTACCCGGTCAAGTCTTTTCTCCATGAAGTCTAGAAGCACTTTTACAGCATCCATGTTGACCCCCATGTACTCAATGGAGCCCTGCTGCACCTTTGGCATCAACAGTACATCCAGACAAGGCAGGGGGAGATTACCGAGCAAGTTGACTGTGTGACTGAAAAGAAGGAGAGGAATATCACAGGCAGGAAGCAGTGACTGTATGAATGAAGGAGGAAGGAGGAGCATTACCTGTGAAACTCCTCAGTGCGCTCCTCTCCATCTGCTTGACTCATCAAACAGTGTCTCAGTATGGCCCCCAAGTGTCTGTATTCCGCTGCTTCTTCCTTCACACAACAACAACGTTGTCATAGAACCACTGCTTTCACTGGACAAACATGTCCTTCAAGACAAACCAGGTGGGGTTTGTATAACAGCTCATAACAGTGATTAAAAAAAAGGAAAATGGTGTATACTTTAGGGGTCTTAGAAAAAATAGATTCGGCAAAATGTTGCGATAGTTCATTTGGTGATACTAGCATTGATTCAAAATGCTGTCAGGACAATATTCATTTATTTATTTCTGAGCGTCCTTCATTGTCTGACTCTTGTTTTTTACTTCACCCTCCGACCACTAGTTGGCAGCAGATCACACCAGCAGCTCTACACGCACCAAACAACAGGAAGACCTCAGCTAGAGGCAGCTTGCTTATTGTTATGAGACATGAACTACTTAGTTTTTACTTTGGATGGGTACTGAACCAAAAATGTGCCATGTTGCTGCCAGTAACATATAAAAACGCAGATTGCGGTGCTTTGTAACGAGTGAAGCACTGCAGCTGCACAGCAGTTAATGCACAGAGCATCAGCCAAAAGGCTGTCGGCAAAGCGGGCCAAAGTTCTGCAGAACCTCACAGCAATAGATTCTAGTTCAGAGACCTGATGGATCACAATGATGTGTCCACCGCTCTGAAAAAAAGGCCGACATGGTGGCGATGACTGTTACTAGTTTACTACCGCATGTGAGAAAAGGGAGCTGCAGAGCAGAGAGTCATGTAAACAGAGCATCTTAGCCACATTAAAGCAGCTTTCCTTCATTCTGTCACGCTGCCTCATCATAAGTATTGTAAGTTTAAGTACTGGAGAAGCTACATTAAACAATATTGTATTGAAAATAAAAAGCGCTTTATTTCCTCAATCATACTTTTACAACATTATTGGTTAAGGCACATTCATTCTATTTTGTTTTCATATACTGAAATATATTTTGTTGTGGAAATCAGACATTGTTGACTGTTCCCTTTCTATATTTTAAGTTACCAAAATAAAAGCACTATGAATTTGGACTAAAGCAACGTATGAAATACAGTTGCAGTGCTTAACATTGGGATCATTAAATACACTAAGTTTGACCATTTTGTTACAATAAATGACGTATTGAAATTCAGGTAGAGTGTTTTTCTAAGTCACATTTTAGAAAAAAAGAGAAAAAATGTGTTCCGGTACAATATCGCGATACGTATCGTATCACCAGACTCTTGCCAATACACCCCCCTACTATACTTATATAGCGCTTTTCTACCGTCTTTGAAGGGCCAATGCACTTTACAGTCACATTCACACTAATGGTGGCTCTGCTGCCAAACACTGGCGCCAACCACCAAAGGCAAAGGCGTGCCTTCCCCAAGGAAGGAGAGGTTCATCTTCAGCCTGTTGCACCATGTGTGCAGCCGTGCAGAAGAAGAAGAAATGTTGACCTATAGTCAAACTGCAGCTCTGGTTTTCAGATGTTGAGAAGATAAACTGGCCTTGATGTGGTATTACTGTGGTTACCTCATCCACTTTGCGTCTGTTTGTGTCAAATGTGACGTTGAAGAGGATTTTCAGTATCTCCATGGATAGCTCTGTCTGCTGTCTGCTCAGAGGAGGCATCTCCTCGAGAGGGACCCCTACCAGCCCCACCCTGGCTGTCTCCAGAGGATCAGGCCAACATAGACCCAGTGCAGCATCCAGCTGGTTACCTGGTAACACAAACAAGGCATATTTTTCTCAGTACATTTCCATCTTCCATTAAAAGCTTCTCTATTTATCCTCATCGGCAGTAGAAGTCCAGTTCCAGCGTAGATAAAATCCATCTCACTAAGTAAGATAGGCTGCACGGTGGTGCAGTGGTTAGCGCTCTGGACGAAAAACACAACATCCATGGGGGACCTTTCTGTGTGGAGTTTGCATGTTCTCCCTGTGTATGTGTGGGTTCTCTCCGGGATCTCCGGCTTCCTCCCACCGTCCAAAAACATGCTTCATTGGTTAATTGTCCAAAAACATGGTTAATTGGAGTGTGAGTGTGAGTGTGACCATTCTACTCTGGGACAGACTGGCGTCCTATCCAGGGCATCCCCTGCCTTTGCCTACAAGTGGCCGAGATAGGCTCCGGCAACCCCGTGACCCCGAAAGGGACAAAAGGGAATAGAAAATGAATGAACAAAGTAAGATGTCATTAGACGTACAGCAGCTGTCTCTCTGAGGAGCCTCAGACCCCACACCGGCTAAAGTCAACAGCACTAAACTAGTTCCCTCAAACTGCACCAAACTGCCGAAACAGCAACATAAGCTGCCTTGCAGGAGTTGCTGGATTGTTGGCTGTAGGAACAGGCCCAATCATATGTTTCTTGAGCAGACATCTGCAAAATCACCTGTCAATCAGAGGCTACGCCCCCCCATTTCTGCAAGGTTTGGATCTTAATGCATAGCAGCTTTTTGCTTGAAGGCATTCATACAGGCAGTGTTTTCTGACTATTGTGAAGAGTTGTAACCCCCCCCCCCCCCCCCCCTGAGTTGTCTGCAGCTCCTCAAGCATCTGCGGTGGTTTCTGACATCACATCCAGTCCTCCTCCTCTTCCTCTTCCTCTTCTTCTGTGCTTTGACTCTAAAAGTTCTGTCATTTAGGGAGAGCTGAAACCAAATGATGACTCTGTAACGTTTCCAGAAGCTGCAGGACGATGTTGAGAGACAGGCTCAGAACTCAGCAGAGTAAACACTTCACACGTTACCCAAAAGACTGATGCCGTGAAGCTCCTGAGCCAGCTGTGCCCTCACGTCCACCCTGAGCGCGGTCAGCAGGAAGCAAAGGCGCAAGTCAAAGAAACGCACCTGCAAAACAACCACAACAGCAAGTCTGAGGACAAAACATGACCAGAACTATTTTAGCCTGCAACATATGGACCAAATGTGACAGCATTCAAATTTCCACCGACCGGATGGCTCCTGTCATCAAAACAGTAATATGCAGCCCCATCATTTTCTGTGGGGGATTTCCTGATTGTGGTTGGCTAAATTACATGTAAAGCCATGGCAGCACTGTCCTTCTGTGACTCTTTTAAGCTCATCTCTAAAATGTCAACTGTAAATGAATAGAAAAGTTGAAAGTGAGAACCACCGCCACCAGGATAAGTCCAAGAAATGGGCATATTTTTTTTTGCGAAATATGAAACAACTGGGTCTGTCAAATATGCCAAGAGACTGTGGCTGTTTTCAATGCCAGGACGCTCTTGTAAAAGAGATTTTTAATCTCAATTAGTTTTTTATCCTGGTTAAATAAAGGTGTAAAAATATCAAGAAGAGCTACCTGAAATGCCATCAGAGACAAGCTAACTGGAAATGAATGCTGAGACAAATAAGGAATGTAAAAATGGATTTAGATCTCATTGTATGTGAATAATGAACATATGTTCATTTAGTAGTTCATTTGCATTTAATGCTATTAAAATAGTTCAAAGAATGTTAGGCCACAAGGTTGACCATCGCTCACTTTCACCTCACCAAATCTGGCCCTCGGTGCAAAACGTTTGAACGTCACCCGGTTTAAGAGTTTCTGGGCTGAGAGACCGCTCTCCAACGAACTTTCAAAGTTTCACTGATGTTTTCTTCATCCATTGTAGTTCTGCTGCTTTTTTTTTTTAGGAGGGGTCTGTTTCTCTTTGCATCAATCCATGAGTCATTCAGAAGTAAATGACTCACATTTTGTGTAACACAAAAAGCCAAACACATTGCTTCTAGCCAGTACATCTTACCAGACAGCAGTCTGTAGAGTATTAAAATTTTCTTAAACTGAAAATGTCCTTGCACAGACAAATACGATGTTTAGTGTTTTTGCTCAAAGACAGTTTCTAAAGGGAGAAAAAAGAGCAAATATAATCAACTGATTTGTTTTTTTTTATCTCATGAAACTGTTAAAATGGAAGGGATTTGTTTGGAGGCTTTCAGAGAAGAAGTCAAGAACCATTCATAGACAGACAATCACTGAAGCTACATTTGTATGTTCTTTTCACGTTTAGGTGGTTTGGTAAAAGTGATTGACTTTAACACTAAAATAAGTGTGAAGGAGGTTCATACCTCAAAGCTCCACGTGGGATCACGACAGTGTTTCAGTCTCTCTGCCACACCTTTCATGAGCTGCAGTTCTGCCGCCACCGCCTGTCATCAACAGCAGACAGTCATCAGATCGACACTTCAGCTCCAACCAAACGCTGGCTGTGAGCTGCAGAGCTGATGACAGGCTCACCTGTCCAGTCTCGTTGTGAAGCAGGATGTTACAGATGGACTTGAGGGCCTCGACAATCACCTCCAGATCAGGGTTTTCAGCAGGAGGACAGGCTTCCTTCTCTGCAGCTCTGAGAGTATCTGCTTCCCCCTCCTCATCTCCCCCTTTATCCTCTACTAGAAAGAAAACAGATGAAAAAGGACTCCAAATCTAAATAGTTGTGAAACAGACAGAAACATTCATGTAGAGGAATATACGATCACCCTCCCTGGCATGCAACCTTGAGGAGTCGGAGGGTTTAGTGGTGGTTTCAGGCACGGGTCATACGGGCAAATTTAAAGGGGAGCGGCAGCTCAGTGCTTGTAAGAAAAGAAAAAGCAGCCTGAAACCTGTGAATTGGCGTCCCTGTAGCTGCACGCGCTCCTGTCTTTGAGAAGGCGGCGCAAATGTGTGGAGGGGTGGAGGGCGCACAGAGCCTCGATTGCTCAACACCTGGATCATGGCGTGCCTTCAGATGACTCAGCTCACGCTAATGATGTCATTCTTTATGAACTATTGTAGACATTTTGATGACTCGTCTTTATTTTCTATATAAAATGTATTTTCTACATCTGCCTGTGGTTTAGTTGGTGTCAGTATTCGACATAAAGACAGCAGGTAATGCAGGAAAACAGCTGCGCTTTATGAGATCATGAATGAACTATGGATCATTTGTTTATGAAAGTATTGAGGTTTTTCAAGGATTTCTACTGTTGGTGCTACACAAAATTAGGAAAATTCCAGTGATGAGTTCTATGATTTAATTTTTAATGTTTTCTGATTTTCTCTCTGATCCAAGAACTGAACTTATAGCTAAAAATGATGCAGGAGTTCAGCTCTAAAAAATGACAAAAGAGCAAAGAAAACGGAATGATTTTTGTTTGTTTTTTCTAATTTTTATTTCCAGGGTTACATACGTACATATAATTAGTCCCTATTGGACCGATTTAGCATTTAGTATTTTTTAAACAAAATAATTTTCAAATTCGACTAATAACAAAATGAGTAAAGTATTGAATATTTCAGACCAGCCTTCCATTCATTTTGTTAACCCGCTATGTCTCTTCTATGGTTCCTGGAGTCAGTCCCGACTCCTGTGGGGCGAAATGGATACACCCTAGACCAGGGGGCTGCCAACCAACATGCGGCTCTCTCATCCTTGTACCACGGCTGTCTGTGGTTTTTAAAATAACTATTAAATGTTCTAAGATTTCCGCGTAAAATTAATGAAATCTGCGGTAGGGCGCTCCGACTATCGTGTCAACCTACTGCTGTGATGACCGTATTCAGCGCTCTCTGTGTAGAACACACTGGAGGAGCGGGAGGGGCTACAACTCTCAGCTGCAGAGGATGTGAACAGGTGAACAGGTAGAGAGGACAAGCAGGTAGAGAGGCGGGGGAGGGGCTTTGACTGCAAACTCTGTCAGAGAGATGCAAACACGGGCGTCAGATCTGAGTCAGTCACATCCTACAAGAGGGGCCTTGGAACTGGGGTGCAATAAGCATCAGGCCGTGGTGAAAAGTTGGTTACCATGAATGGCAAATGAAACATGAAATATCACGTCACTGGCTGGGAAAATGCTGGAACTGCTCTGGAACCAATCTTCTCAAGAAAGGTTGAACACTGTCTAAGCCTGCATTAACGTGGCGTTTTGTGTCAGCTCCTCGTGGCGAGACAATGACTCTTCCAGTGTGGGGGGGGGGTTCTTGGACTGAAGCTGCGACTCCATATTGACAGGATCAGGCAGTCTGGACATATGGTAGGAATGAATTTTGGGCATGTCCACAAACAGTGGCTGTTTTAAATATTGCATCCATTTAGGGGTCGGTCTTCCTTCTTCCTTAACTCCCCCCCCCCCCAAAACAAATGGGATTTTGAATAACCCTGGAATGGTTATGACGTCATTGATGCATCAATGGTGCATTTTCCTACAACAGCGTCAACATCTGTGTTTTTTCAGATTCTGATAACGAGACATTAAGTGTTGTGGACTCAAACCTTTGTGGTTCTTAGTGTTCCTTCATTGACATGATCACAAACATCACTGCCCTTCATACTAAAAGTTATTTAAGCAATCAAGAGAGGTCTCCAGAGACCCATCACCTTCCATCAGAACAGAACAGGGTAGTAGTGGAAAACGTAGCAAGCAGAGGCACCATGGTTTTGACTCAGACACAACCAACCGGTGAACACAGACACTTACGTTTGCCCTCTCCTGGCTGGCTGTCAGCAGCAGCAGCAGTCCGAGCCGTGGCTATGCCAGCATACCTGGCTAGAGTGGACATGGCTGAGCGGCTGATGAAAGGATCCAGACAACGTTTGTCTCTGGACAAAATGCGAACTGTTTCTAAACAGGCCAGCAGACAGGACGGCTGCAGATCCCTGTTAAGAAAACCAACCAGCAGCTCGCCCAGATGCTGTGCAGAAAGAAACACAAAGACGTAAGCACGTTTTCATACAGAGATCAGTTTAAGTTACTAATTGAAGCCATTAAATCTTAGATTTAGGCAGATATATTCACAGAAAAATTTTAAGTTAAAAAAGATCTACTAAACTAAGGTGATCCTCGTCCTTACATATCTAGTAGATTCTGTGTGATCCATTCTGACTTAGTGTGCAACTTAGAGAGTCTTTCAATAATGGAACAAAGGCCAAAGCTACACTAGGGTCAGTTAGGTCAGGATGGATGAAAAGAGGAATGAATAAATGGATGAAAGAAGAGAAAAAAGAGAAACTACCTAAAAGATGGACAGATTTGGATGGTTGAATGGTAGAACAGTTGGATGGATGGATGGATGGATGGATGGATGGATGGATGGATGGATGGATGGATGGATGGATGGATGGATGGATGGATGGATGGATGGATGTTTGGATGGATGTTTAGATGGATGGATGGAGGGATGGATGGATGAGTTTTCAGTCCCGTATATAAGGCAGTTACTTCATGTTACTTTTTAAATGTCTACATTTAGAAATTCAAAGTTGCTTTTTTGAGGTGAGCTTTAGTCAAACTATCAAAGTGTGTCAGGACGGTTTCCTCCCTTATTGCATGTTTGTCGCACTTTAAGGGTTGAGATCATCAAAACAAACATCATTTACCAGCTCAGTGGCCCTGTGCTCAGGTGTTAGGCCCGAGAGTGGAGGGTTGTGAGTTCAAAACCCTGGAAATGAAGGGGTTGGATTGGAGGGGTTAAGCCTCCAATCCAATGTTCCCTATGCTGCTGTGTCTGCAGCCCCCCCCCCCCCCCGGGAGGGGTCAAAAGAGGAGAACATCAAAGCAAAAGGTGGACATGGCAGTGGTAGTGTGATGGTCTGTAGTCAGTTGCGTTTAACTGATAGAATTCTGTTTTCTACAAGAAAATCCTGTATGACCTCCATCCGTTCATGAGGTCTTCACTTCTGCAGCAGAACAATGATCCAAAAACAACAGCAGGTCCAGCTCAGAACGGACCTGCAAACATCTCAAGGTTCTGAAACATTGTCCTAAAGATCTGGACTAGAACCTGAGGAATGTGCAGTTTCATGATCTTTACAAGTTAATGGGTCTAAATGCTGTACAAAGCAGTGGAGAAACTCTCACTGACAGCAGTGACAAACAGTGGAGGAGCAGAAGTTTTTACACCAGAACAGACACGGGTTCACATTGGGTCAGACAGCCTAAGACAGCCTCCATTTAGTTTGATGATCACAATACCTCAAGTGGGACAAACTTTACATTTATAAAGCTCAGAGAAGGCACGAAGACTTTTCTGCAGCGGTGTTTATGCCGTTTCTGATCACTTTTTTCTTTTTCATAGCTTTTCTTTCTAAAGCACAAGAGAACGGAAGAAAGGCAAAGGATTCTATTTGAAGATTTGGTGTAAGGCTGACATCACTTTAGAAATATTTTTGCACTAAAAGGTAACTAATTTTAAACCCAAAAATCCAAAGAAGTGCTTTAAAATGTTTTTAAAAAGTGTTTAATCCCAGAATGTGAACATTTCCTGAATGTCTATTAGAAAGCAGGAACGGCTAACGGCTCAGTGTTTGGACTACCTCTCTGTCCTGCTCCTCTGCTCTGCTAAATGTAAAGCACTGGCTCATCTGAAAGACAAAAGATCATAAAACAGCATTTCAGAAACGGTTTCATCCAAAACAACTTCAAAAATTAACCCTTGTGCTATCTTAGATGACCCCCCACCCTTACATTGACATGTTCTCCCTACCATGACAAAGGTGGATAAAGGTGGAAAGATTTCATGTAATCCATGGACACCAGTGAAGATCACAAATCATTGAAGAAAAAAGGTTCAGAGCACTGTCTAGTGGGTCTAGATGACCCAACTCCCAATGGTAAAGTGCCTAGGATAGCACAAGGGTTACACTATGAGAGCAGGGGGGGTTACGTCCTGTCCATAGACACATTGACCATCTAATTCACATGTGGCAAACTCAAGGCCGAATGTGGCCCGTCATGTCATTTTATGTGGCCTGCAAGAGCATACACGTTTTTAATTTCTTCAAATATAATTTTATTTTAGTTGATTACATATTATTTATGTGTAGCTGCAGTAGAAATTATTCCGTGTTTGCAGGTCTTATGTGTGTTTGCAGACATATTGTTGTCATCAAACCATCAGTTGGATGCAAAGCTGTGTGCAGCCTTTTTTTGTAAATTCTAACACGTGTCATACATGTTCTTTCTGGCTCAGTTTTATGTTATTTGTCTTTATTCACTCAGACACTTTGATCCTTCATTAATGGAGTTATGTGGGTTTTAATAAACGGACATAATTTAAAAGGATTTATGCTAAAGTAACAAGCAAACATATGTTTTCTATGCAACTGTAACTGTCACTTTAAAAAGTTATAATAAATAAATAATGAGTTATTTAACATTAAGGAGTAGTTACATTTATTTTTCATTACATTTAGTTACATGTATAAGTTATTTCTGGCTCTCTGAGAACAGCTTTATGCTGATGTGGCCCTCAGTGAAAATGAGTTTGACCTCCCTGATCTAGTTGGAGATTTCAGCTCTAGTGCAATAGACTGGCAGACAGGCTGGTCAAAGCAAAGAGGTACAGTCTCCTCCATCCAAAGAGACAACACAAAACATTTCACCTAAAAGGAAACAGAGTAGAGGAACAAGGTTTATTTAGCTTCAAGGGTCAACATGTTTCTACAAAAACAAGTTTCACAGCACAGTTCTGTGGTTCACATCAGCAGTTTGTCTTTCTGGCTTTCTGTTGCCGCTGCTTCCCCACAAAGTGACAAAGTTCCGGCTCCAGCGGAATGAAGTCAATTCAGTGGCCCTTTTTTAGATACAGAGGCCGGCATGTTGGAATCAGACAATGTCAGTAGTCCAAGCCAGTCTCACCAATCAGGAGTGAGCTTGTTGAAAGGCCACACCCTGTGGCCTGTCAATCAAACGTTTCATATGTTGGACCACCTGCTTTTATTCAGACATCTGATTGGTCAGTTTATAATTTAAATAACTTCCAATAAAGAAAGAAATGCCATGAGGATTAAAAGAAACGTATCAGGTCAAAAATGTCTATTCTGATCAATAGAATGACTGATTTCAGCCGTTTCTTTCTCTATAGAGGTCTATGGCATTCTGGCTTCTTGGAGCCAGCAGGTACTTCCTGTTTGGAACTCCAAGGGGGAGGAGTCACTCCATCCAGTTCTCATATACAGTCAATGGAGAAAACCCCTTTCTTGTTCCAGGGAGGTTGTGGGGCGTCGTCATGATTTCAGGGGGTCTCTGGGATGCCCCCCCCCCCCCCCCCATGTGCATTAAGCTGAACAGAATGTGAGCAGACTCTTTCTGCCCCCACCTCTGAGTCACCGACATCTCTTACCTGTTCTTGCCCTCCTGTAGACGAGGGTCATTTGGAGTATAATTGAAGTTAAGGTGACTCTTATTTGAATTAAACTGTTGCAGTGAAATAGATATGATGTATTTAGTTGTTCTGCTATTTTTTCATGTATCTCATGTTACATCGTCATCACAATATTGATCACTACTATCGCATATTGTGAGTTTTCCTCTCATCATGCAGCCCCACATTTATGACAAATGGATGAGAAAACATCACAGATCAAGGGCAGAGCTTTTGGAGGGGTGGTGTCTCCTCATGGGGGGGGGGGGGGGTCAGAAGGCGCTATTGTGACGGAGCAGCAGACAGCTCCAGTCTGCTGTCACACTTTTGTCTCCACGTCAGCCCGACTGCGCTGACTGAGAACTGTTCACAGATCCATCCCTGAGCGGGAAAAAGAGGATTTTTAGACGCAGCGGCTGATCCACTCCAAATGAAATTCTGAAGTTTAAATGGAAGATCAAATGTTTTGGATGTGCGTCTCTGAAAACCCTCCTGTGTGGGTCTGACTCCTGCTTCCAGCAGCCACAGAGCTTGTTGTCCCGCCCTGCTCCTTTTTCTGTGGCGGATGCTCCTCTAATGCTAAGCTCCTCATCCCCAGAGCTCTTTAGCTCCATAAACAGCTCTGCAGTGGGACTATTTGTAGATCAGAGAATTTAATCCTATTTGACTCCAAGATCAGCTTCAGTGTCTGGCTGAAGGTCCAGGTTCAGGCATTGGTCCACGCTTCAGCTTTCAGACTGAAGTCTCAAACGTCCACAAAGCTCTCAGCTCAGACTGCCGGTCCCTGAGGGGAAGAACAGGTCCTCACTCTGTCATCAGTTAGTGAAAACCTTCCTGTTTTCAGGTCATACCTCCCAAAGCCCTCATATATTAAGGAGATCTGCACATTTCCCACTGCTGACGATGGCACCTCCTTCATGGCTCCTCACAGCCTGGAGAAGGTGAAGTCAGGGAGTCACAGAAGAATCCAGAGGAGCTTCCAGTCTAAAAGGCACCACCGAATCTTTGATGTGATCTGATGACGTCACTGATCATCTGCCAGATTTCATAAGAGATATCCTGTGACCCCCCCACCCTATCAGATCTCCTCACTTTCACAGTCACGTGGCCTCCTCCAGGTCCTCCCGGCTCCCATCACTGCAGCTGGAGTCACGTGTTGACTGAACATTTTAGATCCATGCAAACACCTCATCCAGCTGGATCACGTGACACCCTCCCACCACCACCACACAAGAAGAGAGACGGTTCCACCCGTCATCAAAGTCATGAAACCTTCGGTGTCTCATTTCTAGTGCAGATTAGAGGCGCCACAAGGGCGCATGCGGGCCCTGCACCCTCTGCCCCGCTTCCCCGGCCCCGCATCCCCTGCCCCGCATCCTTACCTCCCTGTTGAAGCCCTGCAGCGCCGCCAGGACCGCGTCCTGCTCCCCCGTCTCCATGTGCGCGATGAGCGCCTGCAGGTCCATGCCGCCGCCGCTGCCTGCTGCGAACTCAGCCTCGGAGCGGGACGGTGAGCTGCGGGCTGCCTCCACCCACAGATGACAGCATGATCTGGGGATCACGAAAAGCCACGACAAGCGATTAGGCACGGACCTGCGCACGCCGCGTGCTGCGTTTACGGTCCCTGGGACAGAAAAGCTCCGGACTGGATTTTAGAATAAGAAGTTGCTTAAACGGACATACCGTCAATTAGCTTTCGATTACCCTGTACGTCCCTGTAGCGTCACATATATGGTCAGGGTGTAGTTAAAAAAAAAAGAACGATCCTTTCCTGTGTATCTTTTATGTTTCCTCACTTCTTTTCTTTCTTGTGTCTATGTATGTCTTTTTTATTCAATTTTTCTGTGTCAGTTTCTACGGAAGAGGATTAGGTATTTCGGGGTTTTGACCCTAAAGGTTTTAATTTTAAATAAATAAACTGTAAAGAGTGGAACAAAAATGACCTCGGAAAACGATGTTAGTTCATCAATTTGAACTGTGTGACCTGATTTAAAAATCAAAGTCTAAAAACCCGGTTATGTTGTAAATTCCTCTTTTATTAGAGACTTTATCCATTTTTGGTCTCCTTATATAATACTTTAGGTGAATTGACCCAATAATTAAACAAGTGGAGTTCGTTAGAGAAAGGATGTCATCAACAAACGGCGAAAAGGACAAAATGACGCGACTGAACACAGAACCAGCAATACCCCCGTACCGCCACGAGGGGGAGCCAAATCCCAATAGAACCAAAGCAAGGACCGCAGCTAATAGAGTGCTTCATTTTTATCCTCTAAAATTAAATATAGATCAAAACACACTCAAATATCCATACACACTCAAATTAACAAATACATTATGGTCTAAAAATTACAAAACTGTTGCACATGACACACAGATGTACATAATGGATGTACAGAAACCTGGTCAGAAAATATCCATCCTTTAGTATACAATCACATTTTATTGTCTTTTGTCATGTTTGTTACCTTTACGCCTAGTTATATTTCTTAACAACATATTCAAGCTTTTCCCAGAAACAAACAGCTGTATTTGAAATGTTGGGGAAGGTTAATGTCGTCTCTGGGCTTTTATGTGTGTTTATGAAGATTCCTTTTCTTTCTAATTTAAGGAAACCTTTGATGCTGACATTTGGTATTAAACCAAAGAGGTGGAGATCAAATACTAACAGCAATATTTTTGGATATTTAGGAGAAAAAGACAGGTTTCCTTTTTCAAATGCACACTTTACTATATTTACTAACTAAATATTTAGTTAGCATGATAAATATGTAACGTAAAGTAAAATATTTTTTCATAATCATATATTTAGTTTGGTTGTTGACTAAAAAGTAAACAGGTCGCCGGTCGACCTCTGGTATCAATCAAATCCATTTAACGAGAACATAGTTCCCTTAGAGGAGAGGGTGGCGGGAGGGGGCGGTGTTCCCCTGAAAAGAAGCCTGTTTGCTAAAGAATAACCGTTAAAACGACTGCTCCAATGTTTCCAGCCAGCAGGATGGACGTTTCTTATCAGCATCCAGGACATGATGGACTACGACTCAGTCCAGAATCAGTTCACATAGAGCGGGGGGTCAAACTCAAACTCACAGGGGGCCAAAATGAAGCAGTCAGGTAAAGTCAAACTCAGTATTTACTGATACGTAATGTTTAACCATAAATTGTCTTCTTATGTTCTATTCTTTCATCACAGCCATGTTAGGTCCTCATAAGACAAACCTGTCTGTCTATATATCCGGGAACAGGTCCCCCCCCCCTCCTCCTCAAAGCTCCTGTTGTCCATCTTTCTTTGGGTCATTTTGTGGAGGGTTACATTCACTCGTCTGATGTGACTGAATCATGGCTGTCATGACTGTCAACAGATAAAAGGGGCACTTGCCGGTTTCACCTGCGCAAAGCATTGTGGGTCTTATTATGGGTTTTATTGGTAAAGTATATACTGTGGCCCGCTCTAATGCACATTTGATATGATCTCTCGGGCCAAATATAATTAAACTGTGGGCCAATTTGGCCCGTGAGCCTGAGTTTGACACATGTGAGAGAGAGCAAAATTCAGCTTTTATTTTGGTAGTCCATTTCCGCTTATCGGCAAGTTCATTTGCTTGTTAGCTCAATATTTTTTTTTGTTTTTTTGCAGAGACAAACTTGAAGTCTTCAATCTTTGTGGCAGTTGTACAAGGTGTTTGTCAAATTACAATAAGAACGGACATAGAAAATGTAAACAACAATTACAAAATTAAGTAAAAGAGTATACAATAACACAAAAATACGAACAAAATGAGATTAAAATAAAATAGAGGAGGGGGATACATGGGGATTATAAGCATCATTACCTTCAAAAAGCTGCAAATTATTTGATACTTTGGAGTTTCCCAGCAAGTTTATTTTCCATTAAGTTACAGATGAAAAATAAAAGCAAAGTTCTTTATGAAATGTAAGAAAAATATGGTTTGATTGTAAGGAATCACCATTTGTGTAAATAGAATTTACCCAGAATAATTAAAACATTTAAAATAATTTCTGTGTTTTTGTTTTCTAAACTAAACCCCAAAATAGAAAAGCCAATAATGTATATCGTCCCAAAAGCCATTAGAGGAAAAACATTCAAAGAATAGATGCTCAGATGTTTCAATATCCTCATTACAAAAAGAACAACACTTTTCAGGAATTCCAACCTGTTTTCTGACTAATTCCTTGAGGGGAATATTCCTGGAAAGGTTTTAAAGTGACTTTCTTGGCTTTAGGAGATATGGGAAGTTTGAAACATTTAGGTCCTATTTGTCTCTTTTCTGAATTATTATAATACTGGGTTAT
Source organism: Oryzias sinensis (assembly GCA_037389245.1). Classification (NCBI taxonomy): domain Eukaryota; kingdom Metazoa; phylum Chordata; class Actinopteri; order Beloniformes; family Adrianichthyidae; genus Oryzias; species Oryzias sinensis. The sequence goes on from CM074499.1 coordinate 29,214,315, forward strand.
ATACTTTGGATTTGAAATACAGGGAAAGGACGTTCCACTAGAATATTCTCTAATTTGATGGTTAGGGAGTTTGGCAGTTAATATGTCCGTTATTTTCCACCTTTTTTGAGCCACGGTTCACTTTTTTCTTGACAACAATCCATCCAAAAATGTAAAAAAGGAGAAACTTCATAGTCTGTATTGATGTAGTCCCCATGCCTCCATGCCTCTCACAGGCATTTTTTGGAATAATCGAGACAGAAAAAGCTGGATGTTTTTCCTTTATGTTGTAATAAAAGTCGGGATAGTTTTCAATAATAATTTTATTTTATTTTAATTTAGGTTTGGGATCAATTGTTCAATTCACAAAAAGTGAACGCGATGAAACTTTATTAGTTTTTCTTTTGTCTTAATCACAAATGTAACTTTACCCAAATGTTTTATTTCTTTTTGGGGGAATACATTTTTTCAATTTAGTTTAAACGTGTCTGTTGGCCGTTTAGCCTTAATCCTGTTTCTTTTATCTTGTTATTGCTTATATTTAAGCTTAACGGGTAGTTTTTTAAATGTTGAATTCACCACTGATTGGATTCCTCCTAGGTTGGAAAAGATTTTGTTAGGAACAGTAAACCAAGCACTGTTTTGATTTTTCTAATACATTATTTCAGCCAGTTTATTTTAGAGGTGCCATTAAGGCTGTTAATTTCTATAGCTGTCAGCTACATATTTAGTCAGGAGTTAAACGTTTAGCTCCAAGCAAAATATTTAGTTAAAAAATATTCATTTTAGAATGACTTTAAATGCTTTATGTTTTCTCATTTGGCCTATTTATTTTCTACGACGGAGTATTAGGGCCACCAAAAAAAAAAAAAAGTTAAATTACGACTTTTTATCTCGTAAATTTACGAGATAAAAAGTCGTAAATTTAGGAGATAAAAACTCGTAAATTTATGAGAAAAAAACTCGTAAATTAATGAGAAAAAAACTCGTAAATTTACAAGATTTTAACTTTAAGTCGTAAATTTATGATTAAAGTGGAAGTGAGCATGCAGAGCAGCAGGTGAACGCCGCGCAGCAGCAGAGCCGACCCACTAAACTTTGTTAAACAGGCGAGATGAATGTTCATTGATAACGTTCCTAATGTCTGGAAGCTCATTTGTTTTATTTACAATTTATTAAAGTTTTATTTATTGATGGGTGGTTTGCAGGATCTCTGCAGCTCGATGAAGCCATCGTCAGTATATTCCTGCAGCTGTCCACGTCAATCCTTACTTCCTCCACCAAAGACAAATCTCTACATTTGTGTGACGCTTCCGCCGAGGAGAAGCACTTATTTGTCATTTTCAACGTTCTAATGCTAATATAAAAGACTATTTTCATTCCTCTTTATTGTTTTATGCTGAAACGGGACGTTTCATCTGCAGGAGGGGCCGTATGGAACACTGTTTACTTCCGCATTGGTGTTAAGATGACAGGTTCATGACGTCAGTTGACAAATGAACTTCAGGGTGTGAATGAAAAGCAGAATAAAGGCTGCAGCGATCCTTTGCATCCAAACGTGTCTCTGAGCTCCTTATTTTACGCATTAAACTCTGCTTTACTGACACTGAACCCCGGAAAGACGGTTACACTGACAATAATCTGATTTTGAGTCATCAAAAGGTTCAGAATCTCTTTGTTTTTAAAACCTGTAATCCGGAAATAAAGCTTCACAAAGGCTCCACGTATTTCATCTTCAAGATAGGCTCCGATAAACGGACAACTTCGGTGTTTTCTATTTGTTAATCTACGACTTTTTTCTCGTAAATCTATGAGATTTTAAGTCGTAAATTTACGAGATAAAAACTCGTAAATTTACGAGATAAAATCTCGTAATTTAACTTTTTTTTTTTTTTTTTTGGTGGCCCTAATACTCCGTCGTAATTTTCTAAATAAACATTTCTAAATAAATATTTAGCCATTCAACTTAAATGTTTAATGGAAAGAAACATTTAACTAAATATTTAGTGAGTAAATGTAGCATTGATAAAAACGTGAATTAAAAGGTCAAATATGCATTTGAAAGATCAAACTTTTTTTTCTTTAAGAAGGCTAAATAATCAAAAACGTTGCTGTTAATATTTGACTCTCTCTCTTTCTCAAACGGCCCATACAGCAGTCTGTGGTGCAGCTCTCGAATGAATATTCGTATTTCATGTTCAGCATCAGCACAGCGCCAGAACACTGCCCTGTGCTGCCGCTGCGATGATCGGCCTCGTGTCCAATGAAACGTCAAGATCTTGAAGACTCCAGCCAATGGCTATGTTTGAATGGTGTGCCGATGCGTTCACTGTACCTCGTAAATAGGAACTCAAAACTTAAATACGACGCAAATGCTGGCTAGTGTGGTGGCCGAAAATTAAATCCACATTGCTGTCATGTGATGACTATCTTACGCTACAGTTTTGGCATTTAAGTGCCGTAAAGACCCAAGTGTTAATATAATCGTACTGTGGAACCGCCTTTTTCTAAAATAACGCCTGCAATAACTGTACATATCTGTCCACAACGCGAATGCCGTGATGGGCTTTTATGTGTGTGTTAGTGAAGATTTTTCTTCTTCCCGGGTTAGAAAAGCTGTTTGTTTATTCATTTAAACCCGGGATTTATGGCTTTTGAATTTTTCGAGTGGCGCCGAAACGCACCATCAGGGCCATACGTTGCATCGCGGTGGGGGAGGGGGAAGTTGAAGTTGATGGAACCGCCATCTTGGAAGTGGTCTCTGTCGTTTAGCCGCTTTTAGAATTACTTTAAATGCTTTATTTTTCTCATTTGGACTTAGTTTAGTCTACGTTTAAGTATCGGCTGGGCTCCGGACAGATGGAGAGATAACCCGTATGCAGGCGTCTTTTCTTCTCCCGCTGTCGGTTGGTGAGTATCCCCGGTGTTGGAAGGTTTAGCCCGCAGCCGATACAGAGCCGGCTAACATTAGCCGGAGAGTAGGAAAACACTTCTGGCCATCTTATCGCAATGCGCGCAGGCAGCACCACTGGACCTTTACCCTGAGATTTCTACCTGTGTTGTGACTACAACAACACAAAAACATTCAACATCATTAAATTGATCCAGTCCCCGCTCGCGTGATGCATGTAACAGCGCGCTAACAAACAGCTGCGGGTCCGAGCCACTGACTGTAGTCGGCGGCGCTAGCCTGCTAGCCCGCGCCGGTGTGCGTCTCCTGTCACACAGCGACAGTGCTTCTTGTGTCCCGCGAAACGGACTGATGCGAGGCAGCGGCAGTCAGCATGACTGCATAATACACTCACAATGACATGCATACATGTTTGCATGTTGACGTCCACGGTTAACACACAGAAACCCGGAGGCAGTTCAGGGTAAGGCCATTTTGCAGGGCTATTGATTAATGTAGCATGGCTGGTTAATCAGTGATGATTTGTGACAGTCTTTCCTATGACATGTTTACATCCAGGACACACCAGGGAACTGTTTTTCCTCCGTTATGAATTAATCAAATTGAGTTTAAGTTTGAGTTAAGTTTTATCATGAACAAAACAAACAGAAAAAAAGTTTTATATCTTTACCCTTTGACCTTAAATCAATCCGGCATTAAGGAATAATTCATTCTCCTTCATCAAAGCATTATGTATCAAAGATGCTGCCCAGTTAAGAAAACATTTGGGAAAAGAAAAAAACATGTTTTACCCCTGGGGCATTACAGCTAAGGTCATATCATCACCAAAACCAATAGGGGTAATTCTCTTGGGGCACATTACTGTTAGTAAATTTGAGAAGATTTGTATGAAAACTTTTCAAGATACATTAATTCTAAATTAATTTTTTTTTTTTTGATGGTGGCGCTAGAGAACAGGTCAACTCCCTGATCTGGTTCATTATCAAGGGGTTATTTATGTATTCAACAAGTAAACAATGTGCTTGACTAAAAAAAAACTGGTTAACAATTTTATGTAAATCATTTTGAGGAGGCAAATATCCTTGGGGTCAAATTGACCCGAAGGGTGAAATGCGTTAGTAATATTTGAGGATAATACGAGGGTTAAAAAGTGATAGATCAAAGTGATAATGCACACATTAAAAAAAGAAGTTCTGGTCATCCAGCCTAAATATTCTATATACCACACAGGCCTAAACGCCAGTTGGTAACCGGAGCAACAGAAACACAATATTAATAATATTGTTAGTAGTATCTATAAATTTGTATCATATATATTGTATTCCAATTATTAACATGTTGTAAACAAATAAAAACAGCATGGGTTGTCACAGTTCATAACAACAGCAGGACAGTAACCTGTTGGACTATTTGATAAAATTGAAGACTATGATGAAGCAGAACAGAGAGAAAAGAATCTAAGGAGGAAATAAGCCATGAGGAGGGATTGACCAATTTAGACGTTAGAGTTTGTTTCTTTGAAACAAACATTTGCTTCATCATCCGAGGGAAAAAAGCGTTAATAGGTGAAGGTTCTCACTTAACTGATGCTTTATTCAACCTGTCATCACAATCAGCGTATACATTGGGGTAAAAAAGTATTTATTCAGCCACCAATTGCGCAAGTTCTCCCACTTAAGAGAAAGAAGAGGCTCTGTCTTATATAGGTATACCTCAACTATGTGAGTCAAAAGGAGAGAAAAATAAATCCAGAAAATCATATTGTTTGACTTAAAAATTATTATTTTTTTTTTTTTCAAAATTATGGTGGGAAATAAGTATTAGATCATCTACGAACAAGCAGGATTCTATAGAAAGACACCTGTCCACAACCTCAAAGAGTCACACTCCAAACTCCACTATGGAGACCAAAGAGCTGTTTAAGGACACCAGAAACCAAATTGTTGACCTGCACCAGGCTGGAAGACTGAATCTGCAACAGGTATGGTGATGTGAAGAAATCAACCGTGGGAGCAATTATTAGGAAATGGAAGACGTATAAGACCGCTGATAATCTCCCTCCATCTGGGGCTCCCTGCAAGATCTCACCGTGGGGTCACAATGATCACAAGAACAGTGAGCAAAAATCCCAGAAGCACATGGGGGACCTAGTGAATGACCTGCAGAGAGCTGGGACCAAATCAGGCAAAATGACATTCTGGATTTTTTTCTCATTTTGTCTGTTATAGTTGAGGTTTTCCTATGAGGAAAATTACAGGCCTCTCTCAGCCTTCTAAGTGGGAGAACTTGCACAATTTGTGGCTGACTAATTACTTTTTTGCCCCACTATATATCGCTTTCCTTTGCTCATGCAGTCAAGGTTGCTGTGAGCTCTGTAGCTGTTACCAAGACAATGCGTCGCACCATGCGTCAGTCCGCTTTTTGAGAAAAATATGTAAACTGATTGGTTAACCTGACGTGTCTTCTTCACCAAAGTCCAGAAATTTTAACCCTGGATGCGCTGCGTTTCCCAAATCGCACTGCTGCCGGACTAAGACGGTGTGCCCAACACTTAAATTTTGCCCCAGATCCTCAGATGGTGTCTGTTCATTGCCTTAACATTGTAACTGGACGTCCCTGCTGAGCAAAATGTGTTCGGTATGAATGCGGCTTAAGGGCAATAATAACTGCTAGCTTTCCTTGTGGAGGAATACAGCTGTGTGCACTCAGCGCCAAACATTCCTATAAGGACAGGAATAAATGACAATTGTGATCATTGCTTTTATAATGGAAATACAGCTGTCTGTTGCTATAACAGTTTACTTTTTGCTGCCTTGGTTTTACAGATATGCTTAGTGCAATTTAGCTTAATTTTTTTTTTTTTTTACAGCGCATTGTGTTCTGCTTTCTGATTGTAAACCATTGTCAATCAGTCTCCTCCGTGATGTTGTTGCAACAGAAATATTGACATGTACAGTTCTCTCAAGAAGTATTAGAAATTCAATGTCACTTTCTTTTTTTTATACCCAAGACATCTGAGTTTTAGATCAAAAGATGAATATAGGACTAAAGTTCAGAATTCCAGCTTTTATTTGATATTGACATCAAGATGTGTTAAGCAACTCATTGCAGAGCATCTTTTCCTTGTAGCCACCCACTTTTTAAATGAGCAAAAATATTGGAACAGACATTATTAAATTAAATTAAAATGATAAAAAATGTAATATTTGGTGCCATAAACCTTATTTGCAGTATCTGCTTTGAGGCTGCAAACTGTGGACTTTACCAAGTTGTTGCTTCTGTCATTTGAAATTCTGTTTCAGGCCTTTATTGCAACGTCTTTCAGTTCTTTGCTTCTGGGGGTTTCTTCCTTCAGTCTCCTCTTGAGGGGAGAAAATGCATTCTTTTTTGGGTTAAGGTCCAGTGATTGACTTGACCAGACCAAGACCTTATACTTTTCCCCCCTTATGAAGACTATTGTTGTGTAGCACAAGTTTTCTGAAAAAAGATTCCAAGATTCTAGAGTCATTCCTGCTCGAGATTGTTAACTTGTCTTTAACATCTGGTATTTTCCCAGAACCACTGAAAATACCTGTAATCAAACCCCTCCTTAAAAGGAACAGTTTAGACAAGACACAAATGAGCAGCTACAGACCAACATCAAACCTGTCATTTTTAAGTAAGATATTTAAAAAGGTCTTTTCCTTTCCATCAGTAAATTAATTCTTGATAAGAAACTGCTGCAATGATGTCTTCCAGTCAGGCTTCAGGCAGCACCACAGCCCCGAGATGGCTCTGACCAAAGTGAGTAATTATACACATTTGAGCAAAGACAGTGGAAATATGTCAGTGCTAGTTTTTGGATCTTAGTCTCATACAGTTGACCACGCTACTTTACTCAAACAACTGTAAAACAGGTGGGTCTCACTGGGCCAGTACTAAGCTTTGGTGTTTAGTACTGGAATTTAGAAACTTTGGTGTTGTCATGGACACAGACCTACATTTTGATAAACGCATTAAAGCAGTCACAAAATCAACCCACCCAGATTACAGATATGTCTAATTAGGATCTGAAAAAACTAGGTCATGCTTTCATCTTTTGTTAACTTGACTATTATAACCGTGTTTTTATAGGGCTACTTAAACAATAAATCGGGAAACTACAGCTTATTCAGAACTCCGCTCCTCGGTTTCTTGCAAGGACCAAAAAAGTAGACCCCATCAGTCCAGTTCTGAGGTCTTTACACTGGCTGCCGGTCTGCCAGAGGATAAACTTGAAAATTCTGTTGCTGTTTTATAAAGCATTGAATGGTATAGCACCGAAATACAATAATGACCTCCTGACCCAGTACTACCAGCAAGACCTCTCTCACCATCTTAATCTGGTCTTTTGCAAGTTCCTTGTGTCAAAACTAAAGATGGAATCTGGATTCTGCTTCCCTGTCCACAGAACTGGAACATACTTCCAAGAAGTCTTAGATCAACTGAAACACTGAGTTGTTTTTTTCTTTTTTTAATCCACGACCCATCGGTTCTCAGCTACGTTTGATTAGTTTGTATTCCAAAGTTTACATCTTCACTCTTTATCTATGCTTATTTAATTTCAGTTCTTTTTAACTTTCTTTAAACCTTTTTTATGATCACTCGTAATATTCTTTTGATTGTTTTTTATGTTTTATCTAAAGCATTTTATATTTTCTTTGTATATTAAATGAGCTATACAAATAAACTTGCCTTGCCTTACAGCAGTATATTTTGGGTCATTGTATTGTTGCATGATGAAACTTCTCATATTTAGTTTGGATGCATTTTCTGTAACTTGCCAAAATGGTTTTGAAGACTTCCCCATTAATTTGGTTGCATAAGTTGCATCATCAATAAAGATGAGTGAGCCCATTCCAAAGGCAGCCATGCAAGCCCAAGCCATGATTGTACCTCCACCAGGCCTCACAGATAATCTTGTATGTTTTGGAACATACAAGCTAATCTTTAGCAGAGCCTTTCTTTTTTCCATACGCCTTTCCATCACTTACGTATAGGTTGATGTTGGTCTCATCAGTCCACAAACATTTGTGGCTGATCTCTGTACATCTTTGCAAAATCCAATCTGGCCTTCTGATCTCTGTCAGTGACTGTTGTCATTGGGTGTTTTTTCAATGTTTGTCATCAACTGCTGCTGTTACTCTTGGCCGACCTGTTCGATATCAGTAGTTTCTTTCTTTTTCAGGACATTCCAACTGGTTGCACTGGTTATGCGCAATATTTGTGTAATAGTTCTGAATGGTTTTGCCTCTTCTCTCAGCTTCAAAATGGTTTGCATTTGATGTTTACTTTACTGTAAATACAGTTTTCAACGGTGAAACCCTATAACCAAAGACAAGAACTATTTGTTTTAGTATTCAATCTAAAACGAAACACTAACCCTAACCCTAAAATAAATAAAAATGGAAACACCTGAGCAACTAGAAACCTCAGTCACATGTTCAATGTTTTAGCTCACTTGGAAAGTGTGTGGGTTCAAAGAAAATGTGTCATGCCCTGAGTTGTTTAACATATCTAGATGTCAATGCCATGCAAAAAAAAAGCTGGAATTCTGAACTTCAAATTGGAAAAGTCATTTGGCTCGGACATAGTCCACTTAATTTGGGCCGGATTGTAGGGTTGGGCGACGTCCCTTAAATTGGCCGTTGACGATGTTTGCTGTCAACCATCGGGATGGACGATGACATCGTCGTGGGGGGCTATTTTTAAATTTTTCGTTCTTGAGACTGAGACCTCTGCTTGAGTGTATTCGCCTTAAAATTTGTTCCGGATTTTCGGTTGAAAAGAACTCCAATAGTGGAACGTCAGTAATATTGTTTATTAAAAAAATAAAAGAAACAACACTAACCATTCTTAGTCATGAGTGAAACTTGCTTATCATTTCAACCCATTAGGGTCCCAGGTGGACAGCATGTGCTTCCTTTGAAGTGCTTCCTCCACTCTCATGCTCTGCTACTCCATCACTCTGCTCTCCTGCTGTGCCTTGCTCTCCCTTATTTTATTCCACTGCCCCTTCTTTTCTGTCTAATGCAATTATTAAAAACATGTTACACCTTTAGATCGTATCACATCCAATTATGAAAATGAACATACTTTTTACAAAACTATAGTTTATAATAAAACTTCTTAGAGATGCATCATGATGCAAAGATATGCGGTGAATTAGTTTGCTCTGGTTAGCTAAGCAGGGTTGGGCCTGGTTATTCCATTGACAGGACACAACCTGGATCTGCCACATGATGGAAGGTTTTGTAGCCAAGTGGGGCACTCCAATGATTCCAAATGCTGTGGCTTTGGTAAGGAAGGCTATTAACAGCAAAACGGAAGCCAAACCACATCTATGAATTGTGAGGTTATTTGCTGTAGTGATCCCTAAAGGGAAAAGCCAAAATGAAAAACAAACACATTTATTTTAAAATGTAATTAATAATTCTGATTAAAAAAACATTATCAATGCCGCACAGACAATAAATTCAAGAGTAAAGCAATGCTGTACAAAAAATTACTTTGTTTAATCCTTTTAAAACATCAAAACGTTTATTTTATTTTAATTTTTTTATTTTGACTGCTGGACTGTACCACTCAGTGAAAACTAGGCTTAGAGTTGTCAATGTTTCTCTCTCAGTAAATCAAATGATAAACTCGACAATAAAGCAATTGAGTTGATTTTTGTGTGTTTTAGTCGGTCTGCTCTGGATTTGCAATTTTTTTGATCGCACCAATACCTGCAAATCTAAACAATTCCTGCACATTTCTTTTCATGAGATGGCAAAAAGTTTTAACTTTTAAAAAAGTTTCACTAACGAACTGTTTCCATCAATAATGTTTAAAGGCTCAAGCATTTTCATCACCGGTCTAAATCCGTTATCCCCATAAATTGAAAAATTTTTTTTCTTTTATTTAACATCTCATCGACTTTGTGGTATTGACAGAAGCGTTTAAGTACTGTATTGAATTAAAGTTTGTGCTTAACAATTTGCAAATATTCGTCTTTAAAGTGAGGGTAAACATTTTTGTTCCACTTTAACATTATGTTGGACCACACACGATTGAGAAACACTTAACTAAAAACCAAACTTAAAATGTATATACAGAACAGACCAAATGTTTGAACACATTTCATTCAAATGAATGGGAAGGTGTGTTCAAACTTTTGGTCTGTACTGTATGTTCAGGCATTAAAACAAAAAATATTTTTCCCTTTAGGAATAAAGATGGATTAGGAAAAAGGTAAGTGGAACTAAAAGTATTAGAAAGTTAAGTGTTTCTGTTTTCTCTGATTTATGGTTAAATATTAATTTTCTGTTTTTTGCAGGAATTTGAGAGTGGGGTAAAATGAACTATCGTATTTTCACGACCATAAGGCGCACCGGGTTACAGGGCGCGGTCTCAGTCACGGGAGATTTTTCAGTGTTTGACAAATGCAAAAGGCGCACCGGGTGTTAAGGCGCTGGCACATTAACATAGGTTCAGACCCTTATGGCCTCCAGAGTGGGTTAATAAAAGAACCAGTTACTGTTCTTTTAGAGGAAACCTTTTTATTTATTTATTTATTTATTTATTTTTTTACTGTTCTCCCTAGCTGGGTAGCACAATCTGAATGCACTCACAGACTCACTTGCGCTCAGCGCCTGACCCCCCTCCTTGTCCTTAGGGAGCGCGGGAGCTGTAGCTCTGCTTTCCTTCCTTGACATGCGGTAGCGAAGAGACGGGTTAAGCACACACACACAAACACTCAGTGTGTTTAAAAAATGCAGCAGGAGCAAATCTGAGTTAGTTTTGATTTATTTTTTTATATTTTCAGTCATAGAACAGCATCTAAAAATCCATCAATCCGCAGACTTAGCCCCGCCCATGGCCACTTAGACGCATGGGAAGGGTTGATTCCCACACCATGAGTTAGGGAGCTGTGAAGAGAAGTGACACTTATGTTGTTACAGTTCTAAGTCCAGTTTCAAAACTATTGGGTGGAAGCGCTGGAATTAAATGTGAGCTTACTAAACCTCTGCTCATCTTGTCCACACTGAACCTGTTACTGCTTGTAAGCTCACATAGCTTTCTATTGCTGTCAGTTAATTGATGACACCAAACATGAGATGCCCCCAACAGTTTGTAGAAAAGTTAAGACTTTTAAGTGCGCATTTAAATTGTGAGAAATTTGATTGCTTTATTAAATGTGAATTTTGTTGTTCATTTTAGGGTGAAAAATAGATTTTTCTTCAAGTACAGTGATGAAAGTCTTCCGGGAATTCCCGGAAATCCGGGTTTTTGAGCAAACCGAACGTACTTTCCGGGAAATAAAGACCTGATCTTTACGGACAAATCGCTTTCCGGATGAAAAAATGGTCTGAAATCGGTGAATTTTAGCTTTATTTTCTATATTTCTCCGCGGATCGATTCCTCTATGGTCGCGGCCATCTCTCGTCTTCCAGGCCTATTGACCAATGACGGGACGTTTTAGTTGCTTTCGGATGCGTCGACATCTCTGATTGGCTCTGTCTGTACTAGGGGTGTGCCAAAATATCGATATGGTGATATATCGCGATATTTAGTCCCGCGATCGATTATCGATACGTCTTCATCAAGTATCGACCTTTTATTTACGTTTTAAAACCCTGTAAAACGTTATATTGACCATCCTTTGGTAAGACAATTCCTTGGAGGGTCGATAGGGGGCGCTCGTTGCGAGATTGGTTGTTGCGGGCGGACGAAGAAGAACACACATTCAAACAAAGATGGCGGAGCGGGAAAACAATGAGAAGCGCCGGCAGCATTGAAGCTGCATCACCCGGAGTTGTGTCAGAAAGCCGTGGCTGCTGCTGCCTGAAGCCGACACAGCCCGACGCGGATACTTTTTTCCAGACGAAGCTAGCGCCGTCTTCTGAATCTGAGAGACAAAGCTGCGGCAATAACAAACGGAAAACGGTGACTGTCATCCTGCAGCGCGGTGGAGAACGAGGGATTTGGGTTTTTATTGAATGCAGTAGAGCCACGCTTTGACATCCCCTCTCGGAAATACTGAAAAAAGGATCCCTGTACTGTACGTCCAGACCAGAGCTACGGCTGAGATAAAAACGGAAGAAAGAGAGGCATCCATCCCTTAGACCCCCCTTCTCCTCTAAGCAGAGGTAGACGAGCGGCGTCTGATGCTAAATATGTTTACATAGATCACATGCAGCTTTTTCCCAAAGGTTTTGTTCACAAAGACGTTAACTTTTAGATGCACTTCAAGTTTTTTTTATGTATTTAATCCCTGGTAATTTATTTTGAAAGCAGTTTATGTCTTAAAAACTTAAAGGAAAGTTCCTAGCTACTTGATTTTTATTTTTCTGTGAGAATTATATTGTTGTCTACACCACATTTGCACTAAATGGTGTCATTTATTTTTTAACAAAGACACTATAATTTGTTCACAGAATTAATATCTGATTTTCAGCTATTATTTTAAATTAAGCAATGGCTATGGCTTTGTTTTTCAAAAGTTAATAACAATGTGTCTGGCAGCTACTTGACTCGCATTTTTTATCCTGTTTACAGCAATTTTGTACTAAATAATGACACTGCTGTTGATATTCACTATTATTTAAACTGAATTTTACAGATATTTCCAAATGAAAATTGTCATTGTTTGTCAAAGACAGAGTATTACTGATTTCAGCAATGTTACACAAAAGTCTGTTATTCATTACACCAAATAGGACACAAGTTGTTCATTATCATTGTGTTTAAAAAAATAAATGGGGAAACATTTTCCAAAAAGCTGTTTTTAAAGTTTTTCTTTCTTAAAGTTTAATATATCGTGAGTTGTTAGAGACGAGATATATCGATTATCGCATTATCGCCATATCGTGATAGTATCGTTATCGTGAGCAATGTATCGCAAATCGTATCGTATCGTGAGGTACCCAGTGATTCCCAGCCCTAGTCTGTACCACGCGGTCAGCGTGACAGATTCCCTAGAGACCAAAACTGGCTGACCCACGCTAAACTTTCACAAACAAATCTGAAGAGTTTGCGATCAAATTTGTGTTAAAATAATGGCGGGCATCGTCATTATTGAGCGTGGTCACGACCTCCGTTGTGAAAAGACGATAAAAAACAAATTGAAGTGGTCTTGGCTGGAAAAAAAATATTTTTAAGGTAGTGTAGGTCAAATGCTTTTTGTGTAAAATAATCTCAAAACCAAATTCAGAAATAATTTCAGTTTTAGTTTTGAGTTTCAGTTTTTATTTTGAATACATTACTCTATCTAATTTATTTGTATTTCCTAATTACCATGATTTAGTTCAGTATAATTGACATTAATTATAAGTATTTTGTGGTTTGGACCCAGACTCCCTTAAAAAAGAATGTTTACAATGTTTAATTTAGTTTAATGGTAAATGGTAAATGGCGTATACTTGTATAGCGCCTTTCTTCCTAGAAGGACAAAGCGCTTTACAGTCACAGACCCATTCACCCAGTCACACACACATTCACTCACACATTCACACACTATGTATGTTTGTTTTGATATTTCCCAGATTACTTAGTATTGGTGTTAAAGAATTGATGTATTATGTTATAGAAAGATAGTTTAAATAGATCCCATATTTTGATGTAATTATAGTTTGAGAAAACAGTGCAAGTGAATGTTGTGCATCTGTCATTTCTAAAGCAGAAATAATGTACAAATAAATGAGGTACTTTCATAGAATATCATAGTTGCTGGTGTTTTTTTTGCCATTTGGGGCTTTGATGTTACTATATTTTAGCAATTGTATCTTTTGCAGATTTTAGGAAAAGCTTAGATTGTAGGATTGTGTTACTTTGAGCAATGATCCAAATTCTTTTTTAGGACCAGCAAGTCCTTAATGTTAAGTCAAACTAGGGGTTTGAATGACAAATCATGATGCTCCAATTAGTCTTAGTTTCTTGATTAAGAAGTGAATTACGAGCTGCCAGAATGTACCAGAATGCATTTAAGACTATGTATTTTTCAAAAATTTCTCTCTGCGCCGCCATATCGCTCAAAGAAAAGTTCAGGGATTTTTTCCTTGCCTGACTTTCATCACTGCAAGTAAAAACAATTCTTACTGAAGTAAAATATTGACTATACGACGGTTTTTAATCGTGAAATCAACAACAAAAATACGTTCTTACCGTAAAAAATGTTTAACCGTAATTTTATGGTACTTTTCCGGCAACCACAGCTGCCAGCGTTTTACGGTTAAAACTGCTTTTTTTACAGTGTATGGCAAAAATTGATGATCACGCATAAGGTGATTTGTGGGCTGCGTAAAAGGGTTAAGCTAAACTTGTTTACAGAAGAGCTCTGATGTATTTTGAATATTTACAGTTACACTACTCAACATTTGGCAGAAATGGTTCCAAAATTCTTCTAACTGTGCATCAAAGTTAGTAATGTTCTATTATTATGTTAGTTTCCATGGGCACTTCTCCAAAGTCATTGATGACATAGGAAGTTGAAAAATCAAGGTGTGAGGAGTGAGTCATTGTTTGTCTGTTCCTAAATGGTTTCAATTTGTGTAAAGTTCACAGCATTTTCGTTTTTTCCAATTTGAATTATCATGAAGTATAGTTTGAGTGCTAGGGTGATCAGTTTGATCAAGCAGCAACCAACTTTTTCATTCAATAAGGGTAAAAAATACCTAATAAAGATCAGAGCGCACCAATGCTCTCAGTTGTTGGAGGTATCAAAAAGGATCTTTGAGAGTCTCAGTGTCTTTGTGGAAGGTAATGCCCTTATCTCAATTAGTAAATAATAATTGACCCATAAAAGTAGAGATTATTTCTTTTCTTTTCCGGTTAACTAACGCATAAATGCAGTAAAGCCAAAGTCTGCTAGCTTGATGCTAACGTATAATGGAATTTCCCATATTGACTAATGCTAGTTAGGGATGGGTACCGTGCCCCGGTATTGAACCAGCCCCGGGGCCACATTCTTCAAGACCGCAGTATTGTTAAGATCTGACCTGAACGGTTCTGCTATCGGTACTGGAGAAGATCCTTTTTCTTTTTTGTGTCCCACAAGCGTTATCTGCCATATTTAACTCACAAAGTCAGTCAATTTTGAGTTAATTGATGATGATATTAATTTCGGTATTCTCGTTGAAGTGGAGAGCTCTGTCTGTCTATTTGTGTGAAAGGGGGGCGGGGCTGTTGTTCGGACAGCACGCGCCGCGCGCGCACACACACACACACAAGACAAGGCAGCGCACACACAGTCTCGTAGGGGACACGTGAGCGCCCTAGACTAAGAACACCCGTTTCTGCGTAAAATTAACGAAGTTTGCATCAAGGAGCCCCTACCATCCTGTCACCTTACTGCTACGATGACCGCATGTTGCGCTGTTTGTGTAGAACACACCGGAGCGGCGTGTTCTACACAAAACAAACAGGTAGAGAGGCGGGGCTTAGATTCACCGCTTATGATTCCAGACCCTTGTCAAATTATCAGCTGCTTCCTAATATTTAATAATTATTAATGACTAATGATAGTTGTCATCCGTAAAATTAATATAATTTATTGGGTTTACTGGATTTAAACAAAAATAAATAAATATAAAAGAGTCTGAATCAAAGTGAATTTGTTTCAATCATCTCACTCAATCCTAACTCTGGTGTTTGACAGACAGAAAAGTCTATTCAAGGTTGTGGAAAATGGACAAAAGATCAAAGGAAACATCACGCTCATAAAGAATAAAAATAATTAGATCAAATAATTAAAATTAATATCCTGTATGGAACATTCTCATGTATAAAGTAAAATTTTTTGTTAAAAAAACAGTGTTGTTGCATAATGAGGAAATAAAACACTTTATGTTCTTAATTTGTTATTTATTTATTTTTCGTCCTCAAAAAGTATCGATAAGAGTACCGTTAAAATACCGGATCGATAAGCAGTATCGATAAGAGTAGTAGTACCGTTAAAACCTTAACGATACCCATCCCTAATGCTAGTGGTTGATCGACCTAAACACCGAAACACCATTGATGAGAAGCAGAACATAATTGACACATTTTTGTTGAAGCTTCTTGAAAGAATCGTAAAAATCGTGAACCAAATCAATCCAGGCTCTGGTGAATCGAATTAATTCAATTCTGGAAATGATTGGTGTTAGCCAACCCTATTTGGTTGTTTAGACAGGTGACCAAAATGTTTGAGCCTCTAAACTTGATTGGTGGACACATTTTGATTGTAGAACTTGTTTAACTTAGAACTTGTTGTCGAGACAAAGGTGCTGGGAAAGGCTGAATTCAGGAGAATTAGGCGCAATCGTAACACAGCAAATTCCTGGAGGGACTGACTTTTGTACCTGTCATAAACATCCTCAGCGGAGGTGTTAAAACAGGTTGGGGTGTTGTCCCGTCAGTGCACTTGCATGACTGGTTCTGCACAATACCTGCCGACGTCCGGCATCATTAAAAAAGAAAACAGAAGTGGAACCACACAGCTGATTTTGTTCTTGCTGTATTTCTGCGCACGTTTTGCATTTGCTGTATATTTTCTATGGTTTAGGATTGGTTTACGTTCAAGGTAAGCACAGGAATGTATGCTTTATTTAATTATTTGAATTGTTTAGGTGAGTGAGTTTCCATTGTTATGAATTTCTTTTTTGTTTTAATTTGAGCCATTTGATTCACTTGTCAGTAGCTTTGTATGTAGCTATATTCTCATTGGGTTGTCTCGTTTTGTGGCTGTCTCTATAACTCTGTACTAGGCTCAGGACTTCTCAGGGTTGACTGCAACAAATCTGTCAACTTTTTGTCATGTATTGCTCTAGAGTTAAATCACAGCTGAAAAAGGATTTAAATTCTTTCTTTTTAAACGTTTTGAATATCCTGAACTTTATGTTGTTCTCTTTAGAACTCGAGGGGTGTTTTTTTTAACCATTTTAAACTGCTTTTTACGTGGTTAAAATATTTTCCAAGGCTCACTTTAGAAATTCAAATGTAATGCTGTCTTCTGATATTGACTTTGTCCTTTCTTATTTTATCTTTCTATTGGAACCAAAAATGATGGCACGCACACATAGAAAGATATTTTCATAAAGTTTTATTTTACATCAATACAAAAATAACATACAATCTGAAAGTAGGGAAATTTCTGCTTTGAATTAAATTACTTTCAAAATAAAGTCCTTGTAGGATTAATGAAAGCTGTATAACAGAGAAATAAAGTGGAGTGAGAAAGAATGAAGTAAAAAACATTTTCCAAAGGAAGTTCATGTCAAAAGTTTCTTTTTTTCCTACCCCATAATAATTATGTACTAAGATTAGTATTAAAGCTACGGAGCCCTCCAGGTGGCAGTTGTTAAAAATAAAACAATCGGATAAACCTTGCACACTGTATCAACCTTTAGCATACATTCTGATGCACAGTACATGTCTGTTTTCATCTGGAATTAAAGACTAAAAAATGTCTTCTGAACACAGATGCTGAAACTGTTCTGCTCTGCATCTGTTGTACTTTTTCTAGAAGTCTTTATTTATGTTTTTACCAAAGGTAAACCAACATAGGTTTCTTATATCCGTATTTTTGAGGTAACAAGCAGAAAACATGAATGTTCTTTGAAAACTTGTTTTTTTAATGGCCTGAGGCCATACAAGTTCAAAATTATCATTAAGGTGATGTAGTATTGCTTAATTGTATTCCAATGTCCTATAATGTCCAAGAATTGTAGGTAGTTGCTTATTTCCTGACTGCACATATCGCATATAATGGCTGCTTTAGTAAAAATCTATTTCTAAGGTTGTGTCGTTGGTTACTTCTCTAGTTCATTTTAATATTACAACGTTTTCATATTGAAAGTAATTTATTGTCATCACTTGTGTGTTACAACACAGTCCTACATTTGGGGAAAAACAGTAGCAGTTTAACAGAAAATATCAAAGTTAACATCATGTGTTTTGTCTGTTTCTCAGCCAACATCAGTTTACTAAATGAGCAAGGTCTGCTCAGGTGTTGAAAAGCGCCACTGGTTTTTAAAATAGAAAATACTGTTTAGTCAAAGATGCACATGGATTGTGGTTCCACAGTTTAATTACAGTAGTGCCAAAAACAGTTTATTTCTGCTAATAATCAGCTGCATGGTGCTCAATGATCTGCCGTTCTCCAGCTCTCGCCTCCGTTTTGTTGTGCAGCCAGCCACAACTGGAAAGTATGCTGTTAATATGCTGCTGACATTGCAATGAGGAGAAATCGTCTTAGTAAACAGATGAAGATGCTTATCTTTAGTTTGACCATGACTTTGTTATACATGACACAAAAATACAGCTTCTGCTAGGAATAAAACATATTTCAAGTGTTTTTTGAAATTCCAAAAAGGGATATTTAATTTGCATTATAAGCTCCTTTTCTGAATCTGAATTAGTCCTGTTTTCTGTCATCCACAGGTTTGTGAAGCAGGTCTGCCTGCCAGTCTGTCCATCTGCCTGAACATCCAGCTCCCTGGAATGGGCCACGATTTCCAGAGACTAGAGCAGCACTCTTGGTAACCTGAGCCCTTCTGTCTGGACTCCAGCATATTTACAGGTAGATGCCAGGACTGTATATGTTCATGAACTGGAATGCATACATTCACCAAAATGTCACCACAAAAAGTTTTATACAGTAAGTTCCTGATTGTTTGCTCTTTTTTTAACTTGGCCATCATCCTGTTTCCCCTTTATGGATGCAAATGAAGATGAGTAAAAATGTACAAGTTTGTAGTCAAGCTATTTTATGACTTCTAGGTCCTTAGCATCAGTGACGTGCGGTGAGGTTGATGACTGGTGAGGCACCGACTCCTCTGGAGTCAGATTTACAATGAAAGAACTGAATATTTCACCTTTCATCCAACAGCAGCTAACAGCTTATAAAATACACACGAGAACATATTTGTCCAACAGAAAATATTTCCGTTATAGACATGGATAGAACACTCTGCTTGTGTATAAATTAAAGTATACAGATGTGTTCAGCACACATTTGACCCTCAGTAACTATTTCTGGTATTTTTCCAACTCCAAATTCTGAAGCTTTAATCAGTTATTAAATGTTGTCTGTGAAAATGATCATAAAAATAAAAGAAAGGATTTTACTTACATTTTTTTTCACTTACGCCCATGTTATTTTCAAAAAACAAACATTAAAAAACCTGTTTGGCCTTACTTTTTGAGTCTATTTGCCGATCGTTCTCCACAAAAAGCTCTATGATCTGTTGGAAAGTCTTCCTTATTTTCCTTTAGTTTATGAGTTTATCCCTCTCAAGTGAGAAAGACTTCCTGAGTCTGTTCTGTTTCTACGGCACCAGTGTAGCTACAAAGCAGCCGTCAGTGATTCTACAGTCACCTTCATTATTAAAGCACAACACCATTGTCTTCATAGCTGTAAACTCTATGATCTTCCTTTTCAAAGCCAGGACTGAATCTAGTGAAGGAATTTGGACACAGCAGATATTTATGGCAAAATTACTGTGAAACGCAAGCTGACCGTGGCCCTGAAAAATATCCCAGTGATTTATAAAATTGAAGACATTCAAAGACTACTTGATGTTTTTGTGTTGCTATTGGAGCCTAATGTAGGAGTTTTAGAGCTAACAGGAAAAAATAAGGAGACTTTGAGCCCAGAATGAACAACGAGACAAGTTTGATATGCTCGAGAAGAACGTGGACAATAACAAAACTAGACGTGTTTTTATGAGGGTTTTTTGGCTTTGCTTGACATGCATTTGTTCTTTCAGTGCCACCATGTTTTGGAAATTTGACCTCCACACCACTTCTCACATCGACACCCTCTTAGAGAAGGAGGATGTGACGCTCATAGAGGTTATGGATGAGGACGACGTTCTGCAGGAGTGTAAAGCTCACAACCACAAGCTGGTGGACTTCCTGCTGAGACCTCAATGCATGGAGGACCTCGTCACTTATATCACGCAGGAACCCGATGCTGATGTTGAGGAAAAGGTTAAATACAAGTAAGAAAAAATGTAACTTCTGAAACGTAAAGAATCTGCTTTCTTAACATTACAATTGCAGGCTGCCAAAGACTTCTAAAAGGCAGCATGCATCCATCAATTTTCACAACCCATTGAATCCCTTTCGGGCTCATGGAGTTGCTGCAGTCAACCCAGCTACTGTTGGGTGAAGGCAGAGTTCACCTTGAACAGGAGGAAGAGGAGTCCAGCCACTATTGGAGACCGGGAACTGTTTGCTCCGTGGAGAAAGTGGGTGTTGCCGGGGGGGCGGTGCTGGCAGCTGAGGGGCGGTTCTCACCGGTCTACGTCAGCTCACGAGAACCCGCTTGTTCTTGTGGTTTGGGTGGGGCTGGTGCTCAGAGAGCAGGTTTTCAGACGAACATACTCAGAAATGTGTGAATGGATCAAAATACTGCTTTGGGGTTGTTTATTGTGAGGAATGAACATAAAAAGCTCCAAAAATGGGTTTAGCATGATATAGACCCTTTAAAAAACGTATTTTCATGCATTAAGATGCATCGAGAAACATCTTTGACTTTTAATTGATGCATTTTTATGCCAATCTGATGTTTAACTAAACAGCTGGAGATGCCAGTAGGAACCAGGAGACCGCTTTGCTTCACGGTGGAAAAGGAATAGATCTTATTGAAGTCAATATTGGCTGGATTCCTGCTGCCCCTCTTTTAGCTAATGTTTTGTCTCTTTGTTATGCTCCGTCTGTATCTAAGTGTTACTTTAAATGGCAACAATATTCCATTTTTGATTTGTGGGGGAAAAGTGACACCAATAATCTAATGATTTAGTGAAGAGTTTACAAACATTAAGGCACAGCTAGTACTCTTTCTTAGCAGTACTGGGAAAGTACTACACTGAAGTGTAGAAAGGAGGCGGAAGGATGTAGTCTGACTTGTGCTCAGTTTAAAGAGCAGTGTCTGCTCCTGCAGGTATCCCAACATATCGTGTGAGCTGCTTACATCCGATGTGAGTCAGATCAACGACAGACTGGGTGAAGATGAAAAGTTGCTGATGAAGCTTTACGGCTTCCTCAAGAATGAACCGCCTCTTAACCCACTTCTGGCCAGCTTCTTCTCCAAAGTGCTGTCTATTCTTATAGGACGCAAGCCGGAACAGGTATGAGGAGGGCTGATGTCCTTTAAGTCAGGTATGATTTCCTCAGGGGTTCTGTGTTTCTGATTCTCTGTGCATCTTGTTGCTTTGTGTTAACAGATAGTGAATTTTCTGAGGAAGAGGGAGGACTTTGTTGATCTGATGATCAAACACATCGGGACGTCAGCCATCATGGACCTGCTGCTCAGAATGCTTACCTGCATTGAACCACAACAGCTACGTCAAGATGTTCTCAATGTGGGTAACAGTCCTGAAAGTGATGGTCCCATCGTCTGGTTACATCTGTGCTCCATTCATTCCCAAATGAAAACCCGGGATCGGAAAACTTAAATGGGAACATTTGTCTTTACAATAGTGGAGCAAATGAAAACGTTGGTCTGAGTTTCAGGAAGGAGGAAGTCAAAGAAAGCTAGAAGAAAGCATGAGCTAAATATCACAGGGTTTAAACTATGTGAAAGTGTTCCTAGGGATAATTAAAAATAATGCTTACACAAACATTAATAACCACAACCTGCGCCATAAACTTATTTTCCGGGTTCAAATAATAATTAATTGGATAATAAGGAAATTCAAAGTAGCTCACTGCACTGTCACTGCAGACTGTGTTAAGCTAAAGCGAAAGTTTGCATTTTTCTAAGGCCAACTTCTCCTGACTTCATACCAAAATGCATAAAGTCTGCATCTGCAGAAACACGCGTTTGTCTAGGATTGTTTTAAGCCATCCTTCACAAAACAAATGCTTTGCCTGAAACTGGACCTTTTTCATCTTTGTTTAGGTTTTTTCAGAATAAGTGTGTAATGTAAAACCCTGTAATGTTGCTTCTCACAGCTGACTTTTTTGTGAGGGTCACTAGGTTGGGGGGGGGGGGGGTTTAAACAAAAACTTTAGGAGACTGGTTAGCACTTACATTTCCTTGTAGAGATGACAAGGATTTTGAACCCACACAGATTTTTCCTTGATGTGTTTCTCAGGATGATATTTTGGGCTGAGTTGTGTTTTTTATTTTTGTGAAATGTTTATTTGTAGTGGCTAAATGAGGAGAAGGTCATTCAGAGGCTGGTGGACACGGTGCAGCCTGCTCAAGATGAAGATGTGAGTTTATGCACATTCACGACTATTTGAATTTTCATCTATGTTAAAGAATAAAGGTTGAAAAAATGGTAAAGAGGATTTCATCTGAGAACAGGTAAACAAATCTACCTTTTGAGTACAGGTGTATTGATTGTTCTCTCTTGTCACAGAGACACTCCAATGCATCCCAGTCTCTGTGTGAAATCATCAGACTGAGCCGAGATCAGATGTTCCAGGTCCAGGGCTGCTCAGATCCTGACCCCCTTCTAGCCACACTTGAAAAGTATGTGATGCCTTAGTTTGAGAACACTCTGTGTTGATTTGATTTGACTACGGTAGTCTACATTACTAAGCAGATGAATCAAAATAGAGTCAAGCTGTCCCACCTTTCCTGTCATTTCCAGTTAAGGCCTGTCCTTCATCCTTCATCTTTCCTTCCACTCTCTTCTTCAGGCAGGAGACGGTGGAGCAGCTGCTTGCCAACATCTTTGAAAAGGAGAAGAATGACTCTGCAATTGTCAGCGTCATACAGATCCTTCTCACCTTGTTTGAGACGCGGAGACCAGCGTACGTCACACTCTTACCATACTGGAGCTGAAGATGTTATAAGCAGTGCTGTCATGCCATTCTTTTTTTTTGCGATTAATTAATCATGACCTGTGATTCATTATTCTAATTAATCTATTTTTAACCCAAAAACTGCTATAAAAAGCCTAGTTTTGAGATATTTTCATTTAAATTTATGACATTGTGGCTCAGTAAAATAAATTACAACTAAAAACGGACTTTATGTAGTTTTCCAACCTTTACTGTTGCACCAACAAGAGGTGTTTTTTTTCAATCTCCAATAAATAAGAAAAACAAAACACGAGAACAAAATATCAGGTTCAGAGTCTCAACTCTAACACACAACAACCTTTCTGAGCAATACAAAAATATTCACCACAAAATGATTATTAATACATTGATATATGTTGACATACTTTATTCCATAGATTACTGTCCCAAGCAATCAGCTCTCCACATCTGCTATGAATTTATGATGACGACACAAATGGAACGTCATAGCTGTGGCGTTGTGGGCTTGTTTGAGTTAGTTCTGTTCTAAGTTCTACTAAGTCACACATTGATGATGTCACAGCAGCAATACGCTGTCATCAATGTGTGAAGTCGCACACGGCGCATACACAACTGTATGCAGACACCAGATGAGCCCTGGGAGGGAGGTGTTGGGAGGGAGGTGTTTCCAGCTGAGTTAAAAAATGTTCATGCAAGAAAACAGTTTGTTTTTTATATTTGAGAACATGACAAAAGATACAGATTAAAAACTAAATTAACTTGGATTGCGATTGACGTGATAATTTTCCCCCCTTAGTTATAAGTGGGCAGAAAGTAAACCTGTTTTGCCCTCTGACCTTTGCTTGCTAAAACAGCTGGTGCGCTCCAGGTCTTAGCAGGTTAAACAACTGCTAAGTACAGCTGTTTTTAAAGTCCCCCTCACCGATACAGATCCAAACGTGTGGAAAGATTCTTTATTAAACCACATTGGTGTCCAGTCTTTTTAGCTGGGCCACATTTTTGCTCTTAATTGACTCTCTTCCTGTGTCCATCATTACTAATAACATCTCTGATTGAATCGACTGATGGATGCTGGGTAAACCTCATCACCTCCATCTGTGCTTGCTTAAAGGTGAGGTTGACTGTGAGTTTTAATGTTGCAGGTTTGAGGGACATATGGAGTGTCCCCCTGGGGTGTCCCATCCCTCTTTCTCAGTCAACCACAGCATCCTGGAGGCTGTGCGGCCTCGACTCAAAGACTTTCACCAGCTGCTGCTTGAACCCCCCAAGGTACGCAGTCAGCTTCTTCTCTCACTGGTCTCCATCAACATCAGATCTTCTCCCTGAGTAATCAGTGTATCCCTCTGGCAGAAAAATGTGATGAAAACTACATGGGGGGTCCTGGACCCACCCGTGGGCAATACTCGCCTCAATGTGGTCAGACTGGTGGCCAGTTTGTTGCAGTGCAACAATCACAGCATCAACACAGAACTCATAAACCTCAACACGCTGGGAGTCATACTAGTAAGTAGCATCGGTCATCTCACTCCTCAGAAAGCTGCACAGCAATAGTCACCTGTGGACATTTTAGAAAAGCTCATCATTAAATAATGACAAAAGTTTGCAAAATTAAAGGCTTAAAGGTCATGTAAGACCTAAGAAGATTAAGATAAAAGATGAAGTTCCCAAAGCAAGTATTTGATTCTAAACCATTTACCTGAAGGGTAAATGATGGAAAACGGTTTAGACGGTCTTAAACGCTGAGTACAAATTAGTAGTAATAATTTATTACTCAAAACAGCTTAATTACATTTTCAAAATGTCAAAATAAAAGGGATTAACTGAAAATAACTCGACCAAAGATACTTGACAGCAAACAAAAGCAAATATGGAAATGAAAGTGGCTGAACTAACAAGAAACAAAGAGCTGTAATCAAACTGACCTGAAAACATCGATCACGACAGACAGTTGATACCTGATCAGACCTTTGACACAAATGTGAGGGAACTACACAAAAAGCAGACAACAGTCTTCAAATGTCCCACTCCAATTATCTTTTGCGTTCCCAGTGGTCTTTAATTATGATTATGCTGTTTAATCCAAAATAAACCAATCTGTTGTTTTGAAATTTGTTTTATGCAGAGCAACAGGAGTTCCTTATACATTTGCTTCTGATTTGTGAGAGTTGTCAGCCCCCACTTCCCATCATCCATCTGTTTAGAGCAGGGGTGTCCAAATCCAGGCCTCCGGCTAGTTTTCAAGAAACTCTGCCTTATCTGTTGTTGATTACCTGGATCAGGTGTGTTTTAGCCAATGAGGAGCTTCAATGGCTGGATGGTTGGAAAACATGAAGGAAGGAAAATGTTGAGCCATATTGGAGCTAACCAGCCGTACAGTTTTGATCCAGATTCCAGACAAAGATGTTCATGGATCTATTTGTCTGCAAGAGGATGCATCACAATAAAGCCAAGCAGGAAGCTTGCAGCTTGCCATTTTTGCATTTCTTTACATCACAACTAGAAGCCTTTCCAAGCACATTTTTTATCTGCTCTGGATTCACGACGACCTGATAAGAAAAATACACAGAAATGCAATTTTAAGCTTAATCTTCTTTATATTTGTCCTCCGTCATGAGAAAAAGGCCACAAGAACATGTTAAAAACACCAAAAGCACAATCTTATATCAGAGTTGGTCTTTAAAAAATATCAACTTTACAAAAGTGATGTTTACTCAACAAGAATGAAGCAAGAATTTCCTTAAAATGTGTTCTACAAATCCATAGAATTCTCAAGTTAATGATCCCAGGTGCCCATGCTGCGTCCTTCCAATGAGCTTTAGTTAAAAAAAGAAGCTCCACCCTCAGCCGCCCCTTTGAACCAGGAAGAACTCCACAAGAAGCTCAAAAGGACATCAATCTAAAATGTAATAGTTAAAGCTAACAGAACAACAATAATTAAATGTGTGCTCTACATGAAGCTAATGCTGCTGTGCTAAATAAAAGCAAATTGTGTTTTTGTTAACACTTTTTTCTCAACTACCGTGGCTGACACTGAAAATAACCAAATGTGACAACGATGTAGGAGTGTGCAGAGCTCAACAGCAGGAAAAAATGGCTCACTACATGAATTGGAAGAAGCCCAAGACGTAAAAAATGTCTGCTGGGTAAAAAACGGTTGAGTGGGGACCTTTTCAAATGTTAGTTGGAGGACCAGACATTTCCTCTGTGCTATTTTCTCTTAAAAAGCTCCTGTTTGTTCTCCACTAGAACTTTGTCAAAACTATCACCAACCTGCTTGGCTAACTCGTTTTTTTTTTTTAAATCCTCAACAGGATATGTACTTCAAATACATCTGGAACAACTTCCTCCACATTCAGGTGGAAATCTGCACAGCCATGATTCTGGCTATGCCCCCAGCCCCCACAGACATGCAGCCAGGCACAGAGCAGGAACAAGCAAAGGACAGCATGCTGATCAGACATGTAAGGCTGCTGGGGAAACAGAAAAAATCAATCAAATTACCGTATGTCTTTAATAATAGCTTATGAGGGTAGCAGAACTCAAATTAATACACTTGTTTCTGCTTCAGCTCTTTGAGAAGAGTCAGTTCATCCAGAGAATCGTGGACGCCTGGAGCTCCAACGAAAAAGAACAGTAAGGACTTCTGCTCAACAGTCCAGTTACTGCAGGTGTTGCTGTTTATATAGCCCATCATGCTGTTGCTTTGTGTATCACAGGGCGGAAGGTGGGCGGCGACGAGGCTACATGGGTCACCTGACCAGGATAGCCAACTCTATAGTTCATAACAGTGACAAAGGTCCAAACGGGCTGCAGATACAGCAGCTCCTCTCTGGTGAGGCTCTTTTATGTCCTCCAAATGAAGTTTATTCAGCGTTCCAGGTCAGAATTACTGACACAATCAGATTATCATTCAAATGTTTTAATATTGCTTTTTTATTGATGTGGTTGTTTTCTTTTAATGTTTTCAGATCTAATAATATTCCAAAATCAACTACAGTGGTACTTTTAATCTGTAGTTTCTCAACAATCATTTCTTGGAGTAAATGCGAAATGGCAAATGTAATACTGATAAATGCAGCACAAGCTGATGCTGTATAAACAAAAGCTGCATCAACATGAGATTTAGAGATTCAACAGCTGTGACATGAGATTAAATAAAGGATTCAGCCTTTCAGTTACTTGTAAAAGACTTTTCTGTTCACATAAACCAAAGTATCATCTGCATACATTAGAATTAAAAGTACAGCACGTAGTGATGAAAAATCATTTAGTATGAAAACCCGACAGGATAAAAATAAGTTGAGCCCTCTGGGTTCCCCTGTGTTTAGTATTTTGTTTGTGAATATGTGTGAAAACAGGGAAATAGTTCCTCTGAGAGTGCTCTGCTTCTGGGTTCTCCTTCCCTGTGTTTGAGTCTGACCTGACCGACCTGATTGTGTTGGACAGAGCTGCCTTCAGAGGACCGGGAAAGATGGGAGGCCTTTGTTTCTGGGCAGCTGGCTGACACAAACAAGAGAAACGCAGTTGACCTGGTGAGTGATCGTGTTGTAATCACAGGATTGCTGGTAATCTGTTTTTCGGGTTGTTTTGTCTTTTTTCCTCTTCTCTTTGCATAAACGTTTGTGACTCACCCCTTTTGCGCTTAGCGCTTCATAAGTCGTTTACATAATGTTGTACGTCAGAAGTAGAATGCCTCAGTGAAACTCACAGAGCTTTGCTGTATCAAGCAGCTTTAAAGACCTCCTACAGACTATTACATAAAATAGTGATTGGCTGCCAAGTTAGTGACTATTTCTGGTGCTGCGATTGCAACTGTTTCATATTGTTTTATTATGAAAGGTGAAAATGGTTCACCTTTGTGCATGTTTGTTTCTCACATTTGTGCATGTTGTAATTTATGGCTCTTTAAAAAATAAAGATCTGAGAAAGTATGCAATGACAGCCCCCCCCCCCCCCCCCCCCCAAAAAAAAAAAAAAAAGAGTAGGGAGGAAAAACTGGCAATGGCATTACTCATTTACAATCCTGAATGTTTTAGGGAACATAAGGACAGTGAAGCCAAGGGCTTTGTTTTCATCATGGACAGAAAATGTTTGGGTTTTTCTCTGAAAGATGAATATAAGACCAAGTTTTTTTTTTCTCTGGTGGTTACATCTAGATCTGGCAAACAACTTTGAAATCATTTTTCCATGTGAGCAACAGTATTTGAACATCAAGAATAAAGATGTAATAGAAAATAGGTAAATATTTATTTGAAAATTCCCTGCTGTCAGTAATTGCATCAGGTCTGTGAATCATTGACATCCCAAAGGTTGTTTTTGTTTGTAATACTCCTCCAGGTCTTCAGTTCAGCCTCTTCGGGGGTTGTCCCCCTTTAGTCTCCTTTTCAGCAGGAAGAAGTCTTCCTTTGTTGGGTTTCAATCTGGACAGTGACTTGTTCATCTAAAACTTTACACTTCTTGCTTTTTACAAACTTTGTAATAAGTTTGGCATTGTGCTTTGGGTCATTGTGGCAGACAAATATCTAGCTAATTTTGCTGCTGCCATCAATGAGCCCATTCCAAAGAGGCTCAAACCACAGCACTGTGTTTCTCAGGTGAGCTTGTGTCTTTGGGCTCATGAGCAGATTCTTATTCCGTCTTACCTTTTTCTTTTCTTTTTTAAAAACGTATGTGTTTCACAACTCTTGAAGCTAATCTGTGTCATTTTTAGCAACAGTCAGCCTAATGAGGGATTTTTCTCCTCTGGTGTAGCCTCTCTACCTGAGCTGATTATTGTACCTTCACTCCATCTTTGGAGACTGTTGCTGATGTCTCTTCCAATGTTGTTGTTTTCTTCTTATGTGATCTTCAGGACTTTCTAGTTGGATAGTCTGGCTTTGACCATGTGTGTTTAATTACTCGGGTGGATTTTCCTCCTTCTCTCAGCATTTTTACTCATGGTCTGGTTTTCATGTTGGTTACACTTCTTTACTATTGCATTTAAAAAAACTCAAACCTGGGACTAACCACTGCTGATTGTTATGATGGAACAATCAACACACAGTTTCTGTCAGATGCTCTTTGCTCACATAAGGATGAACGAACTGTGATAACTCTTACGTTGCGTCTTAGATCCACATGTAAAAACTCAGTAGTAGAAGCTGGCATGCCAGTTTCTTGTCTGATTTTCTTTTTTGATGTGACACCAGGTTTCAATCCATAGCTAAATTAAAGGAATTGGCCTCACCACTCCGGTGCCTTTGAGGGGGGGTGTAGCTGTCTGCTCCTGTAACTGAAAGTTCTTTTGGTGTACCCCTCACTCAGGTCAACACTCATCACATCCACTCTTCCAGTGATGATGAGGTGGACTTTAAAGACAGTGGGTTTCATCAGGACTCCTCCCTTCAACAGGTAAGTTCTATGCACACACTCTTCTTGCATTAGCTTCATTTAGAAACGATGCACATGTTATTCAAATATTGGGAAATTCAATGAGCTCTTTTTACATTTGAATTTAAAGCTGCATGTTTCCATAAGTTATTTTTATTATCGAACAGTAAAACGTTTTACCACACATCACAATCATTTTGAGCTTATTTGCAGGATGTAATGATTAATAATGTGAAGTGCACATTTCCAACCCAGAACCCAACAGTTTGTCTTTATTAGCTAGACATATGAACATAACACATTAAAAACGTCTCTAACTGTAAATGATCTCTACCAAGGTTTGAATACATTCACTCAACTACCATTTCTTCTGATCAAAAACAAGTTGGTGCATGTATGTCCCATAATGCCTCCTGTTTTTTCCAAGAAAGTTGGGACTGAGTGACATCTGCTGAAATCAGAATGACGGTCAGATAGTTGTCCTTCACAAAATTGACCCTATGTGGCAAAAATGTGAAAAACAAACCAAACATGCCACATAAATTTCTGCCCACCCAAGCTCAGTCTAGCACTCAAAGAGGATTTTTCTTGCAAATGTTTTAAACTCTGTACTTATTTGAAACTGTTGAGTGTTACCATGTCGAGGTTTAGAGTTGGTTCAGGTTAGGAACTTGGCAGAAAACATTATTTGTCTGTGTAATGACAAGACAGCCAGCCGCTGGTTTTAGTCTCAACAACATGAGTTTGTGTAGCTGATCCCAGAGCCTGACACCAACCTGACAGCAGAACATCAGAAGCTGCTCAGCTGATGCTTTAAGGCTAGTTCACTTTGCCCACGGAACTACTGAAAAGAAACGCTTTTTATCCTCTGAACAAACCAGATTTACGTGTTCCACAAAAAAAGTATAAGTAAATTCAATAAAGAAACGGCTGCTTTTTCTCTCTCAAATCCAAGTTTAAAAAACAAAGAATTTCTGTAGGAAAATCTACTCTTATTCCATTCAAATCCAGTTAGATCACATTTATATTTAAAATGGGTTATTTGGAGTTTTTTTTAAACATTTTTTTTAGAAGACTTCAACTGAATGCAGAGTTTTTTAATGTTTCCTTTCACTCACTATCCCAACCTTTTTTGGAAATGGGGCTGTATTCCTGCAATAATGAGCAGCTTTTGTGTAGAGCCAAGACTATATCATTGTCGTTGGTCCTGGGTCTCGCCAGGCCTTTTCTGATTATCAGATGCAACAAATGACGTCCAATTTTATTGAGCAGTTCGGCTTCAATGATGAAGAGTTTGCGGATCAGGACGATGTTGTGGAGTGAGTACTCTTCTTGCACAACGACACACCCGTCCACATGTTGATGTTTTTCACACGAACAAGATGACGGTGGAGACATTGCAAAGCTGGAGGCTGACAGTTTATTTTTTCAAAAGATTTGTTGCTGTCATTGTTTAAGTATTCGAAATTATTGGGGGGGAAGCGTTTGATTTTGAAACTACTTTGATGTTTAAAAAGAGAAGTGAACTTTTGCCTTCTCTTGCATGAAATGAAAGCAGCCAGGAAGTCCGGGGTTGGCACCAGCACCCCCGTGACCCTGAAAGGGACATAAAGGGGTTTAGAGGATGATGGAGATCATTTGTCTTTGTAATAAACCCACAGCCAGCTTTGCATCGTCTTACTGTCTCTTTTACTCTGGGGGGGGACACACTCTATGACCTTTAGGGTAACTGGGGCTCCATCAGTGTTTTACAAGAAGGTTATTCACTTTCAAACAGGGAACATGTAAAATCACTGAAGCACTCTAAATAAGGCAGAAAAAACGGCTCATTCTGATTTGATTATTGTTTTTAAAGGGTTTCTCTGGTGGTAAATCTGAATCTAAGGTTTTTTCTTTGTGCTGAAACTACTAAAACAGAACTCAAGTAAAGAATATTTCACTCACATAGGCTACTCCGTCTTCCACGTTTGTACATGTTGCTGTAATCAAATAAACAAGATAGTGTTTGACAACAAGAGTAAAGCATGCTGTCTGAGACAGGGTAATCCTCCTGCTGCTGTGTACGTCACACGCTCCAAGTATCATTGGAAGGAATAGTACAACAACAATGGCACTAAAATACTAGGTTGACTTTTCCTAAGCAGACAACTTTTGGAGGATTTATCTCTACAAATAATGAAACATTTGAACAACCTTATAGTGTTTTGTGTTGTAGAAATGTTGACTGCTCCTTCCCCTTCCATCAATTGTTTCCTAAAGATGCCTTGATGTCGCTGTAAGACAAATTTAACGTCGGAGCTGTGTTGGAAATGAGCTGTTAGAGGGCCAAAGGCCGACATCTGCTGTATGAATGAGAGGAACCGCAGAGACCGCTGATCAACACACTTTGTTAACTACCATCAGCAGGCAGTCCTGCATAAAGCACATATGTGTGTTGTGTTGATGTAGCCCCAGTTATCTACAGATCCCTTTGAACACTTTAGACATTTTAAAGTAGGTACAGAAAGATGTAATCCGCCTGGATCAAACTTGATCCCAACAACGTTGCAATGTGAAGAATAGCTTTGATTCATAAACACCTTAGCTGTCAGTGGGAACAACAAGGGTCCTGCTTGTTTTCCAATCACCCCTGGCTTGCCCCTTTTGATTAGCTGGACACCTGATCAGGTAATCAGCAGTGAGGGGGGTGGGGATGTCTGGCAAACGTGTGGGGTCAGTAACCCCATCAGTGAAGGCTTTGTCAGTTGACCACAACCCAAAACCTCAGTCACATATAGAAGAGCAGATCTCTGTGGAGGGAGGAAATGATGTTCAGGTATATATTCTGAACAAAGAGGAACTGATGGATGGCAGTGAGGATCCACTGGGAACTGAAATAGTGGTAGACTGGTCGTCCTCTGCAGCACTGTTGTACAGTCGCATGTAAAGTGTCCGTTGACTTCCCACCTCTGACGGATCCATGAGTAAAAATGAAATAAGACGGCAATTGTCTTTGGTTTTCAACCTCAAACCTTTGTACATTTAGTCTTTTACTGCTGCAACAAGAATAAATTGTCAGATTTCAAGCCCAGAACAAGACAGAGTAGGATTTATTTCTCAGCCAGCTGTTGGCGAGATTCTTGGCTTTTCCCTCTCTGGTGTCTTATGTGATCTGTTGGCACAACAGTGATGCAAATCTTCAGTGTTTGTTAGTCTACAGTAAATGTTTGACTTTTTGTAATTGTTTGGTCTGCATGCTGTGGCTGAGCCTGCGGTGGAAGTACACACTCACCATGTGAGGTCATGTTTGTAAATGTGTAACCAGCCTAACTAAACTAACTCTGTTCTCTTTAATGTTTCAGTATTCCTTTTGATAGAATATCAGACATCAATTTTTCACTCAACACAAATGAAAGTGTAAGTACTTTGATTTAGATGTTTTTTTTTGTATGCGTCCGTGTTTATGCATTCAGTAAAGAAAGTAAACTTGCTGTGTAAAAATGCTATGTAAAGCCACGTGTTCACTCGACAAATAACTGCTCATCTCATTTAGAAAACCAGCAGCAAAGACGGAAAAGTTAGCTGGAAAACAATTGGGGCAGAATTTCTTTAGGATTGGGGTTGAAGCTTGATTTGGACGGTAATTATTTCATTCGGAAGCCACAATGTTAAAAGAAAAGAATGCAGACAGTTCACAGTGTCTGTAGTTACCTACTGACCTCTTGGTTGTTTTGTCATCAGACCGGGGTTATGTTCAAACGTACCTGACGTGTCGACGGACTCGTTCCGTCTTCGTCAGAGTCGTCCTCAGGTGTTTGTGTGTGACGTTCACAACCACCTGAGGACAAAGAAGCCAGCTAAGAGAAATTCTTGTTAGATGCAGAAGGTCAGTGCACTGATCCTGAGACCCAGCCTGGGTTTAAACCAGGTGATGTTGACTGAACCCAAGTGGAGCAGGCGTGACAGGGGGTGGATTGGAAACAGTATTTCTTTTAATGGAAATGGTTGAAGCACAAGTCTTCCATTTAGTTTTGTGACTTTTTGTAATCATGCACCAAGATCAAACTATGCTAAATGTTTCAATCGTCTGAGATGGTCAGTGGAACCACATAAGGCGCATTTAATCCACTTCAGTGTGCCATCACTCTTCGTGCAAGGTGTCTGCCAGCCAGTGATGCAGCCTTGTGTTTTTCCAGATGAGTTTGTGCTTGCATGCTGCAGTAGTGTCTTTCTAAAGAATGGTTTGGTGTGTTTTTCAGGCAAATATAGCTCTGTTCGAGGCTCGCTGCAAGGAGAAAATCCAGCAGTTTGAAGACGCTGGTTCAGATGAGGAGGACATCTGGGATGAAAAAGACGTCACCTTTGCTCCCGAGGCTCAGAGACGCCAAAGGTCAGTTTTGTGGGGCTAAAGGTGAGCAGCACTGATGATCCTGATCCTGTGGGATCCTAAAGGGATCCTTTAGTTTTCTCCTCTGTGTGGCTGTCTTAAACAAACAAGTCAGGATGAGCTGCTCAGTATAGTAGCTGCAGTCAGTTAATCGTGCACAGTTGACGTGCAGGGCACACGCGATTGCTCGGGTTCGCATCCATACCTCATTCATAAGGGGAAACAAAGTTATTGGTTTGTCTGATGGGTATGGAGTCCAGAATGATGTGACTTCAGGCTACGTTTTTACATTCATGACCTGTGGAATGGTTTGTACCTGGCAAGCCTTGGGTTTGATCTATAGGATGTTTGTTGTCTGCACGCATCATGCATCTGATTCAGAAACGTCCTGGCAGATCACAGGGGTATTCGCTTTGTTGAGTCCCGTCATAAAATGAGACTCTCTACTGACATAAATGAAAGGCATTTTTCAGATTATTCACCAGACTCTTAGATTGCTTCACAAAACAGATTAAAATCCTCATTATGTCTTGTACATCTGTTATGCTGACATTTTTTTAACAATGGCTCTTGAGTCTGCACCCATGCCCACTTAAAATGCCCTGTGTGACACCCACCCCCCACCCCAAGCACATTTAAAATTGCAGTGAGCATGACTGATCCAATCTCCCTGCCCCACAGGGTGTTTTGTCGGACCCAAAGCTCATGCAGAGCTGGCTGCAGGTGTGCAGGAACAGTGAAAAGGTGCTGAGCAGAAAGAAACTGTTTACCCTAGTAGAGAGATGACTGTGAGGTCATCAACCGCTATCATTATGGTTGGATGTGGCACATCTGGACATGAAAAAGAACAAATAAAATGTGCTAAGATGATTTCCAAAATAGAGTTATGCCTATTTTTACATAATAACTAAGCTATTCATCTTTGTCATGTGATTTATTGATATTTCAAGATTCTTAATTCTGTCTGATAGAAGTTAGGAAGCGGATAATGATAAATTACGGTAGAACAGGGCTGTGATTATATAAGTCTGCTTCCCTCCACTTCCTTTCAATTCAATTATTTGTATTTCTTTACAAGCTAGTGATGCAAGTAGTGCAGGCTGATGTGTGCAGGTGTTTATCTGAGCTGCCGTGGTGGGCGTGGCCCGGCTCTTGTTTCTTAGTGTAGCTACAGAAGCGGCGCTCTGCCGCCTTCATATCTGAGGACTTTCCTACGACTCTGTTACAGGAGCTCCGGCAGCACAGACAGCGAGGAGAGCACGGATTCTGAGGAAGAGGACGGGAAAAGGGATCCGTTTGAAACCTCCAATCCCAGCGCCGATGACAGAATGGAAGTCGACACAGGTCGGTGTCACTGAAGCGCATTGGCACAAGTCATTTGAATGTTTTTGTTTTTTATTTGGTGGATAAGTTTCATAGATGTTCTCATTTTGCTCAGGGAAGAAAAGTGTTTGACCTTCAGCGTTACTCATCTCCTTTTTTCTTGTCTTATCTCATTCAAAGGACCAGTGTGGACAGCTAACTTTGATGACATCCCCATGGACACGGGAACATCCACGGCTCCAGCCCCGAGCCCCAGCAGCACTGCCGTGTCCCCCTCCTCCTCTAAAGCCCCTCCTGAAGCAGCGTGGAACTCTGTGGGATCCAACCCTGAAAGCAGCTGGGCAGATTTCTCCAGCTTCACCCCTGTTAGGTAACTACGCCCACCAGCAGTCTGTACTTCACTTCTCTGCTGAAGTTTCTGTATCCCGTTGAAATCCAAACACCCCTGTTTCAGTCCCAAAGACCCTCTGAGGTGCAACTCTCCGGTTGCTATGGAAACCAGCATAGAGACAGTAGACCCTCTTGGGGTGAACGCAGCAATGCATCCTGAGGGTAAGATCCAGCATTTTCATGTTCACCCACATGATGCCCAACAACGATCTTCTGTTTCGACTGAGCACGCCCAGTGTGTTAATGCACACGACGCTTTGTTTATGTCACCCAATCCCCTCCTCACTCTATAACGCCATGTCTGTTGGTCATAGAATTTAAGAAGTAAAAGTAAAAAAGTGATATTCAGCGTTTTGTGCGTAAAACAAAAACCCAGCTTTCCTGGTCGGTCACGCTGCTGCAGAGTGATGCAGCAGAGAGCGGCATTCAAGTGATTGACATCTGGTTTGAAATGTTGGAGTCTGTATATTTCATAGGCGTTTCTAAAATCAGTGCCATATAATCCCAAGTTTGTGTTCTCCGGACAAAAGGACTCCTGAAGCATTTGGATTATTATTTTATTTAAAAAAAACATTTCATTCCAAACTGAGACAGTGAAACAGCATCTCTGCTGCTCTTTAAATGAACCTCATTTCTACTGTTGGTCTTGAGTGTTGTGCTAAGCAGCACTTGTGATTCTGTGGGGATCATCACCACATCATCGTCTCAGCTTTGGGACAGCACCTTGTTAGTTTGTGTTAACGTATCCATAAATGGAGGAGCTTGATGTTTGTCTGTTTCTTCACTTTCATTCAATGTATAGTATAAATTGATTTATTTCACTTCATGTAGGTTTTTGTGTAGTTTATTTTCTGAGCAAGGCTTAATCAGTCTGATTTTTAAATCATTTTAAATATAAGATTCTGACGAGTAAAATCCCCCAAAGTCCCTGCAGTGTTTAGGAAACAAGTGTCTTGTGGTTATCTAGTCGAGGTTCTGGCTGATCAGATGTCGCGTCTCCTCTCTGTAACCCTCCAGAGTGTGATTGCTGGTTGGGCGCCTCTGTGGCCCCTCCCTCCTCTCCCAAAGCTGAGGGCTGCGCTCTTTCCAACGCAGAGGAGGAAACGTCCAGCTGTGAGCAGCGCAGCATCACTGAGACGCTCATCAACGGCTCCATGAAAGAAACCGTCAGTCTCACTGTGGACGCCAAGACGGAGACCGCCGTCTTCAAGAGGTTCGCCACACACACTGTGTCTCACACACAAACACACACACACACACTGTCTCACACACACACAGGCCTCGTGTATGTGCTGACTGTCAGTAGTCTGGGCCTGGGCAGCGTTCTTCACACCTGATCATGTCTGTCACTGGCTCCTGACTGATGCTAAAACAGTTACAGCAGCTGTTGACATTGGAGCATTCTAGCAGATTTTCACTCCGCTTGTTCTTTCTTTAATGTCTACTTACTTTTGTGAAGATGAAGGATGACTATAGAGCCGCTGCTCATTACCTAAATCAGGCGTGTTCAGTCATAAGAAGGTGGAATCAGCTGATCAGCAGCCGTTAGCGGAGCATCAAGGACCATGATGGAAAGTGTGTCTGTGTCTCCAGCCATCCTCATTTATGCTCTCAATGTTTCAGCTGCATCAAAGGGAATGGTCAGCACAGACATTCAGGCTGTTGAGACTCCATAGGAAGAGCTAAAGTCCTGAAGCTGCCTGATCCCAGAAGCTTTTACAAGTTACACTGTACTCGCTCTGGAATGCAGGTCCAGTATTCCATGACCTCTGTTTCAGAGCAGATCAGTTTAATGCTCCATCATTGGCTCAGTTCAGAAAAGTGCGTCCACGCTGGTGCCTTTTGTTTCTCTACCGTGATCTGCACATCTCTTTTTGCTCAGTTCCTGCAAACATACGAGTTTCCTTTACTCAATAAAGATGTGAAGAGAAGACAACAGTCCTTATCGTCTGTCAGCTTTGACAATTTAATCAACAACATTTTCAATTATCCTTGGGTAAAAACTGTTTTTATAAATGAGCAAACGTGTTTTAAATGCAAATTTTAAAACCTGGGCGCCACACGGCGAGTAAACATTAAACGTAGTCATGGTAATTAGCCCTCCTTTTGGTGAAGTTCTTTCATCCTCTCCTCTTTTACCGTTTGAGGTAAACGAATGTACGCAGCGCCCCTGGACTTAAACACAAGAATATTAATTCATAGGACATTAACAAAAACTGTATTTTCTAAATAGAAGAACAGAATTGGGTCCACTGAGCCGGTGTTTCACCTGTGACCCCTCAGATGTTGTGCTGAATCCCCCCGCCCCCTTCCTGAGAGAACTGCAGCTTCAATATAATGATATATAATAACAATAATCAAAAACAGTCAACTGTCTTCAGGCTTTGCTTTGTTATGATTTAATATCAAATGTGATCAGCTGGAGGCAGATTTGGAAGTTAATTTTAATCTGGTTTTCTCAGCAAGTTTACAGTTGGAGGACAATTAAAACGTGTTCAAACTTTATTTCCTTGTAGAGCACCTTTCATTTCGCTTGAAAACCCAAGGCAATTTACAGAAACATAAATAAAATAGTCATAACAGATGAAAATTAGTCAAACGTACAAAAAAAAAAAGAAGTTTAAACAGTAAAATGCCTAAAGGAGTTCTGTGTAAAATAGTGTTACAATTTGGCTTGTAAAAGATATTTATTTGGCCAGCGACTCAAAAACAGCATTTGGGCCTCTGTGTGGAGATTTTTCAGTTATTTGAACTCTGACCAAAAACAGTAACGTGAACGGCAAACAGTGCAGAAGGCATTTCAGCTAAAACTGGAAATAGCAGGAACCTTTAATCAGCTGCAGCAGAGCCAGCGAGCACGTCCAATGTCTGCAGCAGCAGCAGCAGCAGCAGCAGCAGCTAAACTACCAGAAGAAACTCACATCATTTGATTTTAGTTCCTAGATTATTCACAGGACAAAAATGTTTGTCAATTTTACACTTGTTCTGTAAAACTTGAAAAGATAATGTTCTTAAATGGAGCTGATCATTTAGTGTTCTGTTTTATTTATGTTCTCTTTTCTAACTTCAGTGCATCTGTTCTGTTTAAAGGATGACAGGAAATAAACATTTCAATCTGAACTACCTGCTGATCATTCCACATTTCTTTTATGAGCAGAGTGTTCACATTTGACAAATATAGTTATTTGGTTCATATATCGTTTCTGCCTGAAATGACAAAAAACTAGATTGTGATGTAAAACATTCTACACGGCCCAGCCCGGTCACTGCTGTCCTACTGACAACTTCCTACTGATCCACTGCTGCTCTGCTTCCTGCTGATGCCTTCACTGTCGTCACGGCCAAATGCTTACTGCAGACTTATTAGCAGAAATATTTACTTCAGCTGGCGATGATGTGGATTCTTCCTTTGTAATGGCCGGATGTTTGCAGGCATCCCTCAACAGAAACATGTGTCACGTTGAAAAAGGCACCTGTGTGGACGCATGCATGAAAACTGCTGTTTCCCAACCAAAGCTGTGTCAGCGAGGCCCCTGACAGTGAACACATCAGGGCTGTATGATGGAGGAGCACTGAAGATGAAGGAGAAAGGGGGCAGCTTATTGGGTTCCTGTCCTCTGTCTCCCATTCTGTTAATGCTGCCCTTTATTGTCCATGTGTGTGAGTAAATAACAGTCTGATGACATGAAACCTATCACAGTCTGAGCTTCCCCTCTCTCTCTTGCTGTGCGTTGTGGGTGTGGTCTTCTGCAGAGTGTTGAAATCTTATCGGTATGTACAGCCAATCAGAGATGAGCCTGCAGCCGTGATGTAGTCTTGTTGTCACGTCAACCACCAACTTTTCTTTCCCAGTTTTTTCTTTGGTTCCAGCTCTTTCTCTCATGTCCTTCATTCTGCATGTTTCTGCAAAGCTGTTGTCCTTCCTCCTCTCAGGTTTGTTCACTTGGCTTCTTAATGCCGGCCAACACGGACAAATCCCCTCTCATTTCCTCAGCTTTGGCCCTGAAGAGCTTTCGGCCTCACAACGCTCCGATTTGTAACGTTTGCATGCTACAAAAGAACCATTCGTGACAGTTTCAGTCCGTCTTCGTTGATGAGATTGTTCCTTAGAGTCTCTTGATGGACGTTTCTTGTAACTCTGAGGTGACAAACCGCTTTGCAGCTGTTTGTTAATCGTCATTCAAAAAGGTTCATCGCCTCATAAATGAAACTGCAGTGTTTCGGGCTTTAATGTGCAAACTGTCTTCACCTGGTCTGAATCCGCCATGTTGTTTCCAGTGGATCATAACAGACAGGCTCTTTAAAGTGAGAACACTCCTGCAGATCAGACGGAAGCAGAGAGGAATCACTGAACAGACAAGATCTCCTTAACATCTGGATCTGTGCCACTTTTTGTCTTTGCTCTCTTCACACAAACCAGATGAATGAATCACACAAGCTAAAGAGAGAGACTCAGGCAGGCGTGGTAACAGGAAACTGCTGTCTGCATGTCCTGTAGAAGAGGAGAGGATCCCTCTTTCTCTTCCTTCTGATGCTTCCATGTTCATTCAGGTTTCCGTAGGTCCGACAGTCATTTACCTGAGGTTAGTTCATGTTAGTAATGGCAGAATCCGTGTTTTTTAAAGTGAAAAAGCCTCCATGCCCTGTTTCAAGTGTCGCTCATTTCCCTGTGAATGTTCGTTTAAAGGTAATGCTGTGAAGACATGGCGGGTTCACACCGCTGGTGAAAACATTGGTTTAGAATTGGTCTTCAGCCTCATGTGCATCTTTGCATGCAGCGGGTTTTCATCCCTTTGGGGTTCAGCACTGAAGACTCCAAGTCCTTCATACAAGCAGAGATTTGGAAGGCGTGTTGGCAGCTGCCACCTGCTGTTCAGCACCACAGCGGTAAAGATGTTTCAGGAAGACGGTTTCAGCGTGACGTCTAGCTTCTGCAGCATCACGGCTCGTTTTCTGAGGATCCGCCTGAGTTTAGGACCTGAGACGACGTTTGTTGGTGTTTTGCTTTGAGTGAGTCCTCATCAAGAATATTGGTGGTTCTCTGAGACAAAGCAAGACTGACGGCTGCTGCAACCCAATTTGGTCGGATCAGTCTCTGTCCCCCTCCCTGAGTGAACAGTCACGCAGCTTAACTCTCCAAACTCTCGACTTTCTCCATTTGCTGTACATTTTGGTCTTTTCCTTCGTAGACCTCCCAGACTCCTTCCATCTCCACACATCCTTTCTTTTACTGTGTTCTGTGTAGGCATGCTTCTGACCCACGTCACGGTTCTGCTTGTTTGAGCTGGACGGCGAGCTTCACCTGTGTGCCTGTGTGTTGCAGTGATGAAGAGAAGCTCTCCTCTTCAGAGAAGTACCTGGCGGTGGAGTGTGAGGACGCCAGCGTCAGCAGCTGTCTCAAATCCGGGTCAGACACTCCAGCTCTCACTCTGTCCCAGCCGTGCACGCTTCTCAGAGGGGTTCAGAACCCTCATGGGGTTTTCACTGACGCTCCACTACAGTCGGAGGACAAACCTCAGCCAACAGAAACCTACAATGTAGTGAGGTGCTCAGACCTGAAGAAGTCAGACGTGTAGTTGTTCTGAGAAAAGCAGGAGTGGCGTGAAGCTGAGGTTCACAGTAAAACCTCACAGAAGCTGCTCCTTTGGTGTTCTGGTCCTGATGGCAGCTGCCGGTTCCCTCAGTGTCTAATGGCCTCCAGCGGCAGAGCTGCTGAGCGTCTGCTGAGACCTGCAGCTGCTCCACAAACACTGGCTGAACTATGTCAGACACAGTTCAACTGTCTTGGTGATGTCGACACATCGTGACGTGGAGTAAACGCTGCATCCATGTCCATATTATGTGCATGAGAACAGGAAAAGAGCAGAGAAACGGCGACCCCACGCCGCACTATCAGCGCAGTTGATCTGAGTTTCTGTGAGCAGCTGCTGCAGTTTCAGCTGAGATGATGTGCAGATCTGTCGGGCTGTCTGCTAACGCCTCTTTGTGCTGTGAGCAGGGAGAAGTGCCGGCCCACAGCGGAGCTACCCAACGGTCCACTGAAGGAAGTGTCCGCCGCAGAGGACAACAAGTGAGTCTGCCTTTGGTACCTGTGATTCTGATACCTGATCCCCTCCCAGGGTTGCCCAAGTTTAGCTTAGTTTGTCTACTATTGTATTCAATGACCTACTTCATGTTTACTATACAATTACCGGTATGAGGCCCATTGAGACGACTATTGTTGGAATATTGGGCTGTAGAAATGTAACTGAACCTGTGCGTGAAGCTTGTCCCTCTGCCTCCTCTGGGCTGCCCCTGATCTGCTCCTCTTTTTTCCAGACAGGACAGTCCTGTCCCCTCAGAGCCAGCAATAAATGGACCAGCCTGAGGGGCCCTGAAGCTACCAAGTGGCAGTTTGCTCTGCCTTATAGGACTCTCCTGCTGGACCCCAGCAGAGGCAGCGGCTTCACGCCGCACCAATCACACGCCCCACCAGGACCAGCAATATTTCCATTGGCTCACCACAGACAGACAGGGGGGGGGGGCGCACAGGAGCCACTGAAAGGAGACAGAGACTCTTTCCTGCATTTGTTTATATTCTGTTGTTCATGAGGTGATGTGCGACCGATAACCCCGCCTAAATTGAAATAGTGATGTTGCTATAGTTAGAGAAATGATTGTATGAATAAAATATTTTATAAAAAGACCACAGAATGTGACCTTCATGTGGGGGCAGGGGGGTCGGTTTAACTGGAAAAATTGTGACATCTGCAGGAGAATAGGAGAACTACAAGTTAGACACCACAACGCGGTGACAGAACACATCAGGTTGAACACATTTTCATCCCTAATCTGTCTTAAATTATTATTCCTTTAGTTTGTGATTCATTTTTTGGAGGCAAACAGAAAATTCTAAAAAAAAACTAGGAGAAATGTCCTCAAAATGTGCTGTTGGGTCTAGCGTCCATGACTAAATGAAGCTGAGGTTGTCTGTCCGTCATCAGGGTTGTTGGGAGCTGAAACCTGCTTGTCAGAGCGGGCTTTCTGCTGGTAACAGAACTCCTCAGTCTTCTGGATGCGTTTTGTTGCTCTGAGAAACAGTTTTAAACCCAAAAATGACTCCTACCACTGTTATTCCTCCTCTTGCAGCATGCATCACTTGTCCTGTGGATCTGCACTAACTTCAGTCTGGAACCCATAAACCTCTTCTGCATTGCACAAGTATTCACCCACACATGCCATACCTGAACACAGGTGAACCAATCCACGTCCACATGAGTAAAAGCTGCAGACACCAGCATCTTCCTGCAGACTCAGGAGAGGATTTCAATGCACCTATAGACTGATGAAGCCACCTGGCTGAGTCATGAAACGTTCCAAGTCCAGATGCCGTTACTCAGCTTCAAGACCCGTCTGCAGACAGGAAATCAGAGCACCTGGGTTCTTTTGAATGGTTGGGTGAATACTCCCACCAATGGAGTATATTTACAAAAACACAGCAATCCTGTGACCAGTGCAACACTCCTGTTCTATTTCTCCTGGGCTCTGAGGTTCAGATGAATGAAAACCCAGTTTCTACCGTCTGGTCGAAAGTTACTAAGACATCTCTTACCCCAGAGTTCTCTTACCCCAGAGTTCTCTAACCTCAGACCTCTCTAACCCCAGCCACTTCCTCCAGTTGCACTGGGGACCCCCAAGGCGTCCTCAAGCCAGCCGAGAGACATAATCTCTCCGTCGTGTTCTGGGTCTTCCTTCGGGCCTTCGCCTAGTGGGATATGAGTGATCTGGACTAGATGCCCAAAACCACCTCCACGGGTCCCTGTAGATGTGAAGGAGCAGCGGGTCTACTCCGAGCTCTCCATGGGTGACCGAGCTTCTCCCCCATCTCTAAGGGAGCTCCCAGCCCCCCAACGGAGGAAGCTTTCAGCCGCTTGTATTCGGGACCTGGTTCTTTGGGTCATGACCCAGAGCTCATGACCATAGGTGAGGATTGGAACCTATGGCTCAGCTCTCTCTTCACCACAATGGACCAGTACAATGACCACATAACGGTGGACGCTGCTCCAATCCACCTGTCAATCTCACGCTCCGGTCTTCCCTCACTCGAGAACAAGACCCCAAGGTATTTAAACTCCTCCACCTGGGGCAGGGACACTCCACCCACCCAGAGAGGGCAAACTACCAAGGACCATGGTGTCCTTGATTAATTCCTCTGTTAAATCACTTTAAGGTATTGCTATTCCCATATAAGGTTTTAATTGCTGAGTTAAAGAAAGGTCTGAGGCTGGGCACTCTTCTCGGGTGGGGCCCGGCTCTCCTGGTTGGGCTGGGGCGGCACTCTCTTTCCCCCCATGCCTCCCTGCTCTCTTGCTCTGGGGGCCTCACGGCGGTCCTGCTGGCCCTGGCCTGGGTGGCGGATGTGGTCGCCCGTGGGGCGGTTGTTCTCTGCCTGCTGCCGTGTGGCGTCGGGGGGGTTCTGGCTGCTGCGGCGGGGGTCTTGTTGTGGGGGTGGCTGGGTGCTCTCCCTCCTTCTTTTTTACATTCAATCATCCATTTTAGAAGAACATAAACACTCACTTAAGCACAGGAGTTAGCTCACCTTTGCACTAATATTTTGTGTGATTGAATGAAATGTTTCACACTAGTTGGTTTGAAGGCATAGGTGTGCGTGTATGAACACTATCTGTATTGTGTACATGTTGACATACGGACATTTTTTCAGTGTGTGTGCGGACAGGCCCCGCCCCTTCCAGATTTGTATTTCATCTGAACCTCACCGTCATGATAAACATCCAGAAACTTGTCTTATGCTGCTTCATGGTTTTACCCCCCCCCCCCCTATAATCAACCTTCCTACAAAACAGGCCTAATGCCGCTTGTGGTGTGTCTGTTTTTCATGAAGCCAGACTGAGTTTATTCAATTGCGGAATCTAATACTGATTTTAATCTTTTAGCAATGATTGT
This sequence comes from Oryzias sinensis, assembly GCA_037389245.1. Lineage (NCBI taxonomy): Eukaryota > Metazoa > Chordata > Actinopteri > Beloniformes > Adrianichthyidae > Oryzias > Oryzias sinensis. The sequence continues at coordinate 29,258,357 of CM074499.1, forward strand.
GCAGTCGTTACTGATTGGATGTCATTTATGTGTCAGTTCATAAAGAAAATGCTTTTATTTCGAACGGCTTCCTGTTCCGGCACAAACCGGAAAAGGCAGGGCGCCATCGTTGAGACAGGGCGCCTGTCATGTTAGCTGTCGGTGAAGTTTCTCTCCCGCACTGAGACATGGCGGAGAGGTACAGCGACATCGGCTTCGTCCAGCAAATACTGGGCCTGAACCTGGTACCGAGGAAGAACGGCACGCCGCTGGGGAACGACACGTCTCTGCGGGACTTCTCAGGTAAGCTAATGCGCGCGAGCGCCTCACGCGGATCAACGGTTGGCGGATTTACGACGAGGCCAGCACATTTCTGCTCCAAGCTGCGGGTTTTAACATTCCTAATGTTCCAGAAAGAAGCGAACGTCGGGGTTTCTTGCGCTTTTTCCTGGTTAGTGGCGGAAGTGACGTATTGTTGGTCGTTCTCCCTAAGGAGCGTCACTTCCGGGACGCTCGTCAGTAACATCGGGTTTCTTCCGCGGGGTAGACCGGGTTTTTGTTGTTGTCGGTACTTTGGATAAAGGATGTTGCAGACGTTCACATTAAAGTAACAACATTGTGTTTCGTTTCACTGAACTTGGACTGTAAATTCTTCCCCGCGTGTTTTTGTTTTTGTTTTCACGGCTAAGGCTGACACTAACACGCGCCGAGGCTCAGAAGTGTTCATATGATCAGGAGAAACACGCATATTATCCCTGAGGCATGACATCTCTGGTTACCATGGTGATTGGGGTGATCCGCAGAACTTCTGAGTTTTGTAGAGATATTTAAGGTTTTGTTGATCGTTATGTTTCTGTTTGAATGAACTGGCATAATGATTTAAAAGCCAATGGAGGGAGACTCCCCACCAGGAAACGCTGGTGGGAGGCAGCAGGGGGCTCTGACGTTAGTCCTCTCACATATTATTACGCTGTGAGCTTACATGCGTGTGTGCTTGTGTGTACAGAGATGTGGTATGGCGTGTTTCTGTGGGCATCGGTCTCCTCCCTGATCTTCCACCTGCCTGCGGCCCTCCTCTGCCTCGCCACCCTCCGCCAGCACAAGCTGGCCCGCTTCCTGCCCATCGCCATTCTCCTGATGGGCGTGCTGGGCCCGGTCTGCGGGGGAGTCCTCACCAGTAAGGAGCCTTTATTGTGACTTGTCTGCTCCTAAACACAGCGAGTGTTTTCGTACCTGCATTATTGAAAGTGACTATGTGACCCAAACCTTACATCATCAGTGTCTTTACCAAAACTCCTCCAAAGTTGCAGGTAAAAAAAAAAATCGCCATTGGCTGCACTTGGTTCGTCTTTTAGATGTTGTAACTAAAGATGGACCAACTGCAGTTGACGGTTTCTCACTGCTACCTGAAACATCCGATGTGGGCGCCATTCAAAAAAGCAAAACACTTCCTGGTTGGACATTGACGGCTCATGTGTGGCGTCATGTATGCACGCTTTGACCTGGTCTGTGAGGCGGTGAGTGCAGACGGTGATGCTGTTGGTGCTAGAGAACGCCTCAAACGGACAATCGGGGGAGCTTTGGTTAAAACCACGCCCCCTGAATGGGTCAGCTGATCAGCTTGGATGCATACGTCTCTGATGACCAAAGTCTTCCTGCAGGTGAAGGTTGACTGAGTTCACTGTCCTCTCTGGATCCAGAAAACCTAAAACATTAGCAGAGATCCGCCGTGGTGTTTTGCAAACCTTCAGATGACGTCAGAGCTTCACAGTTGGTTGGTTCATTCTGATCGCTGTGGATTGATGCTCACTTTAGTTTAAATCTTTTCACTTTGATCAAACGTTTGTGTTTTTCGTTTTATAAAACTGTGTGATGAGCAGAAGGTCGATTGTGTCTTCAGTCTGGTACGGCGTCCCCGTCAGGGCGCCATAACGTGTGTACTCTGACCGCAGGTGCCGCCATTGCTGGAGTCTACAAAGCAGCAGGGAAGACCATGATGTCCCTGGAGGCTCTGGTGTTCGGCGTGGGACAGTCGTTCTGCGTCCTCGTCATCTCCTTCCTCAGAATACTGGCCACCCTTTAGCAGGGCCACGGTGGACTTTGAGCTGGGTCAGAACCCCCGCTGAGCTCTGAACAGGGCAGAACCTTGAGTCTTTGGACCTCACTTGGCTCCTGGTTTCAGGTTCTGCAGTAGCGCTGGGGACATGTCGGCTCCGTATCCAGCAAAACGGAGCTTGAAATGCTGCGGCGGCATCAGACTGAACTGGAGAAGAGCCCCCAACTAACGCTTTCAGGGGGGGCAGCTGCACGTGCTGATGGGGAGCTGTTGCCATGGTGACCGCTCAGCAGCAGGACGCTGTACGCTCTCAGGGTGTTTCCACGCAGAGATGCTGATGCACTTTCACACAGGAAGTTTTATGCAAAAAACGTTGCTCCATCGTTTGAGGCCTTAATTTCTACTTTCAACCTTCAAGAGGTTTTATCGATGGGGTGGGGGGGTCAGGTGACCAAAGAACTCTGGGGGCAGATGAGTTTAAAGCTCTGTTTCTCTGGACATGAACTGATGGGTAGAAATCCAGTGTTCTTTGTAACTTTTCGATGGAATCTGAATTTGTACTTTATTTTTCTGCAGAATTTATTTTTGTTTCAGCCGTTTCTATGAGCTCACTCCTTCCTCCCACCTCCAGCTTTAGTTCTGCTCAAACGTGCAGCAGATGCATTTATGTTTGCATTCACTGTTGTGTTTGAAATCTGTCTGAAGCTCCAATAAAGCAAAAGCAAATGTGACCACATCTCCACGATCTTCCTCCACTCTCCTGCAGTCCTGCATGTCCTGTGATGCCCCGCCCACAGCAATAGTCCAAAATTGGGCATTTTATGCCTTCATATTAAAGGAATCTGTGTTTTCAGCTCCTCTTTCCTTGTGTGTGGATCTCCATCCTGACTAAACTGTACGAACCACATCCAACTTTGCTTCATCGCTGGTCTCCTCATCTTCCTCACTCTGATGCTTTTTAACCTCTGTTTTCCTGAAAGCGACTGGAGGTGATGACAAACACTGAAGCTGCTGTCTGAGGAGAAATAAAGACTCAAAACTCAGAGGGAATTTACGACAAGAGCTCATTTAAACAATTAGCCTCAGATGCAAAGGCCTTTAAATCTGATTTGTCGTTCATCTCTGCTGTAAAAATAAACGGGTCCAACAGAAGAAGCTCTCAGGCTGCTCCTCTGCTGGATGAGACCTCCGGGTCAAAGGTCAGCTTTCGTGGTTTTTCTGTTAACTACATTTTCCCTTCGTTCAGATCTTCAATATTAAATCCAGAGAGTAACTGGCAAACTTCATGTTTTGTTCACACGTTTCCCAAATATGAAACAAGGAAAATGTGTAACGTCAATGAAACAAAGTATGAAATGAAATAGAACTGTTTGCATAATTACCCCCCCCTCCCTCCAAGTCAGTATTTGGTAGATAAGTTTTGGCTGCAATCACAGCACTGAGTCTGTGTGGAGACGTCTCCATCAGTCTTGGACATCTGCACACTGGAATTTTGCTCCATTAGTCTTTGCAGAACTGCTCAGGTTCTGTCAGGTTGCGTTTGGACCGGGCATGGACAGCCTTTTCAAGTCCAGCCACAGATTCTCTATGGGTTTTAGGTCTGGGCTTTGACTCGGCCCTCCAGAACATTGACCTGGTTCTTTTTCCACCATTCCTGTGTAGCTTTTGGAGTTTGCTTTGGATCTTTGTCTTGCTGGAACAGAAATCTCCTCCTGAGCCGTAGTTCTATTGCAGACCCAAAAAGATTGTCCTCCAAGATTTCAGGTTATTCTGCACAATTCATTCTGCCCTCTATCTTTACAAGCCTTGCAGGGCCTGGTGCTGAGAAACATCCCCACAGCATGATGCTGCCACCACCATGCTTCACAGTGGGGAAGGTGTATTTTTGAGGATGTGCAGTGTTTGCTTTCCGCCAAACAGACAGACAATCTTGTTTCATGGCCAAAAAGCTCAATGTTGGTCTCATCGGACCAAAGGATCTTCTTCCACTTGGTCATGGAGGCTTCCACATGCCTTTTGGGGAACCCTAGTGGAGCTCTAATCTGTATTTTATTCATCAGTGGCTTTCTCATTACCCCTCTCCCATAAAGCTTTGAGCGGTGAAGTCTCTATATTAACCCTCTCTCCCGTTTCAGCAGCTGTAGCTTGTAACTCCTTCAGAGTAGCCGTAGTCTTGGTGGCGTCTCTCACAGGTCTCCTACTAGCACGGTAAATCAGTTTATGAGGGCGGTCTGATCTATGCAGATTCACACATGTGCCATATTCCTCTGAACTGATGAGGACGTTCAATGCCTTGGAAATGTTTTTGTATCAGTTCCCTGACTTGTATCTTTCAGCAACCCCTTTCTCTGGTTGCTTGGAGTGTTTCTCTGTCTTCATGGTAGCCAGGAATACTGCCCCACCAGACTCTGGACCCTTCACAGCCTGGTGTTCTATAACTGTCACTCTGGACACACCCACTCCACTCTGGTGATCTTCATTTCACTAATTATGAGACTATCAGCACTAATTGGATGGACTTCTATTGAATTAGACCATTCAATTTAAGGGGGCGGGGGTAATTATGCAAACAATTCTATTCCATTCATTCATTTAAGTTGGCAAAATTGGATCAGTATAATTACTTCTATTGGTAACAAATAATTGAGTTAAATATATTCAACCTAATTCATTACGTCTATAAAACTCAATTATTGTTCATACAACTCAAATTTACATATTTATCTAACTAAATGTCATATTACTCCAATTCAATTAATCTTTTTTCCATCTTAATTTATTATAATTCTTGAACTCTCATATGTCTAAATTTGAGGCGGCAGATATGTATTTGCGGAAGGTTCTCATTACAGCACTTATAGTAGGGTTACTATCTAATCTCATCATCATCCTCTTCCATCCTCTCACTCATGGTGCAGAAAGAATTAAACATAACAGGACAAATAACTCGGTAAAAAACAGCTAAACAACTAAACACATTTGGTCAAAAACCCAAACTTAAACCCAAATCCGTCCAGACAGACAAAGGCCCTTAATAATAACAACAGCGCCAAAGTTACACCTACTTAATTGAATTAATTTGCCAATGCTCTGAACATAACCTAGTCTGGAGCAGGTTTAGTTGAAGGTTAGTTTGTTTTCAGAGAGGTGAAGCAGCATGGCGTGTCCATTTGAAGATGATTTAGTGGATGAAGAAGCTCAGATAATACTTTTTCCACAGTGAGAGGGTGATAAGACCACATATGGATGTTGGAAAGAGAAACTTTTTACTTTGATCTAACTAAATTATTTGCTTCAGTCAAATAAATCATTTTTTTAGTTAAGTCAGTTTAAAAATAACACGTAGTTTTCAGACATTTATTTTACTTTCATTCAAATTACGGTAATTCAATTAAGTAGGTGTAACTTACTGCTGTTAGATTGGCAATGCAAGCGATTGTGGGATACCATTCCCCTTGCCTGTCTGGACGGATTGGGTTTAAGTTTGGGTTTTTGACCAAATGTGTTTAGTTGTTTAGCTGTTTTACTGTTTTTTGCAGAGTTATTTTGTCCTGTTATGTTTAATTCTTTCTGCACCATGAGTGAGAGGGAGGAAGAGGAGGATGAGTTTATATAGCAACCCTACAATTAGGTACTATAATGAGAACCTTCCGCAAATCTTTTTTTGTTATAATAATGAGTATATCTGCAGGCTCAGACTTAGACATGAGAGTTCAAGAATTATAATAAATTAAGATGGAAAAAAGATTAATTGAATTGGATTTAGTTAGATAAATATGTAAATTTGTGTTGTATAAACACTAAGTTTTATAGACGTAAGAAATTAGGTTGAATAAATTTAACTCAATTACTTGTTACCAGTTGAATTAATTCATTTAAGTTGGATAATTTATTTATATGCGTCACAAGGAAAATGAAAATAAGATCAGAAACTTGTGCGTTTACTTTGTCTGTTCTGTGTCTCCAGGCAGAAACTCTTTCTTTTGCTGATGATGCAGCCGTATTACTTTTTTGATGGACGTGTAATCTTCATTCGCCGTCATTAAAATCTCAGACTCCGTCTCACTAAAGTATAGCACTCTCTTTTTTTTTTTCTCCACACGTTTCTATGGTGACTCCAGAAATCGGCAATCCATTGAGAATGTCTTTATGTACCTGCTGTGCACGTGCATTAACCCAGGGTTACCAAGTGGAGCGTAAATACGCTAACTCATATCCGGTCTTTTGGAACCGACATACCCAGAGTAAGCAAGTTCAGGCGGATTTCAGCCAGAGTTCAGGCTTAAAGTCAGGGGAGTTTAAACATGCTTCCTGGAATACCCCCCTGGTTTCTGGAATACCCCCCTGAACTGGACGGATCATATCCACTGCAACACGAACACATTACACAATGAAGCGGGGGGCACCAATCTTATGAGGCCTCCAGGGGCCCCTGTGGTGCCGGTCCTGGTCGTCACCCTTGAGCATGGGCCCTCTCCAAATTCCTGCTGTGTTTATTGGGACCCTTACTTCTCCTGGAAGTCCCTCTTGAGTAGGAGGGATTGGCCCCTGCCTTGCTTTCTGCTGGACTTCCTGTGGGTCGGGTGGGTGGTTGCCTGGATTGCAGTGGCGGGTCTCCCTTGAGGGGGCTCTGATTTGTGGTTGGGGTGCCCTGAACTCCCCGGTGGTGGTGGTGGGCTGCTTGCTCGCAATTTTTGATGCACTGCTAATGTTAGCTTGGGCTTGTGAGGGGCAGTAAGCTAGAATGAGAGAGTGTTAACAAAGGGATGATGGGATTCTTCAGAAATGTTATCCAGTGAAACACTTCTTTACCAGGTTTAAAACAGATCTGGACATAAACTGTTCATTTTGTAATTTCTCACCAGAAACTGGGTCTCATCTTTTTGGTTTTGCTCCTTCACTCAAGTATTTATTTGATGCATTTTATAAGAACTCATTTATGTGAAGATGATAAGATTATTTTATGCGCATATTATTCTTGGATATTTTACACAAGGGAGATTTAATGCAGAGAAAATATATGTATTTTATTTACTAATAAGTATGGCTATAGCAGTTGATGTGTTAGTAGTTATTTATTTTGACAGCAGAGGGTGCTCTGCCGCAGTGCTACCTAAAACGTTTTTTGATTATTTTTCTTTAATTTGTAGATTTAAATATTTGTATTTTCTACATTTTATATCACACCTATGAAGCTTTAGGAGCAGTAAGAATTAATTTTGAAGAGTTTTTAATGTTTAGTTTACCTGAGTTCAGCTACAGGTTGTAAGAGGCACTTCCTGTTTCCTATAAGAGCAGCACATGCGAAGTCAGCACGACAGACGGCAATAAAAGAACAATTAAGAAGAATTTTTGTGTTTTAGTTCACCGGTTGGTTCATTAGCAGGCCAACGTGGTATGTATGTGTATTATTTTTTGCATTATTGGTATGAAGATGTGCAATTCATATGTTGTAGTTAATTATTACTTTTGTTTGCTAGTTCTACGGATGTTGATGCGGTGTAAAGTTTAAAGAAAGGAACACCACATTAAAAAGCAGTACAAGGAACTCGAACGCCTCTCGTCTGTGTGAAAAAATGACCAAGCCGGCACAGTAGAACACTTCACTGCCCCAGAGAAGGCAAAAAAAGCACTGTCGGGACTGAAGCAAGCCGCAAGCAAGAAGCTGCAAATACAAGGGAAGGATCACATGCTCAAATGAAGCACTGCAAAATCTAAAGTAAAGTGATCAAGTGAGAGTTAGACAAACAAGAACCAAAGTGCATTTTTTGGAGCAGCACAAAACTAGCCAGCTGCATGTGAAAGCTAAAGATAGAGAGCTGAGGCATCAAAAAGTGAATGCATATCAAGCTTAAGACAACTACAAGCTACAATTTACACTCAAAATGGCAGATGAGAAGGATACAGAAGGGCGCAATAAGGAAGACGGTGCAGAATGTAAAACACAAGATGATGATAATGAGCAGTCAGATGGAGAAGAAACTCTGCAAACATCAGTATCAGCTGAAAGTAAACAAACAGGAGTTTGCAAAAGTCAGCGCAAACGCACACTTACTGAAAAGGGAAAATCTCTGCAAGAAGCTCACCTGACTGATTTAACAAAAGAATTTGAGTGTCTATACAAAAAGTGGAAATATCACATAAACTGTTTCAGGAGATTTATGAGAGGTAAAGACATAGAAATAATCGCTGAAGCTGTGGACACAATAGACAGGTTTCAGAAAGACATCTGCAATATCTATGATTCAATAAGACAAATTAGAAGTCCAGACATTGAAATAAGAAGAAAATGTGACATGTGCCATACGATCAGTCACACAGCCAAAGCTAAAGCACAGCGTTTACTCGAACAAGATGGCAATCCAGAAGATATTCCTTGGCCAGATTCTGAATCAGTGTTTCACAGCAGTTCAAGTAGTACTTCTTCAAGCATGTCTTACAAATCAAAGGTCATGTCTGAAATGTCAAACCGGTCATCTTCTGACACAGTACAAAGACAACTAGCAGCAGCTGAAGTAGCCGCCTCAGAAGAAGTCATCAAAATAATGAAAACCCAACATCAACGTGAATAAGAAATCAGAGAACTAGAAGTTGAAGATGCGAAAAAACGAGCACAGTTTCTAACAGAAAGTGCAACAATAAAAAATAGGTTGGAGGAGAAAAAGAAATGAAGTGGAACTATTAAAAGAGATGCAATAGCATAACGCAGCACAAGCAAGGTTAAGAGTTTATGCCGAAAGTATTAAAGATGAGGATGAAGAAAAGCCTCTTATGCACACACAAGTAAAAGAGGACAGTTCTCTCCTACTACCAAGTTTCCTTAATGTGCATTCACGACCTTTCATCCCATCTAAACCCATGATTCCTTCAAGCTGCCATACTCCTCCTCAAGCATCTGTAACACAAATCGCAGCTTCTTCTTCTCAACAAGTGTCTTCCATGGAACTTGTAAAGACACTCGCTGAAGCTATCACAGCTAACAGAATTCCAATACCTGAACCAGCAGTGTTTACAGGCGATCCGCTGCAGTATAATGATTGGAAGCTGTCCTTTCAAACATTAGTCGACCGTAAAAACCTGCCCATACATGAAAAGCTCTTTTTCTTAAGAAAGTATGTTGGAGGTTCAGCAAAAAAGGCTATTGAAGGTCACTTTTTAGTTGGAACAGACACAGCATATCTTGCAGCCTGGGACACACTTGAAGATCGATTTGGAAATCCTTTTGTAATAGGCAAGGCATATCGAGACAAGATTCAAATGTGGCCAAAAATAACTAAAGACAGCAAAGATCTACGTGAGTTTGCAGAATTTTGAGCAGTGTCGAGTCCGCACTTCCGTACGTACAAGGCTTACAAGTGCTGAATGACTGTGTTGAAAACATGAGAATCGCAGCAAAATTACCAGATTGGCTGAGTGCACGTTGGAATAGAACAGTGACAAAATTCCTGGACGAACATAAAGTGTTCCCTGATTTCAGTTATTTTGTCAAGTTTCTGAACAAAGAAGCAAGAATCGCATGCAACCCTATAACCTCACTGCAAGCCCTAAAGCCATCTGACATAGAACAACACCACTTTCTCAAAGACAAGCCAAAAAGAAGTCACGCTTTGAATACTAAAACTCTGAGTCCAAGTACCAGTGAAAAGCCAAATAAGACGTGTCTTTTCTGTAAGAAACCAGGTCATTCACTCCACAAATGTCGGAAATTAATGGAAAACCCAGTCGAAGAGAGAATCAAGTTTGTGCAGTCTGAGAAGTTGTGTTTTGGCTGTCTCAAGTCAGGTCATAACTCCAAAAGCTGTTATTCCAGAAGCGTGTGTGATAAATGCCAAAAGCCACACCCAACATGTTTACACCAAGAAAGAGAGAAAAGAGACAAAGAACAAAATCCAAAGACAAATCAAGAAGCTCTAAAGACTAATCAAGTGAAAGAAAATGTGTCTAATCCACGGGAACAAGAAACCAAGCAAGAGTCTAAGGAAGGCACATCGAACAGAGTGGTGCAACAACAGTTACAAGGTTGCACTTCCTCAGTCATTCCAGTTTATATCTCCACCAAAGACAACCCACAAGAGGAGAAGTTGGTGTATGCATTGCTTGACACTCAAAGCGATACAACCTTCATTCTAAAGGACACAGCAGAGTCACTCAATACAACATCAGAGCCAGTCAAGCTCAAGATCTCCACAATAACATCTAAAACTAAGGTTGTGTCCAGTCACAAGCTGAATGACCTACAAGGACGAGGCATGAACTCCGAATTGAGAGTCAAGTTACCAACGACTTACACCAAAGACTATATTCCTGCCAACAGATCTCATATTCCCACAAACAAGACAGCAGAGAATTGGCCCCATCTAAAGCATTTGTCAAAGGAAATGGCTCCCAAGCTTGATTGTGAAGTTGGCTTGCTCATAGGATATAATTGTCCTCAAGCGTTACTTCCCATAGAAGTAATCAGCGGGGAGAGAGACCAGCCTTTCGCACAAAAGTCTCTGCTTGGTTGGAGCATTATTGGTTACAGCTGTTCTGCAAGCGACTATGAAGATGAGATTGGAGTCAGTCATCGTGTTATTGTAAAACAAGTCTTACCAGTAATTGAGTCATCTCCAGAAATTAAAACTCAAGTCCACTTTGTAAAGAGAAACAAAGTAAGGGAAATGATTGTTCCAGCTGAGATAATCAAAGCGTTGGAAAAGGACTTTGTTGAAAACATGGCTGAAGAAGAATCAATGTCACAAGAAGACATGATGTTCTTGTCTAAAGTAAAGGAAGGCATAAGGCAAAAGGCAGACGGTCATTTTGAAATGCCGTTACCCTTTAAAGAAGAAAGACCTGACCTACCCAACAACAAGGCTTGTGCAGAACACAGACTGAAGTGCTTAGAAAGACGTTTGAGAAAGGATCAACATTATTACAACGACTATGTGGCGTTTATGCAAGACATAATAGTCAGAGGAGATGCTGAGAAAGTTCCGGAAGATGAAATAAACAACCTACCAGCTTGGTATATCCCTCACCATGGCATCTATCATCCCCAGAAGCCGAATAATATCAGAGTTGTTTTTGACGCATCAGCCAAGTACCAAAACACATTACTGAACGAGAAGCTCTTGACAGGACCAGATCTAACTAACACTTTAGTGGGAGTTTTGTGTCGTTTTAGGAAAGGACGGGTGGCCATCATGTGTGACGTCGAACGCATGTTCCACCAATTTCATGTTGCTCCACAAGACCAAGATTACTTTCGTTTCCTATGGTGGGAAAACGGCAACATGGAACATCCAGCATCTGTGTTTCGCATGAAAGTCCACTTGTTTAGTGCAGCCTCCTCACCTGGATGTGCAAACTTCTGGCTCAAGCATCTAGCCACACAGGGAGCAAGCAAGTTTAGTCAAGCTGTTGTGAAGTTCATACAACGTAACATCTATGTAGATGATGGTTTGGCTGCTGTAGACTCAGAGCAAGAAGCGATTCAGCTTGTCTGTTCCCAGAGAACTTTGTGACACAGGAAAGTTGCACCTGCACAAGTTCATCAGTAACAGTAAAGAAGTGATCGCCACAATCCCCAAAGAAGAATGTGCAGCAGGAGATACTGATCTGGACCTGGCTTTGGGAGAACCAAAGATGGAACGGGCCTTAGGAGTCCAGTGGTGCGTAACGTCTGACACATTTAGCTTCAAAGTTGATGTAAAGAACAATCCCTTCACTAGAAGAGGAGTGCTCTCCACAGTGGCATCTATATTTGATCCACTTGGATTTGTCGCCCCATTCATTCTGGTCGGCAAAAGAATTTTACAAAGGATGTGTCAAGAAAAGCTGGGTTGGGATGAGCCGCTCCCTCTAGACCTTAAACCACAATGGGAAGCCTGGCTCAAAGACCTCCAGAACTTGCCAACCATAAACATACCTCGATGTTACATCACCTCAACATTCAAACAAGTTCAGCAGTGTGAGCTACACAGTTTTTCTGATGCTAGTGTCTCCGGTTACGGAGTGTGCTCATACCTCAGGACTGTGACTAAGACAGGAGAAGTACAATGCACCTTCATAATGGGAAAGGCCAGAGTAGCTCCTACAAAGGTGACAACCATCCCAAGATTGGAGCTCACAGCTGCAGTAGTAGCTGTCAGAACTGCAAGTTTCCTAAAAAAGGAGTTGGACATTCAAGATCTAAAAGAATACTACTGGACAGATTCCAAGGTTGTCCTTGGTTACATTAACAATGACGCCAGACGATTCCATGTATTTGTTGCCAACAGAATACAGAGAATCAGGTCAACTACAGAACCAAGTCAATGGCGATATGTTGCCTCTGAAACAAAACCCAACTGATGGGGCATCTCGAGGAGAAATGACAAAACAATTAGCGGAGTCTAATTGGTTCACAGGACCAAGTTTTTTATGGCAAAAAGAACTGCCTCAAGAAGAAGTTGAAATGAAAGAGATCAAATCAGAAGATCCGGAATTCAAGGTCACGCAAGTCTTCACAGTTGAAGCAAGAGAAGAAAAGTCAGTTGTTGACAGACTACAAAGAATTTCTGACTGGAAAAGAGTTGTGAAAGCAATAGCAAGATTGAAGCGACGAGCCAAATATGCAACAAACCACAAGGCAATGTCCAATGAAAGTAGCACGCTGGAAGAAAGGAAAGAAGCGGAGGAGTTCATAATACGCTCTGTGCAGAAGGAAGCATTTGACGAGGAAATCAAGTCTTTAAAGCAAAATAAAGAAGTGGAGGGTTCTCACTTCAAGCTTCATCAATTAAGCCCATTCCTCGACGAGCACAATGTCTTGAGGGTGGGAGGAAGACTCTCGCAAGCATCACTCCATCCACACGTCAAACACCCAGCCATACTTCCAAAGGGACATCATGTGTCACGTCTACTTATAAAGCACTTCCATGAAAAGATTCATCATCAGGGAAGGGGTATGACGGTCAATGAAATACGTGCTAATGGCATTTGGATCATTAGCTGCAGTAGTGAAGTTGCATCATTTATACGCAAGTGTGTCAAGTGCAGAAAATATCGACAAAACAGTCAGGAGCAGAAGATGTCCGACCTGCCATCAGAAAGAACGGAAGCTATGTCTCCATTCACATACAGCGGAATGGATTGCTTTGGACCATTCTATGTGAAGGAAGGAAGGAAGGAGATGAAGAGGTATGGACTTTTGTTTACATGCATGTGCTCCAGAGCTATTCATATTGAAGTCCTGGACGATCTCAGCACAGATTGTTTCCTCAATGCACTACGTTGTTTCATTTCGATAAGGGGCAATGTCAGTCAACTCCATTGTGATCAAGGAACTAACTTCGTTGGTGCCAAGAATGAGTTTCTGAGCTTAACACAAGCTTCTAAAGAGAAGGCGAAAGAGTTGGGTATAAGTTTCATCTTTAACCCACCTGCTTCCAGCCACATGGGAGGTGTCTGGGAGAGGCAAATTCGGACAATAAGAAATGTTTTGAGTTCTATTCTTGATGAGTCTGCCTCAAGATTAGATACTTCATCACTGAGAACATTCTTGTATTAGACTATGTCTGTGGTGAATAGTCGACCACTAACTGTGGAGTTCCTCAACGATCCTGTTGGACCTGAGGCGCTGACCCCGAATCACATCTTGACGATGAAATCAACAGTAATCTCACCACCACCTGGAGAATTCGTTAAAGAGGATCTCTACTTGCAGAGAAGATGGAAAAAAGTGCAGTATTTGACAAATGTGTTCTGGACTAGATGGAGAAAGGAATATTTGTTAAATCTGCAACAGAGAAGTAAGTGGAACAAGACCATGAGAAACGCAAAGGTGGACGACATCGTTTTGCTACAAGATGAGTGTGTTCCAAGAAACCAGTGGAAGCTCGCCAGAGTCATAGAAGTCATTCCAGGAGCCGACTGCAAGGTCAGAAGGGTTAAACTTCTTCTTGGTGACTCTACTGAAGATAAAGGAGGAACACGTACCAACAAGACTGTTCTGGAAAGACCAGTCCACAAGACTGTTCTCTTACTTGAAGCAGAGTAGTATTTGTTAATGCGTATTTATAGTATTAGCTTCTATTCAGAATCACATACTGTTAGTATTGTGATGGTGGGAGTATAGCAGTTGATGTGTTAGTAGTTATTTATTTTGACAGCAGAGGGTGCTCTGCCGCAGTGCTACCTAAAACGTTTTTTGATTATTTTTCTTTAATTTGTAGATTTAAATATTTGTATTTTCTACATTTTATATCACACCTATGAAGCTTTAGGAGCAGTAAGAATTAATTTTGAAGAGTTTTTAATGTTTAGTTTACCTGAGTTCAGCTACAGGTTGTAAGAGGCACTTCCTGTTTCCTATAAGAGCAGCACATGCGAAGTCAGCACGACAGACGGCAATAAGAGAACAATTAAGAAGATTTTTTGTGTTTTAGTTCACCGGTTGGTTCATTAGCAGGCCAAAGTGGTATGTATGTGTATTGTTTTTTGCATTATTGGCATGAAGATGTGCAATTCATATGTTGTAGTTAATTATTACTTTTGTTTGCTAGTTCTACAGATGTTGATGCGGTGTAAAGTTTAAAGAAAGGAACACCACATTAAACAGCAGTACAAAGAACTCGGAACGCCTCTCGTCTGTGTGAAAAAATGACCAAGCCGGCACAATGGCTAAATTCTTTATACACAAGTGTAAATATGCCAACAAAAAAAACATATTTTATGTTTTCCAGAAGGAAATGTTGCTGTATGTAAACAATATAAAATCCTCCTAACAAAAAAGCTGTCAGAACAGATGAAACATTGTCTCTTTAGAAACTGCCTTTATTATTTTTGCTTAATCCTTTTTACATTGTCATTATTATGGTTCTTTGAATTTTGGTTTATTTTCCTGGTGAACGTGAAAATTGTATTTTGTACACAGTGTGGAGTTTTGTGTTTGGTATTTTGTATGTGCAATATTTGTTAAAGTTTTTTTTTTTAAGTGATGATGGGAAATGACTTCGGGCTCACTCCGTGCCAACTGTCCCGCCCACAACTCAGAGGTGAATTTCTGATGAACTCCTGGTGCTCTGCAGAGAAAACATCGTAATCGTAATGAAAAGACCCCTGGAAACACTTTGACAATAGATCAATGATCAGAGTGGGATATTAAAAACATTTGCTTCAGAGGGTCCTAATTTGTTGCACAAAAAAGTCTAGCCCTTGTGCTATCCTAGGCACTTTAACATTGGGAGTTGGGTCATCTAGACCCACTAGACAGTGCTCTGAACCTTTTTTCTTCAATGATTTGTGATCTTCACTGGTGTCCATGGATTACATGAAATCTTTCCACCTTTATGCACCTTTGTCATGGTAGGGAGAACACGTCAATGGAAGGGGGGTCATCTAAGATAGCACTAGGGTTAAGATGATTCGAAACACCAAGACTGTTTTATCGCAGACTGTCACCTCCTTTATGTTTTTGGTAACTTTCAGTTCCTCAGTAATTGTTTTTTTACAGATCAAATCATTCATATTGTAAACGTATTTGTCATTTCGATGAGCATATTTACAGTGTGGGACATTTTCATGTAACCGTTGAGCACTTAGTTAATTGTTGACAGGCTGCTGTTTCAGAGCAAAGTCCGAGTCAGAGACTTGGAGCAGAAAAGCTCACCTCAGCCTTTCTCCTCAGAGCCTCTGGAGCAGCTTCAGCTCCTGTCAGATCCAGCTTCCAGTGGACTTCTACATGGTTTTTGGCTGACGTGCACGCATGGAAAAGATGTGCATGAAACCTGAATGTGTATGTTCATATGACAACTCAGGAAAAGACACCCCCCCTCCCCCCAGGGTGGCCGTGGGGCAGTGGAAGGGCGGTCAACCTGCGGGTTCGATTCCGTCCTTGAAGTGTCCTTGGGCAAGACACCAAGCCCCCGCGCCGCCCCCGGTGGAAGGCTGGCACAGGTCTTCAGCAGCAGAGCCGCCTTGGGCGCTATATAAGAGAAGAGAAGCGCTATACAAGTGTTTACCCACACAGATTACCCACCATCTGAGCCCCCACCCCCAATAGCCCCCACCGGACAGCAGCCCAGACCAGCCGCACAGGCTCTTGCCCCTGATCAGCCCCTCCAGAGAGATCCTTGATCTGTCCTCTCCTGAAGTCAAAGAGTCTGATCTGTTCCCTGAAGATCAGTGCGGATTAGGGCCCACGATGTGAGGAAAACTCGCAATATGCGATATTAGTCATCAATATTGCGATGACGATTTAACTTGGGATGAATGAACAAATAGCAAAACAACCAAAAACCTCATTTCCATTTCACTGCAACTGTTTAAAAATGATATTCTAAATGGCCCCCGCCTACATTGGAGGCCAACATCTAACACAAGGGCTCAATCTGATTGGTCAAATACATAAATAGATTTCTTTGATTCGTTAAATAATTCAAGCTGCTATAAGATTGTCTTAGCACATTTAAAGTTGACCATTTATCCCAATTTTGGCTGATTTTTGTGCTGTGTATTGTCAGGCTTGACATCACGATAACTGTAAATTTGTGAATCATTGTGCCGGCTTACTGCTGATGGTCAGCGATGGTTGAGCCCGTGACGTGAGCAGGTTTCACAGTTCCTGCTCGTTTCTGACCACCGAACTCGTGCAGGCCCGCGTCAGACCAGAACCAGAAACTTTAAAAGTGACCATAACACTGAAGACATGCTGTGCGTGATGAGCAGAGCTAAAGGATCTCCTCTCCTGGAACAAATCGAGGCGGTAAACGGTCTTCTGCTGATGCATGTAAATGACAACAGATTCATGTTCAGGCATTTATTGGAACAACAACCAAATATAACGACCAAACTTGGAGAAACTGCTTCAGCAACTGAAGTATCGGCCAGCTTTGGTCTACTCCTTCTTCTTGTAGTCCTCCAGGTGAGCCAGAATCCAGCCAGAGGGACCCAGGATGGTGATGAACATGGTTGTCATGGCGATGGTCTGGTCCTGGGAACAGCAAACAGCGGGTCAACTTTCACTGAAGCCCATCAAAACCCACCAATCAAAGCCAACCAGCTGATCCTCATCTACAGCCTGCGCGTGCGCGTGCCGTCCATGAGGCTAAACACAACGGCAGCACGCTGGATCCAACCATGATCCAGTAAATTTTATCCCTCAAGGTCGTGGCTGTCACCTGCACGGTCGCGCGCGCACAGTCGCTCCAGTGCCAAGCGCAGCTCCCGCGCGCAGAGCAGGCTATTAATGTGTGGCAGAAGTGTGTACGTGATAAGTTTGGGCGGAACAATGGCGAGACTCCGACGCACTTTCCGACAGTGACAGCCGCGCACGCGCAGCATACAACACACACGCAGATGGATATGAGGCTGTGAAGAGTCACTTGTTGCGGGAAAACACACGCAGAGAAAATTTCACGCACGTCTGTAAAGTCACCAGAAGTCAAGATACTGCGCGATGGAGGGCATGCGCCCGCCGCCCCAGACCACCTGCGGCACCCCCCACCCAGAGCAACAGACTCACCCTCGCACTGATATTCTCTTTGGCGGGCTTAGAAGCAACGTTGGCCACCGGAGCCACGCGGAACCTTAGCGCGGTCCTCAGGAGGCGGGAGGCGGCGGGCAGAACCATGCTGGAGGGCAGCGGCGGGGGGGCTTCAGGACAGGTGAATTCCACGACAGTCACAGACTCTCCGAGCTGAGCACGCGGAAGGTATGCGTGATCGCGCACGTGTACGATAATATATTATATGGGGGGGGGGGGTAAGGGAAAGGCAGGTTTCTATTGGTCGCCCTGTCTTCAGACGTGTTGCGCCGTTACAGATATGCGCGCGGACGTGTCCTCGTGTCACTTAAGGCTCGAGCCCTTAACTGGGCCCGGGGGTGGGAAGAGGGGACTGTCGAGTCACCTGAGGGACAACAATGTATTTGTTATTTTAAGATTGTCCCACTAAGGCAGTTGTGCGTAAACTGAGCCTGATCCAGGCCGCGTCAGGACGCATGAGATTCTGTAGAGCCGCTCCAGAATCGGGTTTGTTTATCATCTTCTGGTAGCATTTCTGTCATGATGGGGGCGGGAATATATAATTAAAACAGAGTTTGTCTTTATTCACATCGTTGTAGATCAGGATCAGATGAAAAAATGCAATTTGAAAGAGCTTTGGCACGATTGTGGGGGGCTGTCAGCTGGCGGGGGAGGTGGGGGGGCTTACTCACCGTCAACAGCCCCGCCCACATCTCTCAGGTGAATTTCTAATGAACCCCTGCCGCTCTGCAGAAACTGACAGGTTTTTACATAACCACAGTGGGACTTTAAATGGCCCATAGGATGCTACTATCAAGCCTTTCATAGTAAGCATTATCCATGTATATGATCATATATGACCTTTGACACAATAAAAAACATTTTTTTCTTTAATAGTAGTTATTTTATTTTTATTTTAAGTAAGTCGACTGGATCTCTGAGGCTCTGCCTTTCTCTCCTTGTGGGCGTCGCCCATTTCATGATGTTGACCTATTGCCTCAGCAGCGTGTCTGTGTCTCTGCCACCAAAAATAACAAACATCCAAACTTTTGGAAAGATGGATGTGCAGACTGTTCACTTGGAAAGAGTTTAGCCGATCAGCACTAGCTCAGCAGGAAAAGTGGGTGTGTCTGTCAGCCTGGGGGCGGAGCTGCAGCACAGACTCTTCCTGGAAGGGGCGGTTCTCACTGGTCTGTCAGCTCGTCCCGACCTGATGTTTGGACTTTTGCAGTGTCTTTTGGGGGGCAGCGTTTTGTTCCGGCACATGAAGGGAATGAGGATGCGGATGCTCTGGCTAAGCCGTCTCCTTCTGAAGATAGTGCTGATGTGCTTTTGGGTAACCATGACAACAGAGGCAGGCATGGCAGAAGGAATGGGGCGAGGACCAGAGGGGGAGACTGTTCCAAACGTCAGAGGGGGGGTAAGAGCCGACCTGCACCCCTCTGCTGCCGTAATGATGAGACGGTGATCTACAGCGTAATGGGCTTGTCATTATGGGATGTCATTTCAAATGCAATAAGCATAAGGAAGAAGGGAGACACTTATATGAACGGCTCAGTAGCCGCGTTTACATGGGCAAAAGTAATCGGAATGAACGCCTGATCGGAAAGAAAATGCGTCATGTAAACGCGCCGTTCGGAATACTCTGCCCCGGTCAGACTGGTTCGGATCAGAATTTCTTTCCGATGGAGATAGGTGGGTTATACCGATCGTTTATCCGATCGTGGAGCATGTAAACGGTCATTCCGATCGTGTGTCACTGCTGCTCTGGGTTACGTCATGCATAGACGGTGTTTCACTGAGAGAAAGCTTTGGAGCGCATACGGGACCGACCAGCTCTGCAGACGCCCCGTGAAAAGCCCCGTTCTCGCCCCTCTGGCTCTCTCCTCTCTTTTACCCCTCACAAAGGAGATGCAGGGAAGGAGCGCTTCGTGCCCCCCGATGCTCACTCGGTCCACTGGCACCCGAGTGAACAGAGCAGCTGGATTAATAATTTTGTGTCCGAGGGGGGAGGATGCTTTGTTACGTGTGCGTTTTGTTGTTTTGTTATGTGTGGGAGAATCCAGACTGCGAGCCGTCCCGCCGCTCTGGGTTAGCGGCTGCAGGACTCAGGAGGAACCGTGCTCGAACAGAGCTCGGGCCGCTAGCTCACAGAGTGGCTTTGGGGCGGTCTGTGTGAACTTTTCAGAGCAGAAATAAATGTCGCATGGTGTCACGTGGATTTGTGTTTCCAGTTGTGTCCTGACAAAATAAAGGCTGATGTTATTTCCAGACATTTATGTGCGCTAAGATGCAGATTGCTGAGTTTCTCGCACGGTCCTGGATTTTGTGTCCATCCATCAGGCTAATGATGTTAGCCCGTGTTAGCCTGTCCTAAGGCTTCTTCCAGCTCTGTTTCATTCATAAAACAGCACTGATCACACGGATTAAATAAAACGATGAGCGAACAGGCGCTTCATAATATTCATGACATTAATAAAAGCACGTTTGGAAGATCGTCTCGTATTACGGAGCTGCAGCACATGCTGTCTGTCTGTGGCAGCGGTTTGTTTACAACGGGACCTATTTCCGCATCCGGGTGATTTTACACTACTGCACATGCCCAGATGATTCATTCCGACGGAAAGTGTGAGCCATGGGAACGTTTGTTCTAATTGGAAAAAGGTTTTCTGTGCCCATGTGCACGGGTGAATTTTAACCCGACCATTGATCCGATCAAGATATTCTGCCCATGTAACCGCAGCTAGTGATGTGAATATCTCCACATTTTCCTTGCAGTCCATTATGTCAGTATGTCTTTCTGATTTATTAGTGTTTTTTATTCTTTTATTGAAGTATTTGACCATCACAGCATGTGTGTCAATGACTCAATATCCACAATGAGACAAAGGAATACCAAAACAAATATGAAATACTTTAAATATTAGACAACGTCTGCACACTTGTGTTTCATGTCATGGAAAGATTTAGAGAATAGTTTCAGACACTTAAATAATCTGAAGTTTCCTCTTTAAGAATTTACAATTATCAAGAAAAGGCTTTGAAATCACAATCAATACGTTGAACAGAAAGTCCAGATTTAATCAATTAATTGCAATCTAACTTAATGGCATTCCAATTTAAAGGGTTAATAATGATATTTTTTTGTTTTCAGCCAATTATGAAAAGAGCAAAACTCTTTTAAATGCAAACATTCAAAATGAGCGGAAGGGTAAATATCATTCAGTATTTTAAAGGTCACTTCTCTGCTTGGTGAGGGACAGGATATGATAGATTTAATGTTCGTATCCTTCTAGCTTCTGGAAAATACACGTCTTTTTATCGGGGACGGGTAACATCAATGATTGAAAATCTCTCAAAAACGGTGTTTGTTAGTTTTTTGTCGCCCAAACATAACCGTTCCACACAGAGAGCCTCATTTCTGAAGAACATTCTTAGCTTAGCTGGAGTTTTAGTGGGAATTTCCTGTTTAATGTTGTGTTCGTCCATTAAATAAGAAATAGGCCAAACTCCTTTTTCCAACCAATTTCCTACAAACAAAGACTTTCAAAAATATATGTATTATTCCATAAAGGTGAATTGTGGCTGCATGGTTGTGCAGTGGTTAGCGCTCTTGCCTCACAGCAGGGTTCAAGTCCCGGCTGGGGGACATGACCCAGAACACCAATGGAGGACCTTTCTGTGTGGAGTTAGCATGTTCTCCTCGTGCATGCGGGTTTTTTACCGGGGACTCCGGCTTCCTCCCACCATCCAAAGACATGCTTCATAGGTCAACTGGTCACTCTAAATTGTTAATGTGAGTGTGCATGGGTGTGTGATATGTGTGACACTGCCACAGACTGGCGACCTGCCCAGGGTGTCCCCCTGCCTTCGTCCATAAGTGGCCAGGATAGGCTCCAGCAGCCCAGTGACCCCGAAAGGGACAAAACAGAAGATAAATGAATGAATGTTTTTATTTTTAATCATGATTGCTAACAGTTCAGCAAACAGAATGAACAATAAGGGAGAACTGCAGCCCTGTCTGCATTAGTCTGGGGCAGGTACCATGTTCCAAAACCTCACCACTGTCCATGTCTTTATATGATATATTAAACAAGTTTTGGGACAATTTCTAAGTGTTTTAAAGTATTAAGAATGACTGGATGCTCAACTGAATCAAAAGCTTTAGAAAAATCTAGAAAAATCCACTAACTGATCATACCTGGCTATACTTAACTGAATCTAAAACTAACCGTTTAGTTATTGTGAATAAATCTTCCTCCTATAAAAATCTGATTGAGTTTCATCAATGATTTTTGACAGACCTTTTTTCTATCCAGCTGCAATGCACCCAGAAAGTATTTAGTAATCTGTGTTGAGGATTTTTTTTATTTAACCTTTATTTAACCAGGAAAGTCCCATTTAGAATTAAAAACCTCTTTTCCAAAGGAGTCCTGGCCAAGAGGCAGCATGTTTCAATACAAAAATGCATTAAAAACAAACATTATTAAAACCACATACGTCATGAAAAGCAGTTGCACATTATTGTTTCAGTCTCTGATGCTTTGAGCTTGTTCTTAAAAACTTTTAAAGATACCAGTTCAGTTAGTTTCCAGTCTTTCTGCAGCATTTTCCAAGCAAAAGGAGCAGAGTGGACAAAGGCTTTTTCCCGCTTTGTGCAGAAAATGGAACAGAAAGCAACAACTGGACTTTAGATCTTAAGGAGAAAGATTCCACACGTCTCCTTGTGATTAGAGAACAAATTTAGGGAGGCAGTAATCCAAGCAAGGCCTTGTAAATCAAAGTGTACCAATGTCCCTTCCTCCTAGTGGCCAGAGAAGACTATTGTACTCTGGAATACAAGTCACAGTGATGCATCATGGATCTACAGTTGGTAATAAACCTCAGGGAAGCATGAAACATGGTGTCAACCTTTTGGAGACATGAAGATGAGGCATTCATGTACAGAATATCACCATAATCCAGCACAGATAAATAAGTTGCAGCGACAAGATGCTTTTTTACTTCAAAAGAAAAACACAACTTGTTACAGAATAATAATAATAATACATTTTATTTATAAGGCGCCTTTCTGGGCACTTGAGGTCACCGCACAACATGTATACAGTATAAGAAATACAATAAACAGCTAAAACAACAACAATTTAAATACATACACAATTAAATACAATGTATAAAAAAACATGAAAAGGTCACTGTTAAAGTGAATAAGCCATCTGGAAAAGATGAGTTTTTAGCTTTGATTTGAAATGTGGGAGTGTGTCGGTGTTGCGGAGGTCAGGGGGGAGTGAGTTCCAAAGCAGAGCAACTGAATGTCCGGCTCCCCATGGTGACGAGACGGGCAGAAGGGACAGAAAACTGGACAGAGGAAGAGGAGCAGAGAGAGCGAGCAGGTATGGAGATATGAAGGAGGTCAGAGAGATATGGAGGTGCAAGGTTGTGGAAGGCTTTGAATGCGTAGAGCAAGATTTAGTATTGAATGCGGTATGGGATGGGGGGCCAGTGAAGCTGTTGAAGGATAGGTGTGATATGGTTGATGGAGGGAGTGCGTGTGATGATACCAGCAGCTGAATTTTGAACCAGTTGAAGTTTATGGAGGGTTTTTTGTGAGAGACCAAACAGAAGAGAGTTACAGTAGTCCAGGCGGGAAGTAACAAGACTGTGTACCAGTACAGCAGTGGACTGAGGAGTGAGGGAGGGCCGGAGACGTATGTTGCGTAGATGGAAGTAGGCTGATCGGGTGACGCTGTTTATGTGAGAAGTGAAAGAGAGACTACAGTCGAGGATGACACCCAACTCTTTACCTGAGGGGAGGGAGAGATGCTGGAGCCGTCAGTGGAAAGAGAGTAATGGTTGGTCTTGCTCAGGGTGGATTTGATGCCTATCAGAAGAAGTTACGTTTTATTGCTATTGAGTTTTAAAAAGTTTGAGGGGAACCATGATTTGACTTCATTGATGCAGTCAACCAGCGCTAATGGAGGCAGTGTGGAGTTGGGTTGGCTGAAAAGATAGAGCTGGGTGTCATCCGCATAGCACTGAAAATGGAAAGAAAAAGAAAAAATGCAAAGAAAAAGCCAAGTTTAAGTTTGAGTTTTTTTTTTACAAGTTTTTCTATATGAGGTTTAAAGGTGGCAGATACATCAATCCAGACACCAAAGTACTTGTACTCATGAACCAACTCTATGGCATTTCCATCCAAGGCAGACACCATTGGAATTGTTTCAGGGACCTTATTCGAGTTTGAAAACAACATTAGATTTGTCTTGTCAGCATTGAGAACCAATTTTAACTGAATAAGTGAAGGCTGTACTGCAACAAAAGCTTTCTGCAGGGTTTCAATGGCCTGAGAAAAGATGATCCATAGCAGTAAATGACTGTGTCATCAGCTTAAAAATGTAGATTAGCGTCAGAGACATTTTCACCCAAGTGAATGTAATGTGTAAAATAAATAGAAGGGGGCCCAGAACTGAGCCCTGTGGTACCCCCTGTGGACAGTAACAAACTTAGAACAGAGACCTTAATGTTTAATGCATTGGGTCCTGTTATTCAGGTAATTTTTGAACCACGCAACTGCATGCTATGACAATCCAAGGCTGAGTAATCTGCTTTTTAAATCAGCATGGTCAACGGGGTCCAAAGCTTTGAACAAATCTATAAAAAGTGATGCACAGTACAGTTTTTCATGAAGTGCCACAATTATGTCTTTTATCACCTTAATAGTAGCGGTGTTGGTACTGTGCTTTTTTCTAAAACCCGAATGAAATATAGAAAGAATATTATTAGAGTAAAGGAATTCTTTCAACTGGTCACAGACTAAAGCTTCCAGAATTTTGGATAAAACACATAGATTTGAAATTGGCCTATGGTTAGTCACGGATGGATCACCTCCTTTTAATAAAGGCAAAACAAAAGCTGATTTTAAAAAGCATGGACTTTCTTTAGTTTTGATTGAAAGATTAAAAAAAATTGTAAGTGGTTCTGCAATAAAATCTGCCGTCAGTTGAAAAAGTAAGGCTCCATTAAGTCTGGCCCAGGAGGTTTTCTGTGACCCAATGCCTTTAAGGCTTTATGCACTTCATGCACAGTAAAAGGTACAAAGTTGAAGGGTCCCCAGAAAACATGGGGGATTCTGTGCAAGAGTTTGTTGAGGACTTTCCTGCAGAATCAAACAAGGAACCTAATGATAAAAAACGCTCATTGAAGCAATTCAGGACTTCAGTTTTATCGTTAACTACGACAGAATCTTTGACAACAGACGTAGGAAATGTTTGAGTCATTTTAGTCACAGACAGAGACTTGATCACTTTCCAGAATTTCTGTGGGTCATTAAGGTTCTCAGTAGTGACAGACAAAAAATATTCTGATTTGGCCTTTTTTATAAGAGAAGTAGACCTATTCCTAAGCTGTTTAAAAACAGACCAATCAGTGGAAGAATCAGCTTGTCTTGCCTTGTTCCATGCTCTATTACGCTCATGCATAATGTCTGCAGGTTCCTGTGAGAAGCAGGGATTGTCACATCCCTTCATTCTAAATCGTTGTAAAGGAGCATGTTTATTTACAATTTGTAAAAAAGATGCCTTAAAAAAGGTCCAAGCTAGCTCTACGTCTGGCAGTAGAGCAATATTTACCCATTTAACTAATGACAAATCATGATTAAAAGCTTGCTCATTAAAATGTTTAAGATTCCTCTTACAAACTATGTGTGGTTTACATTTAGGGATTTTAGTGTTTCTGCAAACAGCAACAACACAATGATCACTCAAATCATTACAAAAGACACCAAACGAGGAGAATTTATGCGGCAGGTTTGTTAAAACCAGATCAATGAATGTGGACTTTTCTGGACATCTTTTGGCCTGCTAGGTAGATTCACTAACTGAGAAACATTAATGGAATCACTTTAACTAGTTTACTTCACTAGAAGTTGCATTTAACCAGTCGCACTTTAAATCACCAGCCATGAGTTATTCAGTGTGACTTTAGTCAAAAGCTGCTGTAGTGAAGATAATGCCTCTTTTGAAGCAGATGGAGGCCTGTAACGTCCTACAACAGGAATAGAAAGAGATTTTACTGTTTCTACATTCAAAGCCAAAAACTCCAATTGTTTGCAGATGATTGTGACAAAATAACAGAAGCATTGAATCTTGATTTGACATAGATAGCTGCACCACCTCCTTTTTTTGGTCTGTCAGTGCGATAAACATTGTACCCAGAAATGTTAATGTCTTCATTAGTAATAGATTTAGTTAACCAAGTTTCAGAAATTATAACAATATCTGCACCTGTAGATTGAACCCAAATTCTGACCAAGCCCATCTTTGGTAGTAAGCTGCACACATTAAGATGAACATATTTAACGCCAGACAATGATTTGAAATCAGAGGGAGTCTGGGAATATTGCAGCTCAGGGCCAGGATGTGGCTGCACATTTCCTAACAAAAGCAGAAGTACGACCATCAGCGTTCTCCTTTTCACATTTGATTTGACCTCAATGCTTCGACATGGCAAAGTAAGACAGAGCTCTCCACTGAGTGAACAACTGACATCATTCTGCAGAGCAAGGATACACTGACGTTTAGGCAGGTCTCTGGGCAAAGCAGGTATCAAGTTTATACCAGAATCAAACAGTCTGTGGCTGTTCTGAACTCAGAAAAGCTACATGCATGTGCACTGGTAGCAAATACCTTTCAGATCAAGGTGATTTTCAGTTCTCCTGCTATAGGCCCAGAAACAACTGCTCATCCCATGATCCCAAAAGGCCGATAGGCATGTAAATGAAAAAGTAATGCCATCATCCACAAATATAAACACTTATCAGAAGTGAAGAGCACAGACCTCAGAAGGAAAACAAACTTTACAGGTGGATGTTGGAGGCTCAGGCCTGTTAGCTCCAGGAGGATGCAGTCGTCAAATTCAAACAGCATTCATAGATCCACGTGTATACAATCCATAAAATATTGACTGCCAAGTATAAAAAGATAAAATGATTAAAAAAAAGATGCAATAAAACATTTTACAAACGGCAAAAACACAGACAGACAGTTAACAGACAAAAGAACATGCTGCCATCTTGATCTTCAATGCTTTTGGGCTCAGAATCTAGAGTCCTGGTTTTGCAGCAGAGAGGATTGTAATCGTCAGCAAATGATCCAAAAGTCTTCTATACAGTATGTGTTTTGGGTATTAAAGTGAGAAGGCCTTGTTACATGTTGGGCAGACGTTGCTGACCTTTACTACCTTTCAGAATGTCTTTGAACAGTAAACTTCTGATCTCTTTCCCTGTGAGCCCATCAGTACCAGGAGCTTCATTGGATGGAAGCTTCCTGACAGCAGCTTCTAGTTCTTCAATGTCTAAGTCTGCAGCAGAATTCCTTCAACCAATTATCTACGGTAGGAAATGAAATTTGAAACCTGGTTTAGTCCAAAGGGGATCAGCTGATGTGTCTAGATTACTATCAAACGTATAAACTTCCTTTTCAATCATTTTGCTATCTTTACTCTCTTGGATTAACAAACTCACTTTGTCTTCTTATTTTCTCTGTTTCTCTTCTTGATCTCATGAAAGCTCCTTGAGCGTCTTTCCTGTAAGAACAAACGTTGTTCTTTGTCTTCAGATGAGTTACTGCAGCATTGACTGATTTCATAAAACAGATTCTTTTCCTCTTTTTAGTTTTCTTTACATGATTTTTTTACTAGTTTTAATAGAAAATTCTCTAATTTAGTTTTGATATATTACTGCTTTTTGCAAAAACTCTGAATGTTTTTTTTTTCCATCAATTTGAACACCTGAAATTATTTTTTAATTGAAGATGTTGTGAAACTGGAGGGGCTTTGCAGAATCCAAGCGCGGACACGAAAATAGTGGCAAACTGAGTTTTATTCTTAGTTGGCAGAGGAGATGAATGTAGGGGAGGAGAACAGGCCGTCAGATGAGCAGACTGACGGAGTTTGCTGATATGAAAGGCAGGGAGGCAAATAGACAGGCTGGCAGAATCTCACTCATGAGGCACAATATTCTGGCGTTTGCCGACGGCTCCATCTCTGAATAAATAATCTCTATAATGAGCTGCAGGTGACGAGATGATGATGATGGGCAGGTGAGGAGTAGTCACTGCGGAGGCACGCCCACGGAACCACAACAGAAGAACAATACTTGAAACTTCCAGTAACCTTTATTTCTCGTTGTTTTTGTGATCAGTCATTGGAGCTTTAGAAATGGAAGTTTTAGAGGTGAATCTAGTGTTAGGATTATGGTCTCCTCCCACTCCTACCGGGGAAGCATCGCTTCACCTGTTACCCATCTCCTCATCAGTCTTCAGCCCATTTATGGACTATTCACCCTCTGGCCGATGTCAGTCTGTCTGCTCTCAGCGGTAGAGTATTGACTAATGCAATCTCTAGGCCACGTTTAAGCCAAGCTCTCTGCCGATGCCATCCCTTTTGCAAACTAATCCACTGTTTGTCTGCCTCTTCGGGAATTGCCACCATCTTCATCTTCACCATTGTTTACGACTGCTGATCAGGACACCAAGCAAGGCTTCACACGATTTCACAGTCGTGACAAACCCCACCAGACCAGCAGCTCTCCATCAGTTGTCCAAGCCAGAACTCTTCACCACCACTGGGACAAAATAAAGACTTAAATTCATTCACCATCTGTTTCTGTCCTGCTTCTGGGTCCAGCCTCGTTCATCCAGAGCTTTAGAAATAAGCCAGTAGTCTATTCTGGACTTAGCTGGATAGTTTGGTTTTACCATGTGAATTCTCTCTTCACTGGGTTTTGAATTTGCCAATTATCAACGAGACCATTATCTCTAATAAATGTTTCCATGACAGAGTTGTAGTGGTGATGATCATATTTTGAAGGCCATCTGTCTTCCCATTAGAATATAGTTTGTAGGATAGAACGATTTTAAGTCTTCCACCTGTCTAACGATGTTCTGGAGCATTTCTTTATTTTGTGATTCCAATTTATAACCATAAACATTAACCAATATGAGAAGAAGATCATCCATTTTCAGGACTGCTATTAGCCAGTGACCTTCATTATCCCGCCTGTGAGTGATGGTTTTACCTGGAAAAACTAACGGTTGACCTGTTGCTATATAGTATTTAGTCTCCCCACATGTTAGAGCAAAACTTTTCATCTGCATCACATGAATGTGTTTCTTGTAGAAGCAAACATTGAGTTTTCCGCCCTTTACCAAACAAAAAAAACAACTTTTCCTGTAACCCTTGTGCTATCCTAGGCACTTTTCCATTGGAAGTTGGGTCATCTAGACCCCAATCTTGAACCCAATGAACGACAAGAGACTGTCTACCTCGTTTGAATGGCCCTGTAGAAGTGCCAACGATGCCATCCATACCAACAACGGTAAAACAACCATATGGCTCCGCCCTCCATTCATTTATTCAAAAAATTCACCAGCAGCACATTGCCTCATAAACCCAAAACATTTCCTGTATTAAAACGGAATTTACTGACTTCAAAATAAAAGCATAAATTGTTATTGTTATAAATGGTGCTTACATGAACAGTTGTATATAAAGAATGAAAATAATAAAACGTTTTTTACTGTGTAACAAATGAAAGTCCCTATAAACTTTTTCACTTACTTTACATTTCAAAACAGTCTTGAACCAATCTTTCAACCCGTGTTAAAAGCATTGGGCCTTTCCTTCCCGCCGCGCCTGCTCCGCCTACGGCCACAGCTTTTTCTTGGCCTTCCGGTCCTCAAGCTGCACCATCATCAGGAGCTGATGCCTGTCTCTCTGCACACGGGGGAGTCCTTGGGTCTAGAGCCTTTTCTTAAAAACTTCAATGCTCTCTGCGGCCCTCAGGTCCTTTGGCAGACGGCTCCATAAACGAGAGTTCCAGAAACGAGGTTCCATGTTGAAAAGATGATTCTCCGTTGGTTTTGGTTTTTACAGTCAGAATAGTTAGAAGACCAGTGCCAGAGGATCATTGGGTCCGCGGCATATCTGCGGGTGGAGACCGCCACCACGGCTCGGCTCTGGTTATCTGTCCTCGACGTCTAGCAACGTTTAGCACAGATGAATGTCTGGAGCGATCCGCTTGAAAAGCTGGACGGTCTCCTCTCTGATGTTCTCATCCTTCTTTACGCACCACCGCGCTTCGTTCCTTCAGTCTCTCTTTCAGTTCAACATTTCCAGTTCGTTGACTTTACATTCTTTGACTTCTTGGACTACTTTGCTCAGCACAGCTGCTTCTCTGCCGCTTTGTCCTTGAGGTCCTCCACATATTTTTCCATGCTTTGAATGGCTTATAAAGTAGTCAGGTTAGGGACTTCTTCCTGGTTCTCCTCCTTATTTCTGGACTCTTACTGGATGGTGGTTTATTTGGAGTCGTCAGAGTGCACTCTGTGTCTTTATGCTGCTATCTAGCTGGTTGCAGCCTTTCGTCTTCTTCGTGTCACACTTGTTCGCTTACCCCTTTCCCACCATTTTTGGAGGGTTTTTTCATAATAGTCACCTTCAATACATTTTAAGGGGTTCATGATTTATGGTCTTTAAAAAGGGTGAAGATTGAAGGTTGGGACAAAGATTAACCAGCCTTTATCTCAAGCTGCTGATCAACACGCCATGGTGTCTCTCTTCTGAATTATTAGTTAGACAATCAGTCATTCATTTCATCTGTTGAACTGGTCTGTATCATCAGACTTGACTTAATTCTAATGAACACCTGTGGGGGGGGGGGGGGGGGCAGCCTATCAGAAACCTTTGGAAGAAGTCCGGTCGGCTCCTGAAAACCTTCTCGTTTTCCTGGGTTGGGAGGAGCTGGTGCTCGGAGAGCAGGTTGTTAGAGGAACACTCAGAAGTACATGGGCGGATCAAAATAATTTCTTTTTGTGAGGAACAACAATTTTAATTGACGTAAAAGCTTAAATGGTACAGGCCCTGTTAGGTGAAAGCAAAGATTTTGTTGATAACAAAGAGGGATCACTTCAGACTTTGGGCTCCACAAAGACACACAGGGATAGCAGAGACCTCAACCACCTACAGGACGTCTACATGTCAAGGTGCTACATCTCTGCTAATGTGGACC
Organism: Oryzias sinensis; assembly: GCA_037389245.1. NCBI lineage: Eukaryota > Metazoa > Chordata > Actinopteri > Beloniformes > Adrianichthyidae > Oryzias > Oryzias sinensis. Next base: position 29,288,945 of record CM074499.1, read on the forward strand.
TTCTTTGCCTTTTGACCGCTCCCTTTAGGGGGTCGCCCCAGTGAATCATCCACCTCCATCTACAATCCTACACGTCTCTGTGGAAGTAGATCATTATATCTACTGTAACGCCTCAGAAACAGCATGTGGCTCAGTAGCTTATCTAAGAGCCACACCTGTGCATCATTCATTATGGCCTGAGTCATGTGCTGCATCAAGACAGCCAATGCACCACTTGGAGTTCTGCCCTGCTATCACTGTCGTTCATCTGGCAAATATCATCCGCACAGCGCTAACTGGACTCAGCCAGTGATGCAAATCAAACCAAACTTTATTTATAAAGCCCTTTTCATATAGAAGTATAGCAAAAAGCGCTTTACATTAAAACAAAACTAAATAAATAATATAAAAACAAGCATGAAAATGAAAATAAACAAGCACAACAATAAAAAATGTAAAACTAGGGCCCCCCTCCCCGCACCTACACAAAGCCCCCCACTCCTTTCATACATCCCACCCCCTAACTGATGGGAAAAGACAATGAGAAATAGGCTGAGCATGAAAACAAGATGTTGGAAACGCTAATAATTGAATGCGAACAGCTGCATAGCCAGCCAAAAGCAGCATCACAGGCGGGGACCGCTCCACCACAGCTAAGCGGTGATGTGGGTTCCCATCCAGAGCCACAGTGGCTGAACAGCAGCCGACCCAGAGGGAGGGGTCCCAACTGAGGAAGCACCGGAAATGAAAATGAGAATGAAAAAGTAAACATGATGATAAAAGCAATAAACAAAAAAACACTGAAATAAGATCAATTAAAATAACATGTTAAAAATCTAGTTAAAGTTCATAAAACAAGACTAAATGGATAAATAAACAAATGAATAAATACATGTAAATGAATAACTAAATAGGTAAATAAAAGTAGTAAAAAATTAGCTAAAAGCCAGGTTAAAAAAAGAGTCTTGAGCCTTTTCTTAAAAGCATCAATGCTCTCTGCGGCTCTCAGGTCCTCTCCAAAACCTCTCCATAGGTTTTGGTTTTTACAGTCGGAATAGTTAGAAGACCAGTCAGTGCCAGAGGATCATTGGGTCCGCGAGGGTTTATACTTAACTAAAAGATCTGATAAATAAGAAGACGCAGGACCGTTAAGGGATGCAAATCAATACCACCAATACAAGGTTTGGTTGGAACACAAGCTAATGAGATACAAAACCTGACGCTAGCTTCATCCTGGAGGTATGTGGGAACCCTGCAGATAAACTAAGGAAGTCTTTTAGAGAACTCTCTGCCTTTGTTCTTGACCCAAGGGCTTTTATTTTGTACCAGTCTTCAGCTCACTGGCCACAGAACATTATACTTCAAGGATATAAACCAGACAATCTACCTCTTTCGGCTTTTCCCATCAGGGGTCGCCACAGCGAACAAGTCGCATGGTAAACTTGGCAATGTTTTACGCCGGATGCCCTTCCTGACGCAACCTTCTCAAGGCAACCGGGCTTGGGACTGGCACAGAAGTAGAGAAGGGAACAGGGAGCAGCCCGGATTCGAACCCTGGTTTCACGGACGGAAGGTGCCGCAAACCAGCACGAGCTAAACCGGCTTCCCCATATATACCAGACAATATTCTCTAATAATATCATGAGCTCAAGGCAAAGGGTCTAAAAAATACAAAGAACAATGTCTTTATGCTGATCGTGCAGATCCCGCCTCAATAATACAAATACGCTATCCCTTAGTGATAGATTGATAGTGAGATACTACTACCACCTCTACCACCAGATTTTGTGACCGCGTAGGCTGACGGTGCTGGACACACAGTAAGCGACCAACGGACCAAACCTGAAACCAAGATGTGCTTGTCACCTCTCGCCCAGAGAAGAACCAAGTCCAGCCTCTCAGGACAAGACTGGTTGAAGAACCCAAGCTGTGAGTTGAGGTGAAGTTCCTCTCAATCTCGTGCAGAAGCTCAGGCTTAATCCCAATTGAAGTGACACTGCTGCCCTTTCCTTTAATTGCTTTCTGAACTAAGAACCATATGAATCTCCTGCACCCCCCACAAGAAGGAAGAAAGAAAAAAGAATAATTTGAAATAATTTGAAATCAAGATATTACTTTTCTTTTTTTATTACTCTAAAATCTAAAGAATTTTGAACGTTTACATAAACAGTCTATTTCTTTTTACTGGTTGCTGTTTTTTTCTCTATTAATATTAAAAACCATTTTACTGTTCTTTTTAATTTTCTTTGTTTCTTCAGTCACTTGTGTTAGTGGTTCTGTCAATGACCAGCAGAGGGCGCTAACACGGAGACTGCCATGGTTTAGGTGTATCAGTGTCCTGTGGGAGGTTCCTGCTTCGCAACATCCTCCTTTTCCTCGTGTTGTTGTGTTTTTTTTCACAGCCTAATGTTTCCTGTCGCTCACGTTAATCTGCTTACAGGATTCCAGCTCGCAATTTTGATTAATCGCTTTTATTTTAAACATTAGCGTTCCTTAAAAGTTCCGAGCGGTTCTGAGCATGCGTGACCCAGACATTTTTCCGTCTTTTTATGGTTCGGGAAAATAACACGGAGCACTGTCTGAGGTCACTTCCTGCAGACCCGGGTCACGGAGCGGAACCGGAACGCTCATGGAGTTAGCGGTGCAGCAGGGGCGCGTGTCCTGTTTCCGGGAGCATCCAGAGTGCGGGTCCGAGTCCCGTGGCGTCCCTGCTTCTTCTGCGGTAAGTCCTAACATGCACGCGGACTGGGCGCGTGCGGTTCGCGGGAGTCCGCAGGTGTTGTCTTGCTTCCGCGAGAACGTGAGCTTAAGACCCTGAAGACACGTCTGCCGCTCCCTGCTCGTGCACGCGCACTGCCCACATTTGGGGGGTCAGGCGAGAGGGTAGCGTTTGTGTGAGACCCTCGGTACCGCTGCTCCGTGAGGGCCGAGCCCGGGGCGGTTCGGTGGGATCCTGACTCCGGGCCGCTGCTGGCAGATCCCCGCGCGCTCCCTCCACGTCAGCGCGTGAGAGTTTACTTTGGACAGGCGTGTCCCTGCAGGTAACGTCGCTTCCGGCGTCATCACTGATGTTCCTGAGCTCCTGCAGAGAATCGGGAACCTCTCTCGGTGTGGCAGCAGCAGGTTCTGCTGGGTTCTGCTTGCTGGTCCAGCAGCAAAGGAACCTTCAGTTCAGCTGGAATCCCTGAGTCCTCTGGTGGAACCGCAGGGTTTCTGATGGTCCAGATCGTGGTTCTCTTCTCCATCCATCTGCTGAGGCTGCTGGTCTCTCAAGGAAAACGACAGGGAGTTAGCTGAACCACGTCTGGAGAACCTGGGCCCACATGCAGGACAGACTCAGATTGATGTCCCTTCACTTCTGAATGAAGCTGTTTTGTTCTTTTTGATGAAGAAAAGTTCTGACTGAGCTGTTTTTAATTGTTATAAGCTGAGTTCACGCCCTGCTCTGATCTGTCAGACTGGCAGATGGAAGAATCTGATAGAACCTAAGAGCTGAGCATTGGTCCCTCCTCTCTTCCCTTTTCCTGTTCTTTGAAGGTGGAAGAATCTGAGCGCTGATCATCAGAACCAGTACATCCAACCTGGCGCAAATTTGATACCTGCAGACAAGCTTTAACACGTTAGAGCTAAAACACGTTCAGTCAGGAACGGATCGCCCACGTGGAGAACTGGCGATTCCGGCTCTCCCTGCCTCAGCAGGAGTCTCTCTGTTGACCCAGGAGAAGCTCAGAACCCAGACTGCTCATTGGGTTCTGATGGTTGAACTTTAGCCACACCTCCTCAGGTGCAGCTTTGTTATGATGAAGAGCGTAATCAGAGCTCTCAGCAACCAATATGGCGCATCAGCGGAGCCTCCTCGGTTTATTTGTGCAGGGTGTGTCACCGCCTGCTGCTCGCCGTGTCCTCTTCTAAAGTGTGTATTTGTGTGTCCGTGCTGTCCACAGACCACCATGTGGCTGTGGTCCTCCAAGCTTCCAGCGATGTGCATTCACCTCCTCTGCCTGCTGCTGCTCTTCTTCACTGGCTCCGTCACAGCGCCCCCTGTGGACGGACCAAAAGCCCCGCTTAACACAACACAACCAAGCCTCTCCAAGAACTGTGAGTGTCTGAACCTCTGGCAATAATGGAGGACGCACACATTTGCACACACACACACACACACACACACATAAGGCAAGGCACACACATCTGCACACACAAACATCTTAACTGCACACACATCTGCACAAACATCTGCATACACACACACACACATCTTGTACAGCACAAAGTATTCTGAACACAAACACACAGATCTGCACACACGTAATACATCTTGAACTCAATCTGCCCACGCAAGCATACATCTGCAAACGCCTCTACATCTGCACACACACGCATACATCTGCATACGCTGCTTCACATCTGCCCACGCCACACACACTGCATATGCCACATCTGCAAACGCCCCACATCTGCACACACGCCACTACATCTGCAAACGCTCTCACATCTGCAAAACGCCTCTACACTGCACACACACGCACACATCTGCAACGCTCTACATCTGCAAACGCCTCACATCTGCACATGGCACGCATTAATATCTGCAAACGCCTGCTATCTGCACACATGCGCACACATCTGCATACTACCATCTGCCCCACGCACACATCTGCATACGCTACCACATCTGCAACGCCCCTACATCTGCACACGCATGGCATCTGCAACGCTTCTACACGCCTGGGTAAACGCCTCACATTCGCAATACGCACATTCAAAACGCGCCCTACATCTGGGTACACACACGCACACATCTGCATACGCTACCACATCTGCACACACGCCATTGCCATCTGCATACGCGCCACATCTGCAACGCCCCTACATCTGCACATACATGCCATCTGGTAAACGCTCTACATCTGCAAATGCCTCTACATCTGCACACAGGCACACATCTGCCCATGCGCACACATCTGCATACACGCACACATCTGCATACGCGCCACATCTGCCCACGCGCACACATCTGCACACGCGCCCACATCTGCACACGCGCACATCTGCACATTATCGCACACATCTGCAAACGCCTACATCTGCAAATGCCCTCACATCTGCAATGACTACATCTGGGTAAACGCCCCACATCTGCAATACACGCACACATCTGCATACGCGCCTACATCTGCAACGCCCTACATCTGCAGCCACACGCCAATACATCTGCAAACGCGCCCACATCTGCACACACGCACACATCTGCAAACGTGCCCACATCTGTCCACGCGCACACATCTGCAAACGCGCCCACATCTGCCCCACGCCGCGACACATCTGCAAACACGCTACATCCGCATTACACGCATACATCTGCATACGCACTCCACATCTGCACACACACGCATACATCTGCACACGCGCAAACACTGAACCTACATCTGCACACGCGCAAACATCTGGAACCCACAATCGAATGGACATCACGTTATCCGCATATTTCACATCTGCCCACGCTTCACATCTGCAAACACGCCTACATCTGCACAAATACACACATCTGTTGATACGTACCCGCATCTGCACACACGCATACATCTGAACCTACATCTGCCCACGCGCATACATCTGCAAACGCGCTTCACATCTGCACATGCACACATCTGCATACGTGCCTACATCTGGCGCAATGCCGCACACATCCGCAACACGCCTATGACGCACACACGCACACATCTGCATACGCATCTACATCTACACACGCGACACATCTGCACACGCACATACATCTGCACACGCCGTTAAAACATCTGAACTCACATCTGCCCACGCTGCTCTGCTCTATATGAAACTAAATTCGAACTATCAAAAGATGTCTTTTTAATGTGGGAGGGGTAATTTCAGTTCAGATGAAACTTCCCACTTTGCCCACGCCATGACGATGATACATCTACTGATGAGTTGATGACTTGATTTTTCTTGTTTCAGGTAAGAACATTCGACCTGTAAGAGAGTGGGATCACGGATGGTTCATCGCAAACTGGTTCTGATGGGACTCAAACCTCAATTCATACCAGAACTCTCCGCTAATGAGATACAACCTCTACCCTCCCTAAATTCCTCTTCCCCTTTAAGTCCACCAAACTCAGCTCCAACCTCTTACCTACAGCCACGCCCAGACAAAATACTGGAGGACCTTCGTCACCCTTTGTGCTGGAACCTCCAAAACCTCCCAAAGACTGTGAGCCTTGAGGACACCAACACTCATCCACTCAAAGCAACTCTATCCACACCGTCTACAGCACCACCAAAACCACCGTCTACAGCACCAAAACCACCGTCTACAGTACCACCAAAACCACCGTCTACAGCACCAAAACCACCGTCTACAGTACCATCAGCACCACCGTCTACAGCACCACCGTCTACAGCCCCAAAACCACCCTCTATAGCACCAAAACCACCGTCTACAGCACTGAAACCACCGCCTACAGTACCATCAGCACCACCGTCTACAGTACCATCAGCACCACCGTTTATAGTACCATCAGCACCACTGTCTACAGCACTACCGTCTACAGCACCACCAAAACCACCGTCTACAGCACCACCAAAACCACCGTCTACAGCACCACCAAAACCACCGTCTACAGCACCAATTAAACTATTCATCTACAGCACTACTCAAAACCACTGTCTACAGCACCACCAAAAACTACTGTCTAAAGCATCTCTCCTACAGTAACACCCTAAGTAATACAGTAGCCATTCCATTTTCACTATTGGTACCTCGTCCACGCACCTCGCCCTGCTCACTGCTGCTGACAGCCACACAAAGCCTGTTGCCTTGGTAACAGGCATGTCTGTGGTAGAAGCAGAGGGGCTCCCTCTGACCCGGCAGCTGGTGGATACAGCGTCCTTGCTGGCCGTTCTGCTATTTGGCTTGCTGTTCTTCTTGGTCACGGTGGCGTTTTTGGTCACACAGGCGTATGAGAGCTATAGGAGGAAGGACTACACCCAAGTGGACTATCTGATCAACGGCATGTACACGGACTCTGGGGTGTGATTTACAGAGGCGGAGCCTGCCTCTACTTTTTTAAGCTGTTTAAGGTGTGGCAGCAGGTCAGGGGACACCTTCTGTCGTAAACAGATCCACTTACAGAGCTTCTTCTTTCTGCCTTCAAGGATGGTGGAGCTTGTTGACTTAATCAATCCGCCAGGAGAAAACCAGCAATTGCGTGCATGCATGTTGATTTTGGTAAAGCTCCCATGGTGTCCCTGCCCCATGGATGTTTGGAGCACAATGCCTGACCTCTGCGATGCTTCTGAATCATTTTCCATTTAAAGAACATTTCTGCTCACCTTTCAGTTTTTGTGGAATGGAGTATTTCATGAGGAAGATTCTTCTTTGACAGCAGGGTTAGACTTTATCTCCTGCAGGCTGTTCACTTGAAGACGTTAACAGGAATCCCCGACTGCACAAACCGGGGCTCCTTTTGTTATTGCTGCTCCCAGGTTTTCACACACATCCAGAATCCCGCTGGAACTGATCCTGAATCAACTCCAGTTTAGTGCATGTGCACCACAAGGCGTCACAGGGTGGTGCTCCTGAGCTGCAGAGGTTCAGCCGGAGTTTCCGATGGATAAGCAGGCTATGGTTCTTCCGAAGCAGAGATGGATCCTGGTCTTAACTCACTCTGGACTGACTTCGAAAGTGGACCAAAGCTCACATCTGAGCCTTGTGGAATTGCGATGCAGACCACACGATATGTTTGTGTCTTCCCACTGGGACAGGACTCCGCCCCTTCATGTCACTCGCATTCTGGATAAACTGTAGACTTAAGTTCCTCCAGTTGCCTCTCAGGATCGCAGGCTTGTGTTCAGAACCAGCTGTTCTTGAACAGTGTTGGGGAGTCCCCATGCACCTCTCACCCCCCAGGTCCGATTTGTCACCGTGGAGCCTCTGAACTAACAGTATCCAGTTCTTGTCACCCTCCCTCTGTCCTCTTTATTTTGATGTTTAACACACACCCTACCAAATATTCACGTGTATACATTCTTGAACCAACAAAGCCAAGGGAAATATAGCGCTATGAGTTGATGACATTGTTTTTTCTTTTCTAATCTAAAGAGTGTTTACGTTTGTAAATGATGGTTGTGATAGAATGACGCGGCAGAAAACCTGGCACATATGAAAAGCAATGGAACTCCCAGTGGATCTAAATGTTGAGGATCCTGCTGGTGTGCCGGATGTGGATTTGTTGTCAGGAAGCGGGACGGCCCTGCTTTGTGCCAAACTGATGCACTTTGATGTGTATTCTGGAGAAAACAATAAAGAACAAAACGATGATGGTATTGGAGAGTCTCTGGTTTTTCTGCAAAACCTCTGAAGACTGAGGCCGTTCTTTCAATCCTGGACAGTTTGTACAATCCTGGGTTTGACCCAAGATTCTGGTTTTATCTGCAGAGGTCGCCCAGCTCCTCACTCAGACCCGAAAAGGTGAACAGAGACAGACGTGGTCCAGAGAATGGTTCACAACCGTGACCTTCAGTCCACCACGAGGTTTCTTTTAGTCTGTGACTGAAGACTAATCTTAGAACATTTTACCAGTATTCTTCAAACCTTTGCAATGTTTTGGTCATTCTGCAGACATTGCAGCCAAATGCATACTCAGCAGGAGGACACGAGTATTTACAGTCTAGGTCAAAGCTGGCAGATGAACAAAGGGAAATGTCCTGAGACAATTCGAGCCACCAAGCTCTTCCTCAATACCTCTTGGTCTGCACTGGTTAGCAGTTGGCAGCTCAGCTCACACACCAAAGGAGGACAGAAGATTTGAGCCTTTGGCTGATCTGGAACTTTGTCCAGTTAAAAAAGAAACTAACCGCCTGTCCTCCTGATGGTTGGGTCATTTGAACAACGTATCAAGAAATCCTTCTTAGAAAGAATTGATACAATGTATTTATATTTCATTTGAGGAGATGGAGATTTGAACTCTCAGAGCCTTCATTTTCTGCAGAGCAGTTGGACCGGGGGTGTCCAAAATCTTTGCACAGAGGTTCAGATTTGGTAATGTGAAAATATGAGGGCCAACCATTTGACATGCATCTTTGAACCTGAATAACAAATGAACTTTTTTATTTTTTGCAATGGAATGCTTTCCATGTCTACACATAGAATAGAAATACATTTAAATACATTTTTACCTCAATTACTCTGATTTGTGGTCTAAAAAATAAAATTAGCAAAAAGTCTGTCTGGAAAAAATTTTTAACATTAAATCTAGGTTCATATTAACAGTTACATAATATTCACAATTAAATGCTCACTGTAAACTTCTAAATGTAAAGTGAAGAGAAAAATAACAGTTATCTTATGCCTAAGGCCCGGGCACGTTTCGTGACTAAACAAAGGGCACTAATGAGAGGTGTACACTTCGACGCTAAAAACGCCACGCGCCAAAGCGCCAAAAACCCTGGTTCTTTTTTTCTCCGACATCGCAAATCTATTCACCAATGAGAATGAAGCGCGGTGGCGCCAATGCGTCTGGAGCTTCAGTTACAGTAAAACACAACTTGGGGCGCCAACACAAAACTGCCTTCTTTCTGAGAACACATACTAGCGTAAGAAGACACGCCGAGTAGCGTCTACACTGCCACGAAGAAATAATGACGGACATTATAAAATATTCTTTAACTACACCAGTTGGAGCTACTGGTGCTTGAAATATTCATGTTTCTTTGTATGATTCTGACAAGCGCGTAAATACTTGCTCTCTTCTTCTGAGTGAAAAGCGACTTTAAGAAGCGAAGTCGCGTAGCTACCTTGTGTATAGGGATATTTCTGTTTACATTGCTACCATCTAACGTCAGGGAATGAAATTGCATGTCTGCCTATCACAGCTTAAAATCGCCTGGTGTGAACATAAAAACGTATAAAAACGTGGCGAATAACGCTGGCGAATATTCGCCCCGGTGTGTACGGGCCTTTATCACCACTGGCCTTCTGTGTTGATACACATCCATCTGCATGAGAAATGGTCTTCTTGGACGTTCTTTCTGTCCGCATAGTTCAGCCTTCTTACTAACCATGGATTGTAAGAACACAGTGTAATACTCTCGTTCCAAACTCCTACTGACTACTGTATTGAATTGATCTGAACTGGATTTATCTCACAAGGAGAAATTCCGTCATTATCGTAGCTCAAAGGATAGCTCGGTTGGGTGTAGGACTGTCACCCAGAAAACATGCGTTCTTCAGGCAGTGCAAATCATCCATAGTGGGTCCTTAGGCAAGACCCTTTGCACTGGATTCTATCCGGGTCTTCCTGTTCTTGAAAATACAGGGTTGAGTCTGGAAGTAAAAAGCACAGAGCTGCTGCTAATTTCACCATCAGTGAGATTAGTGAAAGCTTCTTCCCTTAACCGGATAAGATACATGAGCCCAAAAGAAAACAATTACAGCCTACCAGGATAATTTGGATTACAACAAGCAAGGAGATACATAGATAATTGGGCACATCTGTGCAAATTTTGGAGACTTGATGTCTGAGTCTGTTGCTGAAGGAGGTCCTCTGTCCCCTTATAGTTGGCTGCAGAGGGTGATAGCTGTCCATGAGGATCTGTTTGGTCAAGCATCCTCCTCTCACCCACCTCCTCCACAGAGTAGCCCAGGTCAGAGCTGGTCCTGCTGACAGTTTATTCAGTCCTCTCCAAAGGACTTTGCCCCCTCCTGTACAGGTCATCAGTTTTATGGGACCAGTCTAGTTTGTTGTTGAGGTGAATGTACTTGGTACTTGAAACAACCATGGTAATGTCACTTGCCTGGATGTTGAGCGGTGCTTGGGCCATCGTTCTCCATCTTTGAGGGTCAATCACCATCTCTTTGGTCTTGTTGGCATTTGAGCACAGGTCACTGCTCTTACACCAGCTCACAAAGTTCCTGATGGTTGACTGGTACCCACATCATCTCCTTCAGACACACAGGCTACAATGGCGGATTCATCTGAGTACTTCTGAGATGATAGCTGGTGGTGTTATACCTGAGGTCTGAAGTGTAGAGCGTGAAGAAGAACGGTGAGACCACGTTTCCTGGGGCCTCCAGTACTGCAGATTACCACTCAGACACAACAGTTGTGCAGACGCACATACTGTGGATGATTGCTGGGGTAGTCCATGGACCATCCACTCCTGCTCCCCTTCCATTGCAGCAGTCCTGGCCGGATGTTAAACAGGCTGGAGAAGTCAAAAACCATGACCCAGCGGATCCCAGTAGTCTCTTCCATGAGTCAGCACCCTGCAGCTTTGCCTGACTTGAGCTGTGTGGTCAGGGTGCCCCCCAATTTGGGTGGTCTGCTCTTAGGTCTTCCCCCGACTGTGTGTTTATATCAATGGCTTTCATGACCCGCTTCACGACATCTTTAAATCGTAGGTCCAAGCGCCCTGGGGTTCCCTTCCCAGATGCTAGTTCCATCCGGCGCATACGGCTGCCAACATGGTGCTTACATTGTCGGAGTATGGGTACATGCTGGGAGGCTGGGCTTGAGTCATTGGAGACTTGTCTGCCAGGTAATGCCCATAGACTTCGTAGAGGGAAAGCGTTCAGTCTCCGCTCTTGTCTGGCATATGTGGTCCATGTCTCGCTCCCTGCTGATGAGGTTTGTTTTTATCAAAATATAAAAAAAGAAATTGAATTAAAAACTGAACACGACAGTTGGTATAAAAGTCAAAAGTGTTAGTTAGAACTCAAAAACTGAGTGCAGCCAGTTGCCTTGAAATTTAGAGTTTCCTCTATTTTTCCTTTTGTAGTGGTTCAGCTCATCTTCTAGATTTGAACATGATTATTTTCCTCCTCAGGGTCACAGTCCTGCAAACTTCTGACCTTCACTCTACGCACCTAAACTTTAGATCCGCAGTCAGAACTTCTTATCTGAAGTTTTGACATTTTTTTTCAATTTCACGATGGCCCAGTGATGCCTTAGAACAGCATGCCAGAGTTTGCTTTTGCTGTTTAAAGGTAGAATTCTAAAAGGAAAGAATCCAATCCAAAAAGAAAACACACAAAAACGTATTTTTAAAAAATATATAGTTTTCAAAAAACTAGAACATTAATTCACTGCTGTATTTAAAAATGCTTTTTATTGGTTAAAGTTCTAACAGATAACAACTAAAACAACAAAAAAATATGGATTAAATGTGATTATAATGAAGAATCATAATGACAAACATACGGAAGATTATTCACAAATAATCATTTCACAGAATAAAAGCCTCTTGGTTTTAGAATTAAAATGGATCACAGAAATGTACTAATCCTAAATATACGAAACACAAATGTCAAATATTAACTTTTGTGTGATGTCACTGCTTCTATTGTCCAGTAGGGGGCAGTGTTTGAGCGACAATGTTTTTCCCCTGAACATTTAAGTTTAGCTTTTTCTTTTTTTATTATGCCATTTTACAAAAAATTACATTCAGGTATGCTATAAGAACATAATCGCAAATATCAAATACACATATACACATCTAAAAAAACAGGCATAGAAGTAGAAATAAGCCAGGGCGTTAAACTTTACGAGAAAATGTTGAATCTTTCACACACAGACAAGGTTCTGATTTGCTTTTTGCTTCTCAGAATTATTGATATACAGATTGAACTCAGAAAAGAATACAATGAAACGAGGTTTTCGACCAGAGAATTTACATTTATGAATATGAAATCTGGCCAAAATGCGCAAGAGATTTAAAAGGAAACCAGAGTCCTTTTGTAAATTCTTCTATATAAGACCCAACATGACATCTTTCCAGAATAAAACAAATTTGATCACAAATGAAATCACAAATCTTGATGTGATAAACAGAGCCTGCAGAAAGACTGGGTCTGGCTGGGGTCATCACGCTGCTGCGCTTCAGCCTCTCTTCTTAGGGATGACCCCACTGCCGACCTGCCCAGTTTCTGACTCAGTAGACCACCTTGGTTGTCCTCAGAAACAGATGCCTGGACAAGTGTCCCCTCCTTCTCTGTCAATCCCACTTCAGTCATTTTTTATTTATTGTCAACGCGCTCTTTAATTATGATAATGATGCTTTAGCCAAAATAAAAAGTGTTGTTTTCTAGGACATAGTTTCAGCAGAAGTTCATTAGAAATTCACCTCTGAAATGTGGGCTGGCGCACTTATATCCCATCATCCCTCTGTTTACACACAAGGTTCAGTCCCTCACAACCCCATCCTAACATTAGCAGAGCAAAAAAACAGCAATGTCAGAGCTATGCAGTCGTCCAGTTCTGGTCCAGATTCCAGCTCAGACCAGGAAAACAAAGACGTCCATGGATCTGTGGATGATCAGAATGGAGCAGAGCGGAGACCCTGGCCCGCCCACTCGTATTTTCTGTGTCACAACTACGTTGCTTCAAACGTGCGGGTTTGTATGTGCTCCTGACCCATCTCGATTTGAAGAAAGAAATACTCAGAAATGTAGTCTGAAATTCTTTTATATGTGTCCTCCATCATGAGAACACGTTCAAAACACTATTTTCATTGGAGTGTGTTTATTTACCACGAGCAGGCACATGTGGTGTTAAAGAGAGCCGGAGCATGACAGCATCCTGCTGAACAACACTGACGAGCCGTTTTCTGTCTGGATCACGCTGGAAAACATCTGGATTAAAGGAATTTTACCTGGAAACTTGTAGTTGAGGACATTCAATTTAGCATTTTGTGTTGCCAGGTAGGGAGATGCTGTATAAATAAAGCTTGATTAAATTATATTTAATGCTTTATAAACTGTAAGTAACAAATCAGAAAAGCTCAGATTTTAAAGTCACCTCCATAAAATCCACTGTGGTGTCAATTTGAAGCAGAAACTTTTCTTCAACAGAAATAAAATATTGTTGTTTATTTAAATCAAACTAGTGGGGAGTGTTTAAATTCAGTAAATGTAAGTGTTTGTTTTTTGCAGTTTTACTTACAGTAGTAAATCTGTAGTGATAATTCTGGCTGCAGCCTCCAGATGTTTTCAGGAGAATCAGTTCTCCTTTGTGCTTTTATCAGATTTGTCTTTTAAATTTGAATTCTGGAACTTTGTGGTAGCCGAGACTACAATTGCAGTAAAAACAGTATCTGTGCAACAAAAAGAAACTGCAAATAAAAAGAAACGCAGCTGGGAATAAAAAGTTGTCTGCATGACCAGTTGGTTTTTGAGAGGAAAAGAAAGGCCCTGAAGAACAAAGCCCACCAGCAGGCGGTGGCAATTCGGCTACGTCCTGGAACCCCGCGGCAATCCAAGACATATGACTCATGCTCGCAAGTGAAGCAGTTCCAGGCGCCGCTTGCGGGACAACATCGGATCGGTCACGTCAGGATTTGTGTGGGAGGGCCAATTTAATGCCATCAAAACGATGCAGGTTCAAACTCTCCCCTTCCCCCAAATCAAAGCACATACAGAGCAAGACAGTTGACAGTCGCTCACCTTAGTATTTTCAAGTACTCGACCAAGTGCAAAACTCTTCAGACCAAGTGTAGGACGTTGGAGTATTTGTAAAAACCGCAGCTAGGATTCAGGATGAGCTCGCCACTCTTAACCCTTGTGTTATCTTAGCTTACCCCCTTCCACTGGACGTGTTCTCCTACCATGACAAAGGTGATAAAGGTGGAAAGATTTCAAGTGTAATCCATGGACACCAGTGAAGATCACAAATCATTGAAGAAAAAATGCTCACAGAGCACTGTCTAGTGGGTCTTAGATGACCTCTAATTCTAATGGTAAAGTGCCTAGATAGCACAAGGCTACACAGAATGAAGATTGTAAGAGTACACAAAGTTAACGGGGTTGATTTTCCTGGATGTGATTATGTTGCTTCAAAGTGTGCGTCGTATACTGTCTCTGTTGTGGGTTGGTGCAGGACCCAAATGCAGAGACTGGAGGCAGGGTGTTCCAAAAAACAAAGCATTTTTAAAATAATGCGTTGAGGCGCTGCCAAGCAGGGAAACCAGAAAACCAACTGATAGATAAGACACATGTTCAAACAGGACTGACGAGACACAGGGGCAAATGATCAGGGGAGACCAGGGAAGCTAAACTCAAACTAAGACAGGCAGGAAGAAACCTTCAAAATAAGACAGGAAGTTGAATTCAAGGAAAGCAGAACCCAAACCACAACACATATGTCATAATGTGAAAGTCACACATTTCACGGCGTCTCAAAGTCACAACTGCAAACTCCACAGTCTGACATCACGTGCATTCTCATTGAGGTTTTTCCACTGTTGTCTTTGTTTGTTTACCTTCTGAACCACTAAAACAAGCATTTTAACAGAACCCAGTGTCGAACCACTTTCCATAGGTAACATTGTTATGTAGTCTCAACAAATTACCTGTACTCTAACATGAATACTTAAGAACACAGGCAATGGAAGAACACTTCTACTAAAAGTTTAAGTCAGCAACAAAATACTCTACCAGGTTTTAAGGTTAAAATCCCAAGGATATTTGAATACAGAATGTACTTAAATTTGGAACGTGATCCTGAAAAAGTTCAAGTCTGAACTCCTGAGTCTGAGGACAGGGCTGACATCCTCATTATGTCAGGTTACAGAGATCCTAACTGCAAACTGTGGAGAATCCACGGTGGCATCTACTGACGGTGAGGGGGGGTTTGCACACGACCCCTGGACATGAACATAGAATGTACAATAAATACCATCAATGCCATTTTATTAATACTTCTCTGTTTCTTCAGCGTGTGGAACAAAAACAGTCGTTTCACTGTGGGCCAAGTGTGAGTCTCGTTAAAAGCTTCTACATGCTAGCTGCTTCAGAAAAGAGCTCTCCTGCTTGCTGCCTCAGGCACAAGAGTCTCACCTGTTCCTGATTAGCTGTAGACAAACACCAAGGCATGTTCTATTACTTCTGAGCCCTGGACTTGGACAGACTGAAGAATGCAGACCAACACTGAGAGCGTTTTTGATATTTGTGGAGAACAAAGCATGGATCAAAGCACAGTTGGCAGCTGTGTTGATTGCAGAGGGAAAAGGTGAAGTGCTGCAGAATTCCAGGAACTGCTGGGAGCCCAGAGAGGCGAGAAACAGCTCCGGCTCTTCAGGGGAAGAGAAAAGCACCAGCTACTCGACATCTTTCAGGCTTCCACAGTGAATGTCTGATTCAGCATTATGGCCATTTTACCCCAAAACAAAGAATGATGTTCTATTTTCCAGCACAGACACAGAAACCAGGTTACAGGTAAACACACCTGACGATGACAGTAAGAGGGACACCAGAACCAAAGCGCCTTTACTCCTACAGCTCCTCGAGGTGTCATCAAAGACAGAGCTACGGACCCCCATCTTTAAGCTAGAGCTGTGGTCTCCGACCTGTTTTGGACCATGGATTGGTCTAATGTCAGATAATTTTGTCATTGCCCACCATGTTTTCCCTTACCTGGTTTAAAGGAAATGTTAGGGGGAAATCTTTAGCCCAGGTTCTGTGAGAAAAACTACTGTGCTAAGACTACTTAATATTATCCATCCCCCAATCCACCCTTTTTTTGGGGGGAAGGGGGGGTTAACATTTTTTTTTTTGTTATTTTGAGGAAAAACCAACAGCAACAGAAGAAAAAACAAAAGCAAAATTTCCAGCACAACAAAATCCCAGCACAGAGGCAAACCCATCAGCTAGTTACATACATCTAGTTCATAGGTTATGTCATGGGGAACCAGATAATCATTAGTTCAATCAGAGGATAAGGTTTGGACTGCATTTATAAAGAATGTTGACTAGATCACCAGGAAGATGATCAAGCAGAGGCTTCCATAATTTATTACAAGCATCAGAGTTGCCCTTTAAGAGAGCACTGAGGCGTTCCATAGGAAGAACTTTGAATGCCTCTCTGTACCACTGTGTGACAGAAGGAGGTTCTCCCTGAATCCACTGCAGCAGTATGCATCGTCTTACCAGGTGCAAAAGCTTCTGTAATAAAACCATCTCCTGACCCGATAGAGGTGGTCTCTCCACAGACAAGAAGAAAAAACGCTGGGTTCAGGGGGATTGTTTTGTGAAAAATACAGCTGAGTTCTGTTACAATATTTTCCAGAATCTAGAGATCAAAGGACATTGCCAGATGCAGTGATAGTATGTTCCTAAACCAGTTTTACATTTTATACAAAGAGGGGAACATTGAGGATTAAGTCTATGCAGAAGCTGTGGAGTATATTGAAGTCTGTGCAGAATTCTATATTGATTTTCTCTGAGTCTGTTGCAGGTGAACACTGACTTGGAAGATACAAAAGCTTTAGACCATGTTTTACTACTGAGCTCCACTCCCAAATCCCGGCTCCACAGAATCCTGGTCCCCCCAGTCGAAAGGGGGTTTAGCAGCATTAGTTGTTCGTAAAAAAGTGAAATAAATTTCCTTTTGGTTGTTGCATCGTCATTAAAGTTAAGAAGGATGTTTTCAAGGGAATTCAACATAGGTTGATCTGCTGAAATGGTGAGAGATGATTTTACAGTGTCTCACTTGGAGAAAACCAAAAAAGTGTTTCTGTGGGATATTATATTTACTTTGAATTTGTCTAAATAAAATCCCCTTTTTCATAAATGTTACTTACCCTATAATCAAAGCCCTCAGTGTACCCATGGTCACATATACTAAAGCCTATACCTGGTGGAAAAGCTTTATTTTTAATTAGAGGTTGCATTGCACTAGAAAACTTTCTTTGGCCACAGAAAGTCACAATATCATGCCACATCTTAATTGTAGTGAGCATAACACTATTGTTTTTAACCCTTGTGCTATCCTAGGCACTTTAACGTTGGGAGTTGGGTCATCTAGACCCACTAGACAGTGCTCTGAACCTTTTTTCTTCAATGATTTATGATCTTCACTGGTGTCCATGAATTACATGGAATCTTTCCACCTTTATCCACCTTTGTCAAGGTAGGGAGAACACGTCAATGTAAGGCTGGGGGGTCATCTAAGATAGCACAAGGGTTAACCTTAACTGGGAGGTTGAATATTACTTCCCAGTGTTTGCAACTTTATTACCAGTGTCCTTGTAACATTAGAGAACAGGTCACGCTGTTCTTTAGGCCACTTTTCCTGGTGATTTATGATACTTTTAGCTCCACGCCAGTCTAAAAATGTGTACATAACCTTGACGCCCCAGTTGCGTGTGGGAGGAGCTACCACCAAATCTTGACAGCTACATGGAGCAGTGTCTGTGTGTATCTCATGACAATGCATAGAAACCACGTAGGACGTTTAGAGTATGACGTACACTGAAAGTTGTGGCTTAACTTAATAAAATAAACTTGAAATTACTTTTTTTATTGTTTTATTGAAGCCTCTAACTGTGTGATCATTTTTTTAATCAAAAAACATTACAGATAATTATACATGCAACCCTGTTACCATAACCTTTGCTTTTACCAAAACATTGATCCTATTATTGATGAATATGAAGAAGAAAATCAGAAAAGTGAAAAGTTTAATTTTCATGAATTTTGAACCACAAAAAAGAACTACCAAGGTGAATTCTATAGACTATAGCAGACAGTGCTGTGGAGGATGCTCCGGCACGCACACACGTGCACACACACAGAGTCACAAGAACACGGCTGGATCCAAACGCAGCAGGTTTATTAGTTCAGCAAGTCCACAAAGCTAAATCAGGGTCAATAGCAGGCAAGAGATCATCAGAGGAAAGACGAGGCAGTCAGGATCCAGGGAGGGTCAGGGCAGGCAGCAGGCAAACAGAGTCAGAATCAGGGTCAGGTCCAAATGTAACGCCCAGTAATGAAGGCAGAGTGGCACTAACAATACTTCACACTGAGCTTCACTCAGTCTGCTGTGACCGATGAATGAATGAGAATCAGGTGTGCAGCATCCAGGAAGTGTGGTTAGAACTCTGGAGATGGTTCCTGATTGGGGAGACAGATCTCTGACTTCTGACACACACTGGTCAAACCTTTACCTGTAAATTAAGTTTATTTGTCTCTCCTTCTGGACAAAAATCTCCATGACTTTAACATGAAGAGTGCTCCAGATCTTCTTCTAGTTATAATAGCCTCAATAAAGATGTGCTGTTCAGTATTTGTCATTTATTAATTATTACTTCATGTTTTAAATAAAGGTTCACCTTTAAATCATTTTTAATGAGATTAAATCAGTCATATTTGCAGTCAGCCAAAGCAAAATATAAACTATTGGCTCTCATTAAATAAACTTTATTAGTAACAAATGAGGAACAAACGCGAGCTCACGACCGACCTCTCTGTTGAGACAGCGCTACTGCTTACCTCACCAACTGTCTTCAGTGAAGTTTTATGTCACATTGTAACACAAAGTAAATGAGACCAACATGAAATACGTAAATGTTACATGGAAAGGGATGGCATGCAATAAAATTTAGCACAATTAACATTTTTTAAAGAAAGCATTAGTTTAGGTATTTATATATTTGCGCTTGCTTTTTCAAGTCTTGGAGCTGCTATGGCAACCTCTAGCTGCCCCCTGGAGCCACCCTGCTCTAGGGGCCAAGGCTCTTCTTCACTGGTTCTTTTTCTCTGTTCAAAGTCCATTCTGATGTTCATTTTTCTCTATAAACAACCCAAAAGCACTATTTTCATCCATTTATGCATTTTTAAGTCTTCCTCTACAAACCTGCACTCTGAGCACCAGCCTCTGCCAATCCACGAAAACGAGCGACTTCTCGCATTGTGACATAGACCAGTGAGAACCGCCCCTACCAGGAAGAGTCTGCACTACCAGCTCCGCCCCCCAGGCTAACAGACACACCCACTTTCTCCATGGAGCTAGCTGTGATTGGCTAAACACTTTCCTTTTTTATAAACTGTATGAACATCTATTTTTGTAAAAGTTTGGATGTTGTTTGTTCTCGTGGGAGAAACACAGACCCGCTGCTGAGGCCGACTCTAGGATGATGTCATAAAATGGATGACGCCCACAAGGAGCGGAAGGCGGGGCCTCAGAGATCCAGTTATGTAACTTCCGGGTTGGAAAAGAACTCAGGGAATAACAAACATTTAATATAAATGCGTGTTCCTTTGTGAGCCAATAGTAATATATTAATCACATACATAGATTTTGTTTACTATAAATGGCTTACGTAAAAAGCATGATATAGGCCCTTTAAAAAACATCTGTTTAGTGAACTTGCAGTACCATTATAGTGGTAATGTCTTAGGCTGTCACCTGCAGGTAAAAGCTAGTGGCTTTATTGATCTTCCTGAGAATCAGCAGGTCCACATGGTGAATGTCTGCACCGCCATCTGGCCCTACTGTCACCAGTGGTGTTTGATTTATAAATAAACTGTTTTAGGCAAAAATCCGAAAACTTGGACAAACTAGGACAAAGTTTCTGCAGAGCGCCTTTGCTCATTATCATCTCTTTGTTTACAGTCTCTCCTGCTATCACAGCCTCTCACAACCACAAGGTAACAATAACGGTGCAACAAAATGGCAGCAATATAGTAGCTATCCAGCTGTCCAGTTCTGATCCAGATTCCAGCCTAGACCAGGAAAACAAACATGTTCAGGGATCTGTTGGTCTGCATCAGAATGGAGTAGAGCAGGAAGCTTGTGGCTTGCCGATTGGAGTTTGTACGATCAAGCTTTCTCCAGCTGCATCTTTTTGTCTGCTCCTGATTCACAACAATTTGAATAAGGAGATTCTCAGAAATGCCATCTTGGTCTTCATTTTCTTTATGTACTGGGACGTCTTCCATCATCAGAAAAATGCCACAAGAGCAAGTTATAAACACATTTTTCATTGCTGTGGGTCTTTCAATAATTTATCCTGAGCAAAGCAGTTCTACCCTTCAAAGTAGTTGAAACAAACTTTAGATCCATCAGCAGACAGAAAAACGGATTTACAGCTAAGCTAAGCTAACTGCTAGTAGCTACCTTGTCTGTGGATCATCTGAAGGTATACAAGTTTGGTCCTTTGGGAGACGTTTCCAAAAAATGTCTTGAACCTGGACTAAACTGAGTTTTTAGTCCAGGTTCACACTTTTGTGTTGAGCACATGTTCCTTGTGCTTCCAGAGTTGCTACGGTAACGTGATGGAAGAGGCGGAGTCAAGGGGTTTCATCAGTCTGGAAGATAAAACCAGTGAGGTTTTATGTTTGTAGGGGTTTGCATGTTTTGAGAGCGTGAGATAAGTGGAGCTGTGAGCTCTCCATGAACGAGCCCAGCGTTGAAACAATCCTACCTGGGCCTTGTTGTGAAATGACCGCCTGCCTTTGCTCCACCGCTGGGTGGGGGGATTTGTGGGAAAACATGTGCTTTGAGTTTGTTAAGCCTTTAAAGTGGAGTCCAGTTGGAACAAAGAAGCGATGCATTGAGGAAGAAGAGAAGCGAGGGTTGGCTTCGCTGCAGGTGTGTGAGAACGCGGAGATCTGGGACATCTCAACTCACATTTCAGCTGAAATGTAGCCTCCAATGTCAATCCCATGAAGTTCCTCCAACTACCTACACTCAACCTCTGTTTTCTTCAGAAGTTCAGAAAGAGTGTCTAAAAATATGGTTGTACTGCTATAAGAAAATGTAAAGAAATCTGCTGGTATGTGTTGCAGATGTGCTGTCGAGCAGCAGTCCAGGGATCAGGATCACAATTCACCCAGAAACACACATGCACCCCTGAAGTGCTTTAAATCTATTTACAACTTATCCCAAGAAAACATGGATGATGAAACATTTAACTCCACTGCTAACAAGCAGAGATTTTTAGAGATGTGACAACAGGAAATAGAGAAAAAGGGAGAATCAAGAGTGAATTCAACACCAAGCCAACAACAGTCTCCTTTGATGACTCACAAATACTTTTAAAGGTGAACTTCACTGATAGAAAGCACATTAAGTGGAAGACACTCTCTAAAAATTCAGACTCATTCACAGGACTGAGGGCAGCTCATCAACTCTGTATCTTTAAAATAACTTGCTGACTTAGTTCATAATCATTTTTGATCAGAATAATGGAGTGAGTTCTGGTGACACTTTGCAGTATTTTTGGTTGATGGTTTTTCTGAAGTCTTACAATGTTCATTCATGTGAGGGATCGAGCGGCCATAGAGGAAAACAGAAGTTTGTCAAAAAATGAAAGTTTTAATTTGTCTCAAAAAATGTAAAAGGATGAACAAACTGGGCCCTTAAAAGAGAACAACAGAAACATACTTAACGCAGGCAACAAACTTAACTTTAACTTAAGCAACTGACCAGACCAAGTAACAAACAAACTGACCTAACCAAAGACACAACAGGGAACATTTAATATAGTGGCTGATCAAACCACCTGAGACACATGGGGGGGACTAACATTTAACAAAGACTACACAGACATTTAACACAGACTATAAAGACAAGACTAAATACAAAACTTGGTCTCTTAGTGGAAAAGAAAAGACATCAAAAGTAGAACAAAATGAATAACCAACAGAAGCAAAAACAAACAAACATTAAATAATTCCATTGGTATCTCCTTGCCTGACAGGAGTATTTAAAGGCTGTGAAGACTTGACCTCCTCCTTTGCCAGGCCTCACAGCACAGCTCCAGGAGCAGAACCTAGTAGCACCCTCAGGACTGGCAACTCAAAAACAGTTGACATTAATTAAACAAACCCAAAAATGAGTAAACTAAACAGTTGTATGTATATTTGCTACGAATAAATACTGAAAACAGAATAAATGTATATTTTAACTCAAATAAATGTGTGCGTTTAATAATAAAGAATCTGAAATAATAAAATGAAAAACGTGTGCAATGCTGCGGGGAGGTTACCGCCATTTTGTTTGCGGGTGTGGCAGGGTATTCACATAACAATTCACAATGTCTTCTTGTCTTGTAAGATAATAGTAAAGTGCTATAGAAGTATTCACCATTTGTCATTTACTCACCATAAGTCACGGATATAGTGAAAAACTCAGAGGATGTTGTAAACAATGTTTGTTTGGGGGGAGGCCATCGTATTGTGTTGATAGACACACCTCACTGTGTGTTTTCCACATAATAGTTTCACTGTTTACAATGTTTTACTTGTTGGGGACAAAATTGTAACAGAAAAAGCCTTTCACTGTGGCATCAAAGTCAACATGCTGTGGGGATAAAAAGCTGATTTAGCCAGTCAGTCATTCCAAGTTCATCATTCCAACAGTCAGGAACACACGACGACCAGCTCCTCCTGACCACGGCGCCTTCAGGTTGGTAGCAGGCAGTCAGGTGTTGCAGGGGAACTTGGGGAGTCTCAGAGTGTCATCAGCAGACTCGCATCATACTCAGAACTACTGGCAGAGTTTGGGACAGACCCAGGAGTGGAGCCCCGCCAGTGACAGACCATGACTAGAACCTAACGACCTCTGACCTCAGACAAGGTTCTGAGACGCCACACAGCTGCAGATGTTTACCGACTCCACCGCTTTCACCTGAATGCAGGTGACTCCAAGACACCGCCATGAACGTTTGCAGTGGACACAAGACCATGTGACCTGGACAATGCAGCAGCGGTCGACCATCCTGTTCACTGATGAGTGTCAGGTCACCGTGCACACAAGTGATGGTTGTCAGTGTTGGTGCGGACTCCGCCTCAGTCACAATCATCTGTTTATGTATACGTCACACACAACCACGTGATGAAGACTCTGACGTCCATCGAAACATGTCAGGCATGTTAAAACACAACCGTCTCTGATAACAGAAGAACCAAGTTGGTCGTCTGTGTTTCTGGAGAAGACAAGGTGAGCGATACGCCGAGGTCATCATGGTCCCCATGGTTGGCTTTGGCGGAGGACGAGCAATATGAGGTTCCATTTGTTCCAAAAATATCAAAATGTGTTTTTGCGTCCACTGTTATGTCTTTGGTCCATTGTCTATGTCTACTGATCGTGTTTTTGCGTCCACTGTCTATGCTTTGGGCTCATTGTCTATGTCTATTGAACGAGTTCATTTTACATTGGTTCATGTCTATGTATTACTAAGCAATATCTTCTGCATGCCCATGATTCTTTGATTATTACTTTGTATTAACTTTGTGATGTATATGCTTGCTTTATCCTTAAACTTTATCTTTGTCATTGTCCTTATCCCATGTCGTCTAACTACGGCGTCAGGAAGATCCTTAGCAACCGTTGCTAGTGTCGTTTGCTATGTCATTTCATGTGTCGTCAGGAAGATCCTTAGCAACCGTTGCTAGTGTCGTTTGCCAAGTCGTTTCACGTGTCGTCAGGAAGATCCTTAGCAACCGTTGCTAGTGTCGTATGCTACGTTCTCTCATCATGTCGTGTCCTTAGATCTTGTTGTATTTCAAATTTTGCAAAGGTCGTCAGAGAAGTCTTTTGTACGGTCGATAAATTGTTTCCCGTATTATCACGGAACAAAACACTTTAAAAAAAAAAACCTTTATTGACAATCCTGCAAACGCGCACTGCCAGAAAGGGGGGGGGGTGCAGCGTACAACGGTTTCACGTTCCAGTTTAAAGTTATCTAGAGTATGGCTTTAATTTAATCTTGTGATGAAACTATTATTTCAAATTATTTTGAAAAATGACTGATCTTTATAAAATATGTTGTTACAAATCTGATGGATAAACGAGGATCAGACGGGCTAATAAGAGCCTTATAGTGGTCCCGAGTGCGCCATCTCATGGTCACATAAATAGATTAAAAAGAAAAGCTAAAAAAAGTCAGTTTTCGACTGTTATATTCATAATTAGTGACTCGACCCACTAAAATTTGAGAAGGTAACTCATCGAAGATATTTTAAAGGCCTCCTTGCAAGGCCCCCGTAAATCGTTCAGCGGCAAAAAAAATAAATATTGCCATGGACTAATGACTTGAGGGGTTTATTTCTGAACAAATACATTAAATCAACACCAATGTGTTTGTAATTTTATTATTAATAAATCAGCCACGTTTTTCATGATCAGATGACGTCTTTATTCTGATTTTCTTTATCTCCTTTTTAAATCTATGGTTTTCTGGTCTGTATACTGTGAAACTGACCGATGTCTCTGAGACTGAAGACGTTCAGAGTTTACAGAGCAGCTCCGCGAGGACAAACCGAACCAGATCTTCATGAAGTTCCCCTCGAACTTTGTCCCCACCTCTCCCTGAGACGTCGAGGCTCCGCCCACACCCAACTGCCCTTTCTCTCCGTGCGCGAGCCCGACAGTCCAAAGTGGAAAGTAGCACTTGACCCGGATAACGAAGACGAAGAAAAGTCCTTTTACAGCCCCGGTCACGCGCGCGCACATGTACGCGCTCAGCGGCGGGTCAGAGAAGACTCCCGGGATCGAACATCCGAACATGGAGCGAAGGTCAGCTGTGACGGGATGGGAGGTCTGCTGGCACTGCGGCTGCACACTCTGGAGCTGCCTGCTGTCCTGAGGCTCCGGTACGTCGCTCCGGTCGACGCGTGAACGCAGCTTCTCCAGTGAAAGTTCGTGTTATCTCGGCTGTCGGGCGCGGCTCCAAACTTTGGGGGAGTGTTCGCCACAGGCGGGTCGTGCGTGAAGATTCAGGCCAGACGATGATCACAAGACCTGCAGGATTTGAAGAGCAGCAATTTCTGGGCCTTCATCCGTCCTGCGCCGCAGTGTCGGGTAGCCGCGCACGCAGGCTGCGCCGTAGAGCTGAACGAGGCAGTGTTTGGGTTCGCCCCCAGGATCAGGTCTGGAGCACAGCCCCCCCCCGTGTCCTGGTGGTGATGGTTCTGACCCCCAGGATCAGGTCTGGAGCTGGAGCCCCCCCCCTGTCCTGGTGGTGATGGTTCTGGCCCCCAGGATCAGGGAGGTCTGGAGCACAGACAGCCCCCAATGTCCAGTGTTGACGGTTCTGGCCCCAAAGGATCAGGGTCTGGAGCACAGACCCCCCATGTCTGGTGGTGATGGTTCTGGCTTCAGGATCAGGGTCTAAGGCACAGACAGCCCCCCCCCAGCCTGTCGGTGTTGGCGGTTCTGACCCCCCCCAGGATCCA
This sequence comes from Oryzias sinensis, assembly GCA_037389245.1. Taxonomy (NCBI): domain Eukaryota; kingdom Metazoa; phylum Chordata; class Actinopteri; order Beloniformes; family Adrianichthyidae; genus Oryzias; species Oryzias sinensis. The sequence goes on from CM074499.1 coordinate 29,314,893, forward strand.
GGGTCTGGAGCCTGGGCCCCCCGTGTCCTGGTGGTGATGGTTCTGGCCCAGGATCAAGGTCTGAACACAGACCCCCCCATGTCTGGTGTGTGGTTCTGGCCCCCCCAGGATCAGGGTCTCTGGAGGCCTGGAGACGGCCCCAGTGTTAGCGGTTTTGAGCCCCCAGGATCAGGGGTCTGGAGCTTTGAGTTCGTGCCCTGGTGGTGATGGTTCCTGGCTCCCCAGGATCAGGGGTCTGGGCACAAGACCCCCCGTCAATCCCGGTGGTGATGGTTCTGCCCCCAGCCAGGACCAGGGTCTGGAGCACAGACCCCCCCGTGTCCCGGTGGTGATGGTTCTGAGCCCCCCAGGATCCAGGGGTCTGGGCACAACCCTCCCGATGTCCCGGTGGTGATGGTTCCTGACCCCCAGGACCCAGGGTCTGGAGCACAGGCGATGGTGATGGTTCTGACTTCTTCCAGAGCTCCCCTCTGTTGTTTGTGGGCCCCCCCCCCCCACCCTCAGTGCTCTCTGAAGTGCCCTCTGACCCCGTCTTGCGTTAAGCGTGTGTTAAGCGTGTGGCGTGGTTCCCTGGGTCCGTGGTGTCCTAGGTCTCATCAGGGCTGTGAGGCTTCTGGTGTCCTGCTGAAAACAACCAAACTGCTCCTGAGGAACCCTCAGCTCTGGTTCCCTCTTCATTGTTGTGTTCCTGTTGTCGCGTTTGCTCAGCAGTTGTGTCTTCAGCCTGTCAGCCTTCATGGAATCCACAGACTCAAACAAGGGGGGAGCAGCGAGGGAGGACCCTTCGAGCCTCAAGCCTCTCTGGCTCGGACGGGTCGGCGGTCTTTGTTCTGGGTGGCGGTGCTCAGAGCGGCAGTGTGATGGAGCAACAGATGGATGTTTCTGTGGAAACCTCGTGTTTCCTCAGGGGGCGGGGCCGCCCGCCCTCGTCCTGTGCGGCGGGGGATGGGCAGAATTTTCCCCTGGAAGAAATACATTTCAGCTTCATCTTTTTCCTGCTGCTCTGCTGGCTCCGCTTTGTTCATGAGGTGGTGGAGCGGCGGTGAAGCCGGGCTGCAGCTGGATGCTGCCTCTCCACCTCCATAAATGAAACCCGGGCGTCTTCTGATCCACTATTCCGTTGTTTCCTGACATTTTACAAAAATCTGTAGCACGGCGTTACTCAGTGAAGAAGCCACAGGGAAAACTTCTGGAAAAAGCTCCCAAACCATTAGTTTCTGCATATTGTGGTCATCACAGTGGTCCCTAAAGGTAATAACTCCAAACATTTAGTACAAGTCTGATTATACTTCTGCCTTATTTATTTATTGTGTTTTTGCAGTAAAAGTATGTGGTATTAGTCATTGAAATGTTTTTTCCCATAGTTCCTCAGGGGACACCAGAGGTTATTGGTGCATCACTGCTGCCTGCAGGTCAAGGTCAAACAATAGAGGCTGAATTCAAGATGCATCTATTATGGATGATTTTAGTGCATTACCAGACTTTCAGCCATTGTTTTTCATTAGCAAATGAGTCATTTTCTGAATTTCTGTTTTTGTTTGTGTTCCCTGGTATATGGCGGTGGTGGGGGGGTCCCCGTGGCAGAGGTCTCCCTCTTGTTTGCATATGAAGGCTCCCTGATGGTCTTTGTGGAAGCATTCAGAGGGGTCAGATGTGCTCACTTGCACAGCAGAGTTCAGTCAATATTTCTGATTACTCCCAGGCGTCATGGTGCCGCCGCCGTCCTGACCACCTGGCTGATGGGTGTGTTTCCCTTCATGTTTGTTTAGGGCTGACTCTGCTGCAGGTAGCAGCTCCCTCCAGACCTGGCGGCTCCGCTGCAGCAGGCTTCACCGCCATCATGTCGCTCAAGTTTGAATGTTCACCATCATATCTGAAGGCCATCATGATTCTATCTACGTTGATAACGTCTGCAGGACTCTGCTTCTTCCTTACGTTAGCTAAGCTTCATGGAACAGGAGGAGCTTCATCATCTGGCTCTCCTCCTGATGGAACCAACTCTGCTATGGTTCCAGGGAGGCCAAAACCATCTGTCAGTTCCCATCCATCCATCCATCCATCCATCCATCCATCCATCTTGACAATTATAGTGAGCATGCACATAGTTTTTTTTCTGGGAACTTTCCAGGGCACTGGATTTTAGAACTGTAGATTGGTACAGCTCTACAACAAGGCGAACGCCCTTTGTATGTAAATGTAACAAACTGAACACATTCTGTACTTGAGGGCATGGCAGTGATTGAAACCGTTTCCTGACCAATCAGGACACAGAACAAAGTGCACTGTTTAAAGTAAAATGAAAAACATGACCGTGGAAGGAGATCGGCGATGTAGCGAGGGAACTCTGGACAGTCAGAGGTCCGGACTGTCTGCTCCCGGGTTTAGGTGGTCAGGTGTCTTAGGGAAAGGGATGCCAGCGGTGCTGCGTTCATCCGTCTGCTTCCCCTTCTCTCACTGCTGCAGGACTTGTTCTGTTTGCCTTACACAGGGACCACACCAAGACCCGACCACATCATCTGTTGTATGCAGACACTGACCACTAGCCGAAGAGCATCAATAATGTGGTCTAAAAATGTCACGTGTGAAGAAGATCATTTTTCAGCGTTTAAGTAGTCTTAGGATGGTGAAAACAGAGAAATAAATTGGTAGCAGCGGAGACCCAGAATCCCCCACTCTGTCTGCAGGAAAGGGAAAGTTCGCGGGTTCATCAGCATTTTTTTTATTGCAGAAGTGAACCAACAACGAAAAGTCTTTCTACTAAAAAACTATGTCTTTCACGGTTGCAGTATTGTAAACTGGAGAGTACGGACGGATTGATAACTGGTGTTGTGTTAGTCATGGAAAAGTTTGAAAGAAGGAGAAAAGTGGCTGCAGCAGAAGAGCAGTGATGTGGCAACAATGATGAGAAGGAATGCAAGAAAGAGATGGATATCTTTTCCTGTTTGCCTTTCTCTGGTGTGAAAATGGAGGTCGGAGCTGGTTGCATTACGCACAAGTCTGACGGGTGGGTAGGGGGCAAACGGGCGGGGAACAGTGGAGGGGAGAAAGAGGAAAAGGTTGGGAGGAGGGGGACTTTAGGGGGTGGATGTGGGGCTTGCAGAGACTCTCAGAGGAAGAAAGCCTAAGGCGGTCCACCATTTCAGTTTTCTGCTGACGGTTCAGGCCCCCAGACTCTGAGTTTGAGAAAAACCTGTTCCAGCCCATGGCTTGTACCCCAATGCAAGTCATAAAGCGTCAGATCAATGCTCCTCAGCCATTTCTAGCCTAGAGTCAGCAAGGAGACAACCAGGAAAGAAAGCAACTCCTCTTCTCTGTCTGCATCTTTTCCGAAGCTCAGCAGAAGCCTGAGGACTTGGTCTGGACCTGGAGGGGTTGGAAATCCTCTGGCTTTCATGTTGGTGCTTTTGCTCTTTTATTTTGCTTACTGTCTGGTGTGACAGACCTGTTTTGGACCAAACAAGTGAACTCTGGTGTGCTTCACTTCAGTGGGAACAGCACAAATACCAAAACAGCAGAGGAAATGTCTGCCGGGTAAAAGTGTTGTCATGGGAACATGCAGGCATACGTTAGTGTAGAACAGTCAGAGGACGAGCGGATGCTTTTCTTTCCTCTGTCTTTAGTCATGATGGTCAAACCTTGTGTTAACAGCAGTGCCCCAAATGAGCTGCTGTTCGTCACCAACCTGACGGCTGGTTTTCATATTTCTGTTGACGGAGTTTCTGGGATGAAGTCCTTCTGTTTCTTCCTAAAACCAAATGATCTCACTTTGCCACTAGTGAAGCATGACTCCAATGATAAGCATGTTTTTAGTGTTTTAACATGTTCCTGTAGCATTTTTCTCATGACGGTGGACATGTAAAAAGACAACTAAGATTAAAACTATGTTTTTTGAGGATTTCTTTAATCAATTGTAGTCAATCATGAGGAGAAAATGCAGTTTGAAAAAGCTTGTTGTTACAAACAGACTTCCTGCTCTGCTCCATCCTGATCATCCACTGTCAGACCAACAGATCCATGACCGTCTGTGTTTTCCTGGTCTGAGCTGGAATCTGGAGCAGAACTGGACAACTGCATAGACCTGATATTAATGGCCTATTTGCTCTGATAATGCTGGGCAGGGGTTATGAGGGGCTGTAAGCTAGTGGGGGGGCGTGTAAACAAAAGGATGATGGGAAATAGAGGCGGGCTTACTCCACGCCAACAAAGGGGAATTTCTGATGAACTGATGCTGCTATACAGAAACTATGTCCTATTCTTGCCTAAAAAAAGCATAATCAGAATTCTCAGACGTTCACGGTGGATCAGAAGGTGATTGGAGTGGGACTTGAACCGTCTCCTGCCTGCAGTAGGTGCAGCAGGAAGGTGGCACACAGGTTCAGAAGAATCTGTTAGTTCTGCAGAGGAGCTGGGAGCCAAAGCCAGAGCAGCTTTGCAGCTTCTGCTCTGGCTTTGGCTCCCTCGGTGGAGCTTCATCAGCTGCTGTTGTTGAGACAGAAGGGATGAAAGTGCAGCCGCTGCTCTGATGACACCGCCTCAGCTGCAGGTTTCTGTCCTGCGCTTCATCAGAGCACACCAGCTGACACACCGTTTCTTCTTAAAGGAGCTGAATCCTTCTCAGATGGATTAGCTGCCAGGATGTGGCGTTGCAATATTCTGCACTTTTCTATCATGGAAAAATAAAGCAGTATTGTCTTGAGCGATGCTGTGGCATCGACCTGCTGTGTGTGTGTGAGGTCACATGTGGGAAAAGTGTTACCGTGCATTGTTGTTGCTTCAGTGGTTTTACTGTTTGTGTTGTGGAAAAAGGAGATGAAAGAATCAGAAATCGCACCATGGTTATTTTTAACAAATACTTTTCTGTTTCTGACAAAAACAGTTTTTCTGTCAGCCTTCATGAGGTTTTACTGATGAATCTATTTAAGCAAACAAAAAGGATGTGTCTTGTCCAGCTCGTCCTCCATCACCACCACCTTTATCCACCAACAGATTCCAATGTTTTTAGGATTTGTGCTTCTATTGGTTTACATTCCCCCCCCATAATGCATTGCTTGAGTCTTCTGTCCATCAGCCATCTCCTGTTTTTACGGTTGGTTGTGTGTTTTCATTCCCTCTGCTCGGATCAGAACAGAGCAAACGGCAGTAGCCTGGTTTCATCAGCAGGTTTTCAGCCTCCATTACCTTCATGTTCTCTTGAGGAAAACGATCTGAAACCTGCTCAGAGGGGGGGGGGGTGAGATAGCAGGAGGAACCCTCTTTATTTAAGCTGATGTCAGAGAGGTTCTTATGGCATCGGGGATGCTGAGCAGGCGTTCTCGCTGCTGTCTGCAGAACTGCACTCATTGATCACTTAGACATGAAGCTTTCAGCCATGATCAGGGAGGAAGGGGCCATGTATGACAGCAGAAAATGACTTTCTCCGTGTGCTCTGAATGTGAAGGAGGATCTTTGTTTTCCAGGGTCTCCACTCCTTCTTTTTGCCAACCGGAGAGACGTCCGTCTGGTGGATGGAGAGGGCCCGCGCGGGGAGTCGGCCATCGTTGTTAGTGATTTGGAAGATGCAGCAGCTGTGGATTTCTTTTTTGCTGAGGGCCTGATATTCTGGACGGATGTCAGCGAGGAGGCCATCAAACAAACACGCTGGAATCAGTCATCTAACTGTAAGAAGTGCTGAACTATTTCCACTGCAGATTAAAAACCGGTCTCCTTTTATTTTTGCGTCTGATCATTGATGGAAAACGTCTATTTCACTCTGAAGCTACGTTCACACCAAACGCAGTTCGCGCGGCAGAAGGTCTGGTTCTAACGTTAAGTCAATGCACATCCGCCAGCAGAAGTCCTGCCGTGCATTTTGAGTGTCAAGGCGTGGCGCGTCTGTCCGGCAGCAGCATGATTTGGGCGCAGCCAGAGTTAAAAAATCAAAAACGTTGCCAAGAACTACGCGCTTTTGGCACGTGACGCGTTCAGTGACACGATCAGCAGGTGGAGACCAAATTCAATACGAGGGAAGTTCTGGCTTCTTAGGTTCTTCTATTATCAGGCACAGCTGTGTTTTTCACAAACCGTCTTCTGTCTTCGTCAATACAGACACTATAAACTTTATAGATCTAATGAGGGAAACTCTGATCGTTGTCCTCCTGAACTTTAGAATATTTTTCTCAAGACGATAATAAACAAAGTCCTAATTTTATTCCTATTTTTCGAACCTCGGACTAAAGCGGGGCAGCGAGAGGTCAAACTGGGTCACATTCGGAAACGCCACAGGAAGCGGCCGTCATTCAGCTCCGGCTGCAGGGTCGGACCTCACCGTACTGGGAGAGTCTCTGAATGATGTCATGAACAAAAACATACAGACATGATTACTGACACTTTTGTGTCTCTTCATGTCATTGTCAATGGATAAACACAGACCCCGCTCTATATAGCGATCACTTTGGCGGGAGCTCTTCCCACACGCTTTTTGGACAAGCGTCGAGCAGCGAATTCGCTGTGCGTCCAACAGGCGGCCAACCCGAATTTGATGCGTCAATCACAATCGGTGTGAACGTTTACACAAATCTGCTATCATCAAACCAAACTGCAGCGGGCGCAGATAGTTAGAGGTTTTCCTGCAGTGTCAGTTCATGGCTGTCCAAAAACTGAAAATACGTGGAAAGGGGTTAACTCTCTGAACATCAGAAAACGTCTTTCTCCCTTTATCCATCCTCAGCACTGAAGGAGTCTCTGGGAAGCGATCAGACCGTGGTGGTGCCGGGCTTGGACAGCCCCGATGGGCTCGCCTGCGACTGGTTGAGTAAAAAACTTTACTGGACGGATTCTGAGACCAACCGCATTGAGGTGGCAAACCTCAATGGCACCTCCAGGAAGGTCCTGTTCTGGATGGACTTGGACCAGCCCAGGGCAATTGCCCTCAACCCTGCACAACGGTACACACACACACACACACACACACAGACACACACACACACACACACACACACACACAGACACACACACACACACAGACACACACACACACACACACACACACACACACACACACACACACACACACACACACACACACACACACACACACACACATACATACTGTAGCACTGAGAGATAACCTTAATTCAGTGACTGGTGTATTCAAACAGGGAAATTTCAATGCTACAAAGCACTATTGCTAACATTAAAACCAACAACAAAACCATTTTTCTACATGAGGTAACAAGAAAACTGATAAACAGTTTTGTTAAATGAAAATTCCCAACATCCCCTCAGGCTCCCCATCCAGAAACATGGAGTATAGTTTTGGAGCGAAGCTTCCACATGGGCGTTTGACGGTGAGCAGGGTTCAAACTGCATAACGGACGTTGACAAATACAATTAAAAAACAGTTGAAAGATGTTGAGGAAAAACATCTGAAGATAAAAATTGGAAATAAAGCATGCATCATCATGTCCACGGACCTGAGAGAGAAACCCACCGACAGCTCCAGGTTCTTCTTCTCGCTGTTTTCGAACTACAACAGCGAAAAACAGGACGTTTTCATATCCAAGAGTGGTTTCCAGGACCGTCCTGCAGAAGAGTCCATTCAAACAGGAATGGACTGAAGTCTGGATTATACATGGATGACTTGTATTTGGAAAATGCATCTGAAATGAAGCCAATGTTTGCAAAGAAAAGAAGAAAATTTGAGATTTAGAGCACATTTTCTGAATACAATCTTTCTATCTTGGCAAGACATTAGCTGTGTGGTCATTGGGTCTTGTGTAGGACATCAAATGGTCACTTGACCAGAAATTAGTTTGTAAGATTTAGAAATGTTGGCACTTGTCTCTGCCGAAGGAAACGAGCCGACCAGCGGGTCCCAACTGTCCAGCATAGACGCCTCACAACTCTGCCGTCCTGCAGGGACTCTGAAAATGTGCTCCTTATCAGGAATAAGCAGAAGGTTCAAGTTAATGTTCTGCTCTAAAGCTGAACGCCCCAACCTTTGAGTTTAGAGCTGTTAATTAAACTTTAACAGGGCTTTGTCAAGCCAGACATGCTGCTGAGGCACATGACGGTTGAAACTGTCTTTCTGCTCGTTTAATTGCGCCTTCATTGTGTGTCATCCGCCTCCACTGTCAGACACAGGTGAGGAAGGCGGCTGATATAAAGCATCATCTTCCACCAAAGTCTGTTCACAAATAAACTCCATTGTTGATTATTTTTTAAGCATTCTGTTAGCTGTGCATTCCTTTGAAATGATCCTCTTTGGTGCTGGGACTCTCTTCAGATACATGTACTGGACGGACTGGGGGGAGGAGCCCAGGATTGAGCGTGCCGGCATGGACGGCAGCAGAAGGTACGGCGGCTGAACAACCCTCCTCACGTTTGACCTGTCCTTCAGAAACGGCCCTGACCTCTGAGCTCATTCAAGATCTCTGCTCCAACGGACACACAACCACAAGAGACGCACAACTGTAGTCAGACTGTGATGTGGTGCACTTATGGGCAAACGTCAGCATTCGAGGAGGATGGCACCATAAAGCTACTAAGTCTTTAATGACGGGACAAACTTGGCCAAAACGAGCGTTTTGCATTATATGACATGGTCATAAGATTGTTATACAATGTGTGTGTGTGTGTAAGCATGCATGTTTACATGCGATGCCTTTGCCTTACAAAGATTAAGATTTTCAAAATAGTTTTGGGCTCCAAAAGTCTTTTTCAAAGAAAAATGTTATGATTTCTGTTCTATATTTGCACATTTATCGTGTGTGAAGTGTGTCGGCCTCAGCTACCTTCAAACCAAACGGGAACTAAGAACCAGGAGTTCTCTACTGACTTAGGTAATGAAGAGTAGAACGTAAAAGACCACAGACCAGTGAATAAGAAACCAGGAAACACAGGGGGATGGGGTTAGAACCGCTCCAGATAGAACACAAAAACGCTCTTGTTTGTGACTCTTGGCTGTTTGTGTTTGTCCTACCAGAGAGGTGATTGTTAATGAAGACATTTTCTGGCCAAATGGTCTCACTGTTGACCTGGAGGAGCAGAAACTGTACTGGGCCGATGCCAAGCTGAGCTTCATCCACAGAGCCAACCTGGATGGATCTGCACGGTATGATATGACCACACAACAGAATGAGGGCGGGGCCTCTTGAACTTTACTATCTCACTATTTAAAGTGGACGGTCTTAGTGCCATGCACCCGTACCGCAGGCTGCTGGGTTTTGGGTTGTCCGTCCCCATGGAGAGTCATGGAGAAGGGGTAGAAAAAATGGTCCATGAACATTTTCTCTCTACAGGTTCACAAAGCGGTCTATGACATTGATATTTGGTGTGGGCCACCTGCATGCCCCGCACCGGTTTGCCCAAATTTACCCGCAGACAACCCATATCCACCCATAAGGACAGTTGTGACTAGGGCTGTCACTAACGGGCGGCAGTGGCTTAGGCGGTTAAGCAGGTCGGCCAATGATCGAAGGGTCAGTGGTTCAGTTCCCGCTCCCCCCACTCAACTGTCGTTGTGTCCTTGGGCAAGACACTTCCCCCTCCCTGCCTCCAGTGTGGCTCTACTGGTTTGTGATTGTGCATGAATGTCCCGGTGATGGTCAGAGGGGCTGAACTGGCAGCTACGCCTCTGTAAGTGTGCCCCAGGACAGCTGTGGTACATCAGTAGTTACCATCACCAAGTATGAATGAATATTGGAAGGACTTTGAGCGTCTGGACAAGCAGATCTAATCCATTAATATTATTATTAACAGTTATTTCAGTAGTCGATAAATGGTAAATGGCGTATGCTTATATAGCGCTTTTCTACCTTCTTCAAGGCCCAAAGCGCTTTAAATTCACACACACATTCACACACTGGCATCGGCTCCGCTGCCGAGCACTGGCGCCAACCTCCCACCAGAGGCAAGGGGGTTCAGTGTCCTGCCCAAGGACACTTCGACTCATGGGCGTACAAGGCGGAAATCGAACCAGCAATATTACGATCATGGGTCGACCGCCCTACCGCTGCACCATGGCCGCCCCCAAGTTAATGATTGTTCTGTTTTGATTAGTCAATGATTATTGTTTCTGTAAGGTGATGTCCAATTTTTTTTATGATAATGCTGGTATTCAGTCTGTGGAGGTTTGCGTCATGTATGGTACTGCTAATGCTCGGCGGATGGTGCGTTCGCAAAAATTTAAATTTAAGCGTACAGTTCCTCAATTTCAATTTCTCCTCATAAAAGAAGTTTAAAGTTCCGTGTAAGCTGGATGCTAGCACAAAAAAAGGCCATAAATGACTCGGAAGCGATAGGGTTCCTGATTCCCGCTCTAAACCTTTGTCTTAACATCCCATAGAAATAGTAACCAAAAACGAATTCTATGAACAGGGGTTTTAGTTTATTGTTAAATATTCTACATGTATCATTTCTCCTCCATTAGTTTTCAAAGGTGTCTTAGATGGCAGCCAGAGTGCAGCAGCCCAATCATGTCTTTAGATTCATCCTTTTCAACCATCGACAGAGGTCTCATTCCTTTTAAAAACACCATAAAGATGCTCAGTGGAGGTGTGGCCGCCATCTCTGGCGCGCACTGGCTCCTCCCAGTCTACAGTCAATAGCGCAGACCAGAATTTCGGGCTTCTGCATCCGAAACTTCTGTTACCACTCATCGTCATTACAACGCAAAGTTTTTAAGTCTGGTCGCAAGCTCTACGTAAAAACCAGCCCTTCATTCAGCTCAACCGGTTGAACATTTTCACGCTGAATCGTAGCGACGCAGCACTCTGACCAATCGGAGACTCTGTAATATCTTGTGGGTGGGGTTTGCTTCGACATTGACAGCCCTAATTGTGACTTGGGCCTAAGAAATCAAAGAACAGTACCGCTGGTAAAGGTTGAATCAGTGGAGAAAGAGCAGAGCTGAAATGCGTGAAAAAGGGCTTTCCGGTTGAACAGACAGCGTTGATGGTCTGAAGAAGGCTGCTGCCTGGACTGAGGGCGGGGGTCACTGTGCACGATGCTGCGTGAGTTCTTGTGGGTTGCTGTTCAGGTGACCCCCTCTTTAGGCAGTCTAAAGCAGGACAGTGTCAGGACAGTCTAAAGCAGCAGCTTCAGGAGGTCAGTGCAGAGATCTGAAGAGTGTCCTTTAGACTGATTCCACATGAGATGCAGCAACATTCTGGATCATCTGTTGGGTCTTGGTTCTGGAGGCTCTTAGTCCTGTTACAGGATCCTTGTAGGACTCAAGCCCAGAGAGGGTCTGAACAAAGAGGAACGGGAAGGTCTGATCATTGCACGTGTGTGAATGAGAACCAGTGTGGACCAGCTTTGAGTACAAGGATGTAGAAAAGCACTGATCAAGTTAAGACCTTTAACTTTAACCCGGTAACTGACTAGTTCCTTTTAAAGGAAAACTAGTCAGTTGATTTCTCTTCACAATAAGGTGACATACAAATCACTCGTTATCTTTGTTTAGTCACACCAGGGACCCAGTGCCCCCCTGCTTGACACTCAGCATTAGGGGGTTGGATGGGGGGCTTAAACCACCAAATGGTTCCTGAGCGCGGCTGTGTCTGCAGCTCACCGCTCCCCCAGGGGAGGGGTCAAATGCGGAGAACCAACGTCACTCACCTAGGAGGTAGTGGGACTTTAAAGGCCCGTACACACCGGGACGAATATTCACCAGGCGTTTTTCGCCACGTTTTTTGTGTTCCGCCCAGGCGATTTTCGCTGACGATGAGCCGAGTGAACATGCAATTTCATTCCCTGACATTAGATGGCGCTTAATGTAAACAAAAATACTCCTGTACACAAGGTGGCGCTGCGCAACTTTACGCTTCTTAAAGTCGCTTTTCACTCTGAAGAAGAGAGCAAGTATCTACACGATTGTCAGAATCAAACAAAGAAAACATGAATATTTCAAGCACCATTAGCTCCAACTGGTTCGGGGATATTTTAGAATGTCCGTCATTATTTCGTCGCGGCTGTGTAGATGCAACTCGGCGTCTATCTTCTTTGCTGGTATGTGTGCTCAGCAAGACAGTTTTGTGTTAGAGTGCCCCCAAGTTGTGTTTTACTGTAACTTCAGAAGCTCCAGACAGGTGTGCAAAAGCGCCATTCTCATTAGTCGAATAGATTTCGACGCGGCGCGTCAAACAAAAAAAATGAACCCGTGGCGTTTTTTAAAAAGTGACGCTTTGACGCGTGGCGTTTTTTTCGCGTCCGTGTGCACACTCACATTGGTGCCCTTTGTTTAGTCACGAGGCGTTAAACGTCGTTGAAATTCACTGCCGGCGATAATGTAAACTGTGTAAACTGTAACTTTACATTAAGTTTACATTTTGTATGCACATACATGCACACACACATATGTTGTTTGCACATGCAACACTTCTGCAGTCTGCATGTACGGACTTGATGCTAGAACTGCAAAATACTTGGAAAGGATCAAGACTCAGAATGACTAGATTGAGAGTTCTGTCAGGAATGCACATCTAGTTTTTATTGAAACACTTTTGTTTACAACTTCCTACCTGGAGAGGAGGTTCCTGAGGCAAACTCTGTTTGTGTCTGCACGCTCCAAAGCAGTTCAACAGTTTGGGGGGGTGTGGCTCGTCTGCCTTTGTGATCATCTGAGGCTGCAGCGTTAAAGTCCCAGCCGGAGAAGGTTTGGCTTGATTCAGGTCACAGCCCTCCCTGATGGCTGAAGCTCACCTTTTTGTGACTGAATTGTGCAACAGAGTTCAGTGAAAGTTAAGTTCACTGGGAGGGGGGGGGGTGTCTTAGATCAGGCAGTGAATTTTTACCATTTGTTTTCTGAAGAATCGGCTCACATGAACAAAGCTGAGTGGAGCTAACACATCTGGAAGTAATGAACATTTTTCTCTCTTTTTCCACCTTGAACCCCGCTCACGTCTGCTTTTACACTTTACACACACACACACACACACACACACACACACACACACACACACACACACACACAAATCCAGCAATAGTGATGATTGATGAATTTAGTTCCTGGAGTGTTGATATTCCAAATACTAGCTTCCTTTGACCGTGCATGCATGCGATTGTGCATGTGAGTGTACACGTGTGCGTGCAAATGCATTTTCCTCTCTGCAAACAGTCGTCAGCCCTCTCTGCTGAGTGACACAAACCTCTGTGTGTTTCATGGAGGTGCAGTGAAAGTGTAGACTTGGCTGAAGCCAGGCGCCAAACTATACGAGTTCAGGGACTGGGCTGACTTTTCGGGTTTTCAATTCATAACGTTTTTTCTGTTGTTTTCTGGTCAGATGAAGCTCAAAAACGTAATCCATCAAATCCAAAATGAACCTTTTTTTCTTATCTTTTCAAACACTGACTGGAGCACTGAATCCCATTCAAAGGGATCCATTCTAAAGATGGGCTACGATCTGTCTGGCCTCCAGCTCCCTCTCAAAGCTGCTCAGAAGAAGCTCTTAGTCAGACCTAGGCCTGCTTGTGTTGTGGGCCGCTGCTGTGGTTCTGAAGCTGCCTGCGTTTGCTCCTGCAGTGAGGCTGTGGTGGAGGGCACCCTGACGCATCCTTTTGCTCTGACGCTGTCAAACCAGACTCTGTTCTGGACCGACTGGCAGACCCATTCCATCCACGCCTGCAACAAACACCGAGGAGACAAAACCAGAGAGATCCTGGGTGGGATTTACTCTCCAATGGGCATCCAGGTTCTGGAGTCATACCGACAGCCTTACAGTGAGTTGAATGTTTCATCTTCCTACTGTATGTATTAGGACCAAAGGGTTTCCACCACTAGATACTGAGGTTTGGGCTGTGAGAGCTGCTAATAGATGTACGAGCGCCTCTGTAGGAGCATGAACAGCAGACCAAGCAGAAGAATGGAAGGATAAAGGTGTAGTTACCCGTGGGACCTTGTACACATGGGCCAGCAGTTTTCTTCTAAAGGTTAGGGTTTCAAACCCATCACAATCTGTCCCTATTAGCTGTTTGTGGTGGGCGTGGCCTCAGGTCTGTGCCAGTGACCACCCACACCTCCGCACTCAATACTCCTAAGCCGCAGAAGCCTCACTGACTGGAAGACATCAGTGGGCCAACGGCCTTCAGGCATCCACACGCCGCGCAAAACATAGCTCGGCTAGCTCAGGCGTTAGAGAAGGTACTGGTTTTCCTCTGTGTTGAAATCATTTTTACAGAGAAGTCATTCACACAGGTGCTCACAGTTCAGCGTTTCAGTCTGTTGTGCACAGATTTTAGATGCAGCCGTTCATAGATGTCTTTGAGTCACCATGCAACTGAGATCAAGTCCCCATTTGTGTCCCTGAAAGCAAAGGTCTGGATGTTTTTCAGCCAAATCCTTCTCTGTTCTCAGCCTGTCCTGGTTTAGTCCATCCAAACGTTGAATATTCTGTGTGTACAGAGATGTCTGGATGTAACTCTGCAGCTTCAAACACAGGGATCTGCTGAGCCTTTTCCTGTCAAATAAAAGCATGTGTTTATCAAAACTGATTTGTGGTCCTCATCGTGATTAAGGCTTGTAAACACAGGAAACTCGAAATACCAAAAAGTACACAGACCTAAATTGAAAAATGTCACTGATTTCAAATTGTTGCATTTGGTCCCAAAATTAAAGCAGTTTTTCTCTTCTTTTAAATATTGACATTTCTTTAAAGGAAAATGGATCCATGATACTGCTTTCATGTCTTCATAATGACAAGTTTAACATCTTAAGCTCTCCTCCCCCCCTTGCTTCCTGCTCTGTGGTTGCAGTCCGGACCCCCTGCAGTGACAACAATGGAGGCTGCAGTCATCTCTGCTTGCTCTCACCAGTGCCCCCTTTCTACAGCTGCACCTGCCCTACAGGGGTCCAGCTCAGAGCAGACGGAAAGACATGCAAGCCAGGTATGGATCCTGAAGCCACGCGGGTAATCCCCTGTAAACCACCTGTCCAGAACAACTTCTGCTAAAAAAGAACGGACATTAAAGCACAGATTGATCAACTTTGCTGATTCCATCCATGGTCACCGTCACAAGAAGGCGTGACATGTTTGTGTGTCTTCATACCAGCAGAAACAGCTGCTGAGTCATGAAAATTCCCTTCAGTTCCTGTCATTCTACCAGTTCAGGCTGCTGTTTTGTCAAAACACTTCCAGCTTCATTGACTTTTATTTGTAAAAATGTAATGAGATCAAACTCGGATAAATTGAATTAAAGTTCACACTTTATTACCAAAAGTATTCTCTCCCCCATCCAAAGGATCAGAATCAGGTGTCCTAATCACCTGGCCTGGCCACAGGTGTATGCAATCAAGCAGTCAGGCTTTTGGACTGTTTTTACAAACATTTGTGAAAGAATGTTCCGCTCTCAGTGAATTCCAGCGTGGAACTGTCATACAGGTCACCTGTGCAGCAAATTCAGAGGTGAAATGTCTTAAATCTTCCACAGTCAGCTGTGAGCTCTATCAGAACAACATGGAAGAGTTTGGGAGCAACAGCAACTCAGCCACTAAGTGGTCGACCACGTAAACTGATGGAGAGGAGTCAGTGGATGCTGAAGCTCAGAGTGAGAAAAGAGTGTGGCCGACTTTCTGCAGTCAGTTGCTACAGAGCTTAGCCCAAGTCCAGCACGCAGAGAGCTTTGTGGAATGGGTTTCCACGGCGGAGCAGCTGCATCCAAACACACATCACCAAGTGGAACACAAAGCGTCTGATGTAGCGGTGTTAAGCACGCCGCCATTGGACTCTAGAGCAGTGGAGACGCCTTCTCTGGAGCGATGAATCTGGAATTACATCTGGAAATCTGATAGACGAGTCTGGGTTTAGGGGGTTGCCAGAAAAACTGTACATTTGGGGCTGTATTGTGCCGAGTGAGAAATTGGTGGAGGAGGAATTATGGTGTGGGCTGGTTTTTCAGGACTTGGGCTTTGGCCCCTTAGTTCCAGTGAAAGGAGCTCTGAATGCTTCAGGATACCAATTCCATGCTCCCAGCCTTGCAGGAGCAGTTTGGAGCGGCTCTTCCTTTTCCAACATGACTGTTTGCCAGTTCACACAGCACGTCCCGTAAAGACATGGCTGGTTAGAAGCGTATACTTGTAGATGGCTTTTCTACCTTCCTCGAAGGCCCAAAGCACGTCACAGTTTCATTTACACATTAACACTCCCATGGCGAACACTTCCAAACAATGGCGCCAACATTCCACCAGAGGTGAGGTGGCCTTTAACATATGGGCGGGCAAGGCAGGAGTTGAACCCACATGGATGACAGATTTAAAAAAAAAAAACTGGACTGGCCTGCACAGAGTCCTGGCCTGAACCCCAAAGATCACGTTTGGGATGAATGAGAGCACAGACTGGGATCCAGGCCTTCTCCACCAACATCAGTGTGTGACCTCACCGATGACCTTTTGGAAGAATGGTCTCCAATTGACTGAAGACTTTTGGTGATGTAGAGAATCTCACAGGGAGAAATTCACTTGTCATGGCAGCTCAAAGAAAGAACAAACTGATAATAGGAATTACTGCTCACCAAATATCAGTTTGAACGCACAAAAAAGTCAGTAGGGAGCAGAGGTCTGCACACGCCAAATGACCTCAGTCACATCAGCAGGTGGAGGCCACTTTGCCCTCTCCTGGACAGGTCATCAGTGTAGTGGAACCAGTCTATTTGGTTGTTGAGGTGAAGGTACTTGGTACTTGAAACAACCATGGTAATGTCACTTCCCTGGACGTTCAGCGGTGTGTGGCCCACTGTTCTCCATCTTTGGGGGCCAATCACTAGAGAACAGGCAGGATGAAAATGTGTCTCCATCCCTATGACCGGACCTGGGCCTGGTTGAAGGTGGATCCGTCTGCAGTTTGATGCTCTGGATTAAAGCTGTAGGGGCAATTCTTTTTGTCATATTGTGAGGAGTGGGAAGTCCAATTCCTTTTTTAATTTTGTGGTAGTGATGCTTCAGCTGGACAGAATGGTCAGACATTGGGATGTGTCCGATGACAGGGTGGGGGATGTACAACAGATCCGTGTGTCAGAAACAGAATGAATTCCCACGATGCTGAGACAATGGAGCCTTATTCCTCCAGCAGCAGCAGCAGCAGTGCTGTAAGCTTTGCGTGTGTCTGTTTGGCTGTTGTGTGAATATATTAAATGTGAATGGAGCACGCCAACCAATTGCCCACCCACTGCAGACAATAAAACAACAATGCTGCATTGTGTCAGCAGCCGTGTGTCTTTGTGTCTGTGCTTCTAATTTGTTTTGCTTGGCTAGTTAAATTGAAGGCGTTTGTTGTTGTGCTGCCTCCAGACCGTGCATGTGTGTGCAAGAGTCAGTGTTCCTCAAGCATCTCAGAATGAAGTCTAGGGTGGTTGAAGAGTGAACTCCTCCCCCCAGATACTGTTATGACGAGAACAGTGGAACAGCTGGTTCTGGAAGAACCAGTGGAAGAAGAAATGGTCACTGCATGTATCTGCCTCTGTTTTGGACAGGGACTTGGTGTTCTGCATGACTGCATCATGGGGGAGAGAACAACATTTGATTAGAGCTGCAAGCATCGAGGCCCCAGCTGCAGCCGTTGAACATGTGTTACCACCACAGTCTTATGAACACACCTGAAGCCACGGTGTCCAATGTCTGACTAATTAGCCCAGGTCAGATCAAATCAATGAATCTCTCTGAATCGTTATAAGTTTACTAGATCAATAATCCATCCATAAAAGTAAAGATTGATCTCTTATGCCTTTACTCCTATAACCTTTCTCCTATAACAGCAGTAAAGCCAAAGTCTGCTAGCTTAATGCTAATGCATAATGGAATTTCCCATAGGATGGCTAATGCTAACGCTCGTTAAACATACGCTGCTGACTAAATACTCAGCTTTATTTAATCACAGGCAGGAATTTTCCAAACTCTTAAGGAAACATATTTTTAAAAGTAACCGTTTGTGGTCTAAAGCAGTGTTTTTCAACCTTTTTTGAGCCACTGCACACTTTAACCTTGACAAAAATCCCGCGGTACACCAGCATCCAAAAAAAAAACCAAGAAACTCTATAGTCTGTAATGATGTACAGCCCCTCCATGATCTCAGATGCATTTTTGTGATAATTGTGGCAGAGAAAGCTGGAAGTTGCAGCTGTTTTTTCTAAAAGATGTAATAAAAGTTAAGTTAGAAGATTTAAAAACTGTTTGATATGTGTTCGTTGTGGTTTCAAAACGTTTAACCAAGGAAGACTCATTGTGCGCTGAGACGCTGTCACTTTAATCCAATGCATCATGGGAAATGTAGTGCGCTGATCCGGAGATGGAAAATGTTTTTAGATCAGTTAATGGGACATTTCCCACGGCACACCAGTGTACCGTGGCGCACTGGTTGAAAAACACTGATTTAGAGCACCGTTCTTTCCTCTCAAATCTTTTGGAATAATTTGTAATGCTATAGCATGAAACGCCAAATGGAAACGCCCTCCAGGAGAGGGAGAACATTTAATTTTGTAACATGAGCCAGTTTAGAGCTTTTACAATGGTAATGATCTGCACTTTTTTGTTGGAGCTTCTCCGTTTGAGAAACCATGTAACACTGTATGGTGCTGGTTTGTTATGTCACTAATACATTTGACAGCATGTGAACTGTATCAGAATAATAAGAATATCTTCAAAACATGTATAGATTATTGTTGAATTTCTATACAAATATGTCTTCGTGTGTAAATCATGTACATTCAAATTTGATTTGAATCGAGTGGATCCACAAGAATGGATTAATCCAGGCTCTGGTGCGTTGAATCAAATCCATTCAGAAATTATTGGTGTTGCCTAACCCCATTATTCATCTGTACCTGGATATATATCCACCAGAGCTGGTTTCTTCTGATAGTCCTCTTAGGTTTTGTTTTCTTTTGTTTTTAATTATTTTTTTCTTTAGTTAATTGTGGATATTTGCAGACTATCACATTTGGGCGGGCAGTCAACAGCATTTAGGGGGCACTGCCCCCTTTGCCCGTACCCATGTCCAGCCGTGGTCATAATTAGACTTGATGGAGGTTTGTGACAGTAATTCTTTGATCACTTGAGTAGTTTACTGTTGTGCTAGAACAATAAGAGTAGAAGAGAAACTCAGACAGCTCAGTGGAACCATTTTGAGGCTTTTTGACCCCACCGATATTTATATCAACGATGACTACAATTAAAAAAAGCTGCAGATTCAAAGTCCTGACTGGTTTTCAGTACTTTACAAAAAGGTGCTTTGGTAATGCCACCTCCAAGCAGCCAGACCTTCTTGTCATCTTCAATAGTGCCTTTGTCCTTCTCCTTCAGGGGCGGAGCAGGTTCTGCTGCTCGCTCGACGGACGGACCTGAGGAGAATCTCACTTGACCTGCCAGACTTCACTGACATAGTGCTGCAGGTAAATTCTCACTTTGCAGCAGACTTTCTGTTGGCCTCTTGGGTCAAAGTTCAGCCTCTCTTCTCGCTGCTTCTTTGTTGTTGCAGGTTGATGGGATCCGCCATGCCATAGCTATAGACTATGACCCTGTTGAAGGGTATGTGTACTGGACAGATGATGAAGTTCGAGCCATCCGACGATCCCGTCTCGATGGCAGCAATGCCGTGATGCTGGTCACCACAGAAATTAACCACCCAGATGGCATCGCAGTGGATTGGGTGTCCAGGAACCTTTACTGGACTGACACTGGCACCGATCGCATTGAGGTAGAGTTAAAAACCGTGCTGTTGCAGGGAGGATCCAGACACCCCAGGAATGTTCACAGGGGGTTAGGAGGCTGGTTCAAGTCAGTCCGGGTTTTCGCAGCAGACTGTTGGTGATCCACAAGGGGCAGCACTGCAGACTACTGCATGAAGATGGATGTGGCTTTTCTTTAAGCACTGTGCTGCGGCTCAATCACATCACTTTAAATAAATCAAGCAAGCATAAAGAATTCTCTGCAACTTAATAGAAAAGAATACATGACTTTCAAAATAAAACAATACTTGTGAAAATGTCATGTTTGGGTAATGTTGTGATCACAAAACATATGAGTGATGAGTGAGTCTGGACCTTACGACAATACATTAACCCTTTAACCCTTGTGCTATCCTATGGGGTCCAGATGACCCCACCCTTCCATTGACGTGTTCTCCCTAACATGACAAAGGTGGATAAAGGTGGAAAGATTTCATGTAATCCATGGACACCAGTGAAGATCACAAATCATTGAAGAAAAAAAGTTTGGAGCACTGTCTAGTGGGTCTAGATGACCCAACTCCCAATGGTAAAGTGCCTAGGATAGCACAAGGGTTATGAACTGAGACGTTGCTGGCGACACCTAAACACCACACGCTCTGTTTATGCGATGACCGTGAATCAGTTGATTCTGACACACAGCTTTTCATATCAGCTTTGCACAATTATGAATGTCTTTACGTTTAAAAGGCGCTTTTCTCCGCGACAGAATCCGCTGATTCACGTTGATTACGTAAACGACTGTGAAGTCTTGCACATCAGTGAAAAGCTGCTTTTTTCTGCTTCAGAATCCACTGGAGTTACTTTCATTGTGTGAATAATGGAGCTAAAGCTCTGATGTTAAAGGGTAAACAGTTGTTTAAATGATAGAAAATAGCTATCTTTTTAAACGAATATCTTTTGTTTTTCAGTACTATTTGATATCAAATCATACGTCACGTAGTAAACTTTGCAACCAGCTGACAGAGCATCACCTGCAAGTTCTGTGTCAGACTTTTTACCGTCTCTCTGTCCTCCGTGGGTCATCACTGGTACTCAAAGCCAGCAGCTGACTATTGCTTAAAAAAATAAAACGGTTTCAATAATGTGAACAGATGTGTGCTCCATGTCATTTTCAGGTCACACGGCTCAATGGGACCTCTCGGAAAATACTGATTTCTGAGAACTTGGATGAACCCAGAGCCATCGTTCTGGATCCTGTGAATGGGTAAGTGGCATCGTTCACTCTGTCAGCTTGTTTTCTTTTCTTTTGGTTAAGGATGTCAAAAAAGAATTAGTGTTACGACATAAAATGATGAATAATACATTTTACAACACAAAGTGAAAGAGCCCAAAACCTACTGAGTATTTAAAGTTAAAAAAGTTTTAAAGTAATCTTTCACGGTTAAGGTTTGCTAAACTTTTATTTTTCAGTTAGTATAAAACAACTTAATAAACCATCAAAAAACTGTTTGCTTTTATGCAAATACAGTTTTCCACATAAACCAGTTTCCTACGTTCTCCGTCTTGATCAACACTACGTAGTGTTTAGCAGGAATGACAGCATCTCTAGTCCAGTTTCTCTTGAAATAACTTTTCGGTTGTCTCAAGTGACCCCAGCTCACTAAAAAAAAATCCAATTTTCCCACAAATGGACTATCCTAGAACTGGTCAGGAAAAAAGATTGTAAATATTTTGGATGCAGCATGAAGGTTGGGATCAGTCACTCCACCTTCAGAAACCTGCTGCCTCTGTAAAGACGCTGTGTCAGTGTCTCAGTCACACACTTTGGACTAGGACTTACTGAATACTGCCTTTGTAGGACAGCAGAGTGTACTGCCTCTAATGAAACTGTGTCTGCTTTCAGTTACATGTTCTGGTCTGACTGGGGGGAGCGTCCCAAAATTGAGCGTGCCAACCTGGATGGAACAGACCGGCTGGTCCTGCTTAACACTTCTCTGGGCTGGCCCAATGGATTAGCTTTGGACTATGCTACAGGAAAGCTGTACTGGGGAGACGCAAAAACAGACAAAATAGAGGTAGGGGGGGCTTTATTAACAGTTTAAAGCTGCTTTGTGGTTCAGAGATGCCTGACAGGAGGAAACTCACAGAAAAATGAAAAGAGGATATTTGTAGTTTCAAGAAGGGAGGTGATGGTGATTGACCGAGTTTTACTCTGAATCTGTCTGATACGGAAGATTTAGACCCATGCTGGGTTGACAGCCTTAAAGTCTGGCACTGACAGTCCATCCATCCATCCATCCATCCATCCATCCATCCATCCATCCATCCATCCATCCATCCATCTGTTGCAGGAACACACAATCACACACATTTACACCTAGGAGAAATTTATAGTCACTAATTCCCCCACAGAGTATGTTTGTGGACTTTGGGAGGAAACAGAGACCCGGTAAAACATGCAAAGTCCCCACAGAAAGAACCCAGCTGGGATTTGAACCAAGGCCTTCTTGCTTTGACCAGAGAGCACTATATTCCACCATGCACCACTTTGTTTAGTTACTAAAAAGGTCTTGGCGCCGATGCAGTCCTGCAGGCTCAGCTCAGATGGGCTGCTGATTAATTCACTTTTGATTTTGATGCATTTTGAATGATCCGATTCAATCCTGAACTTCCAGCAGTGAGAGTCAGACAGGAGTTCCTGCTACTGAACAGTGAAGTTTTCCAGATTCTTGGATTTCTTCCAGATCATCAAGTATAGATTAAAACTGTGTCCAAATAAACAAGTAAACTAGAATGAATGTCAAATCCATTCACATGTTAGTTTCCTAAAGTTCACCACTGTTGTTTTTCCACATCCAGAGAATCCAAAGGGAACATTCTTAGAACATTCTAGACACTGGATGGTCACATGACTTTATTCAAAGTCTGTCCACACATTGGACTGGAATGATGGTTGATCTGTTCTTGATGATGTCATCATGAGTGTTGTCTGCTGTGATGGACTTGGTTGTTGTTATGTTATAGTAAAATAAATCTACCACGTCTCAATCAGAATGGTATCTTCCAATACAATTGTTGATGTAGCTCATTTTGAAACCATTGTATAATAGTATAGGTCATAGGAATAGAAATCTATTGAGGGGTTTATGTGAATATGGATGCAAAAACTAAAATGCTAACCTTCTTTGCATTTTAGTTTAATTATGTCACAGAATGAGCAGTGTTGAAGTAGAAAATGAAAAATCATTTTGGATGATTGGTTTTTAAATGTAGGTTTGGGTCATTTGATGCAGTTACATTAAAAAAATGACAAAGCATTTCTGTTAATCCATTTTAATTGTCAAATTAGACATTTCTAATTTAATTTTGCTACACATTTACCAGAGAACTTTATGAAAATGAAATGTCTAATACCATTTTCGTTATCGTTTGTATTAAGTGACAGAATGAGCGGTGTTGAAGAAGAAAATGAAAAAGCATTTCTGGTATTGACTTTTATTTGTAATTATGAGACGGGAATGCTTCCATAAAAACCTGCCAAATTGGATTTGTGTGAGAAACTTGGACGACCTCAGCACACTAACTTAGGGCGGGGCCACAGGTACTCCCCCGAACACTGAGGGTCATTTTAGGAGTTCTCCACCTGCCTTGGCCCTGTCAGAATCTGACACTTCCACCCCTTCATGCCCTCCTTCATCTGCCCTCTCTGTTTACTCCCAGCGGCTCTTTCCTCTGATCTGGCAGTCGTCGTCAGAGCTCCAGGATGGCTGTGGCACGCCTGCAGCTGAGCCACCATGTCTCATGAACACTGGCCTGTGTTAGCATATTTTCATGGCTGCATAGAAGGGCTGGGATGAGAGTTCAACAAAACAGTGAATGCCTGAGCTTTCTGGCTGAATGCTCGCCAATTGAAAGCGGTGGCTGTCTGCTCTCCCTTCCTCCCACCCTCTGTCAGGTTGAAAGGACCCACCTCAAAGGGCTTCTCCCATAATTTAGGCTTGTTTTTATCCTGAAGAAAAGAAATTGCTGTTGGGGGTAAAGAAATGTCTTTCTCTCCTGGGTGTGGAATTGGGTTTTGTTTAGCGTTTCAAATGCACACTCCCATAAAGCTGAATGGTGACTGGAAGAGTTTTATACCAGTGACAGAGATGTGGTTTCAAGGCAACTTAGGAAAACCAATTGAGTCTGAATGTTTGAGTCTTTGCTCCTGAGTTGGTTTGACTGTTTCTTAAATCTTAATTGTATTGCTCTGCTAGTTCCAGTAAAGTTGACTGATAAAGTGCTAAAGGTTTTTTTGGGGTCTACGCTCACCTGTTACTCTACCAATCTGTGTTGGAGGGTGGTTGTTCTCCTCGCCAAACGTCTTCCTGTTAAGCTCTAACATTCTTTGGAAACAACCTTTGGCACAGAGCAGATGCTTTTCTTCCCTCCTGCAGTAGGTGGCAGGATTTACCCTTA
Source organism: Oryzias sinensis (assembly GCA_037389245.1). Taxonomy (NCBI): domain Eukaryota; kingdom Metazoa; phylum Chordata; class Actinopteri; order Beloniformes; family Adrianichthyidae; genus Oryzias; species Oryzias sinensis. The sequence goes on from CM074499.1 coordinate 29,338,986, forward strand.
TGGCACAGGTGTGTTGAAAAATGCAGGGTGTTGTGAATTCCACTCTTGTGTTGTAAAGCAGAATGTTGCTGTCATCTTGGCCTGAGTTGTAAAAAGAGACATTTTGAGGGACTGTTGGGTGTTATTTAATAGGCGTCATACCTTTAGACGATTGCGCCTCGGCATGTTTAGTGAACAGAGCAGATCCAGACTGTGCCCTGTTCATCTGAAACCTTCATTTAAATGTTTTTAACTTGTCCTGTCCAACAGCAGAGCAGAGCTGAAGGCTTCTTGTGTTGGACAGATTTTACTGTTACATTAGGGGTTATGAATCTTTAGATAAGACTTTTATTTATCCCACGATGGGGAAATTCTTTTGTCTGAAGCAGTAAGACAGAGTATATTTGTATAAACCCCTTTTGTCTTTGAGGCTAAGCTTTATTTATAATAATTATATTTATATGCATTCCTAGTTGGACCAGACGGAAAAGGAAAGGATGGGGAAAGAGAGAGAGTGGGATGTTAGAGATGGGGATAAAGGGTTAAGATGGGGGAGATAGAGGGGGGGGGGGCAGTCGATAATACAGAGTCGGAACATAAAAGTGTCATCAGTAAATTGCATGACTTGGTTCTCACATATACACACCAACAACAGTTTGGCTTGACTTACCACTTTTAGGCATGCGGGGAAGTTTGCCCCAATCAAAGTAAAGCGTGCTCTGCAGCCGGCCTGGGGTCCGAGCACACAACCGAGCCTGAAGGCAAACGTACTCCGGTACGGTACAGAAAGCCTGATACTCCTGTGGCTGAGAGGGTTTTTGTGTGTCACAACACATTTGCTCGTGTGTTTCTTTGAGTTCGTGTTATTGTGTGTTTTTCTTTGTGTGACCCTGTTTGTGTTTGGGTGTGTTTGGTTTGTACTCCCACACTCTGGACTTTTCAGACAAAAGCGCAGTATCGTTTGAAGACTTGGGTAAAGGTGAGGAAGGCTGGGTGAAGCCAGGCTGGGCTGTGGATGGTTCTGACTCATCTCATTTCCAGGACGGTAACTTTTTTTCTGGCGTGATGATGGGTTGGAAAAATCCTGCATTGCGTGATTTAGGTGTCTCCTGAAAACTGAACAGCGCTCTGGATTCCTCCCTGAAAGAGGCCAGAATGATAAAAGACTGTTGAGGAATGCTGGAACCTCACTGCCCCCCCCCCCTCCCTAGTGTCTTTTTAAAGCAATGTGACTCCTCCTCCTCCTCCTCTGTGGAGGAGAAAGCCATCTGAAGTTACCGCTCAGGCTTTGCCTTCCTTTAAAAGGAGAGTGTGTGTAGGAGAGCCCTTTGACTGATGTGTTGCTTTCTTTGCATTAACACACATGTGAAAGCACTGCTTTGTTGTCATGCAGATTGAATGCGTAACGCTATTCATCTACACACTGTTCATCCATATGCTCAGGGTTGTGTGTGTGGAATGGGAGCATGGAGGTGTTTTTGGTGGAATTCCTCCAGCTTGAACTGAGTTGTTTAGTTTAAAAAAAAAAATGTCGGCGCCGCGCTAGAGGTAGTATTCTGCAATCACTCTAAACTGTCTTTATAAAGGATTTTCTCGCAACCTTTTTCAGTTTTTTTGCAAAAAAGAATCAGCTGTCAGAAAGGGTTTTGCTGTCGTGTCTCCCTGCTGGTTGTGAGAACATATTTCTGTCTGTTGTGAGGTGTAACCCTGACGACTGGAAATTTGTTTGCTTTTGGGAGCAGCAGATCTCAAAATGTCAGTAATGCCTGGAAATGTAGTGGGCTCAGTGAAATGTGACTCAGCTTTATCACCTGTAAAGCACAAGTTCACGTTTGACAGAACACTGACTTCAGAAATGAAACGCATGAATAAAGGACAGTAGATTCTGTGAAGCACCACATCCTCAATGCGTCCATGAATCTTGTGGTACCCAGGACAATCCAAAATCAATATCTCCACGATCCTCAGAGGATGGAAAAAATGCGTTCTCCTTCTTGATGATGGGAGGAACTGGAATTCCTGTTAAAATGTTTGAATTGTTGACTCACATTTTCCAGAGTAGAAGTCACACCAGAGTTTAAGGTGCTGGAGCCAAAAAATGCACAATAAAGAAGAAAGAAAAACACATAGAAGTCGCTCCAGAGTATAGTTCAGGAGAAAAGAGCGACGCTTCTGAATGAATCCACCAGTCCACCGTAATGCTGCGTTCACACCAAACGCCATTCACGCGTCAAACTTGCATCCATTGCCTCTGCAGACGCAGGTAAAATCTGATGCTCCAAGTTAATCAAGAAATGTGTTTATAAACTAGACACTTCTCTGGGTGTGGGAGGAGCTACCGTCAAGGTTTTAGCCCCATGGCTACATGGAGGCATTGACTGTTCATCTCATATCTAACACATGGTTTAGAGCTCAGGTTTATTTGTTTAAAGAGCTCTACAAAAGCATCGGTAATCACGACATCATTCAGTCTTTTTTTAACTACAATCTTTACCTTCAACATGCTGGAGCTGTGTTTGAATTACGACGCTTTCCGTGGTATTTCCATGTCTCTGTAACTCAGTTTGATGACTTGCTGTCCCGCATCAGTCCAAGAAAGGAAGAAATAGAAACAAGAACAGAAATGTCTTGATGCAAATAAGAGAAATATCCTAAAGTTCAGTAGGGGAACAATCAGATTCCATATTTGTTTTGGACAGAGCCTCGTCTGCACTGAGGGCCACATTCCTGCATGTCTTCGTCCATATCCTGCTCTGGCATGATCTGATTGGCTGGACACACCTGAACCAGGTAATCAGGCATAAGTAGGGCAAGAATATCTGGAAATCATGGAGACACACCGGCCCTCAAGGCCTGGAATTGCCCACCCCTGGTCTAAAGGGTTAAAGGGCAACCAGTTGTTAGTGGGAAAATAAATAAAATGAAACTAATATATGAGCCAATATTCATTTTGAAAAACATCAAATATAAGTCGCACCCCTGGCCAAAATATGAAAAAAATGTGAACTTTACTCCAGAAATATGGTATTTGAATTTTTGTACATCAGTTCATCATTTTCATTTCAGCTAGATATAAATAGCCACCAGAAATTCTATCAAGGAGCTTCTGAGAACAGAGGAAATATCAGTCCAGATAATTCCAGCCAGATCGATGAAATGGACTGAAGGTTTTGTCGTGAACTACTCGATTGAAAAAGTAGTGGAGAGCAAACTAGTCTGCAGGAAGTGGTTGGTGTCTGAGAAGAATGAAAAGAAACAAACCCAAAAACATTGAGACAACCATAATGAGACAGAAAAGAAATGTCTATCAGTAGAATAATCGGAAAACATGTGAAGATTAATTGTGTATTGGTGGTTTTAACAACTTTGGCGAGGAAAAGAAAGTAAAGGAGGGGGAGTACGCCATGATGGACTGAGGTCAGGAGAACATGTAAACACAAACCAATACAAAATACTAATACATTTCTTATCATTTTTATGCTGATGATATTCCGCTTTATGTGTCTTTTAAACCGCAGGATGTTTTTTGAAATCCAGATTTAACGCAGGTGTCTGGATTCAGTCAAGAGTTGGATGAATGATAATTTTCTCCAACTAAATGAAGCTAAAACTGAGGTTCTAGTTTGTGCTCCTGACAGTTTCCTCCCCCAGAAGGTCCAGTGGTTCAGTCCTCTTGGTTCCTCTATCAAGCCATCTGTCAGGAACCTCGAGGTGAATCTATACCCGGTTTCATCCCTTGACTCTCATGTTAGGTCACTTGTTCATTCTTGTTTTTATCCTCTTCAAAACATTGCCAAACTGAGTCCAATTGTGTTGCGTTCTGAGATGGAGATGCTCATCCAGGCTTTTATATCCTCTCGTCTTGATTACTGTAACTCCATCTTCACATGCTTGAGCAAAAAATCTCTAGAACTGCTCCAGGTTGTCCAGAACGCTGCTGCAAGGCTTTTAACCAATTCATCCAAGTTTTCACACGTCACCCCGTTGTTGATCCAGCTGCACTGGCTCCCCATCCGCTACCGAATGTATTTTAAAATCCTGGTTTTAACGTCCAGAGCTCTTAATAACCAGGCACCGGTCTACATAAAAGACCTTTTGCAGCCGTACACTCCCAGCAGGTCCCTGAGGTCATGTGACCAGGGTCTGCTGGTTGTTCAGACCAGGTTACCTGGTTAAAGACTAAAGGTGACAGAGTCTTTGCAGTAGTGGCTCCATCCCTCTGGAACTCCCTTCCTCCCAGCCTCAGATCTGCAGACTCAGTCTTTTCTTTTAAAAAGCAGCTAAAACATCTTTTTAAAATAGCTTTTTCAGAATTCTCTCTGTATTCTGTGTTTCCCTGTGTTTTACCGTGTTCTTCCGTGTTTTACTGTGAAGCACTTTGTGATTTTTACGTTGAAAGGTGATATACAAATAAAGTTTATTATTATTAATAAAATCACTGGTACATCTGTTGTAAGGCAACATAGATAGACGTTAGCTACTGTAACAGCGACATGTGCATCCATGGGTTAGAAAGAGCAGACAAAGGAAAAGGCGTCAATGAGGAAACCCCCCCCCCGGTTCATCCTCAAACTGCCCCAAGCCTGCTATCAACGGCTTGCGTGGCTTACATTGGGTTTCTGATTCTCCACTGTCGGAGCGTTCGCGGCTGCCAGTGGAAACAGCTGACCGCCATCCGTGGGGGGAGTTGTGAGGACGGGCAGGATTCTGGCAGATTCCCCTTTGTGTTGGATCATTGTGACGCTGTGCAGAGATTAGGAGCTAAAACTGTGTTCATGTATTTGATGTGTTGTGGCCTTTAGGTGGCTTCCACTGATGCGGTGTGATGCGGTCTGCCATTCGCTTCTGTTGGTAATAGTTTTTGTAGTTTTGGAGCATGAAACTTTTATTTTTGATCTTTCAGGAATGCTTTGTAAACCTCCCAAATCCGGACATATTGCAGTTCATCAGGTGCTTTAGTGAGCAGAAATACGAAGCAGATGTTGGTGTTTTCTTTCATGAGTGTGGAGTTTTTGCTGGATTCCTGATCGCTGCTGGGTTTTGGGCTCTGCATGCGTCTCTGTGGGATCCTTCTGTTTTCTTGGCTGTTCATCCCAGCCGGCATGCTTCATTATGTCTTATCTGAGAATATCCATTTGTGAGCGTATGTGAACTGTCCTGGGACGGTTTGACTCCTCCCTGCGTGTCTGATGAGACCTTTGTTGCTTTTCTGTTGGCTTTCTTTCTGTCTTTTTGTCTCTCCCCCACTCCATGTCCATCATTAAATGAAGCATGCTCACACCCTAAATGGAAACAGACGGGGCAAAAGAAAAATCACGCTCCTGTGCTCAATACTTCTTGAAAAAGCTGGCAAAGAGAAAGACTGGGTGCAGGAGGAGGAACGGGGAGAGAAGGGGAGTCTCTCTGTCCTTCTTTCACTCTGATAGCCATGTCCAATTTTGTCACAGTGATAAATGAGTGGATTTTTTTGTTGAAGGGTCAGGAAACTCTGACTGCAGGCTGATCAAAGTGAACGCTTTATTTTTGGCCAAGCTCCACCTCACTCTTTGAAAAGATATTCAAATGGATAAACTGTCAGTGGGAAACATGACCTACTGTCACAATGTATTTGAAATGGAAATCTCTTTTTGATTGAGAGCGCATCTCGGAAACGTAGAGCATGTCATGTAGGATACATGGCCTGACCATTACATTCCCATACAAACACAACAAGAGCTGGATTGACACCGCCAGCTGAAAGTCAGACTTGTAAGTGAGAGACGGACTCCCCCAGCTTTGAACTTTGATGGACAGGTTTCTGAGTGCAGCCAAACAGAGGGAGGGTTTGGATTGGTCCACTTCAGAATCCCATCTCTTCCTTCTGGTTCTTACAGGACCTAGTCGCTTTAGCGTCCTTGGTTCTTCCAGCTCCCCATGGAGCAGTTTGAGGCAGCTGTGGTTAAACCAGCAGCTCGGATCAGTCTCCTGGAGCCCCTGGATTCCCCGGAGAACTGTTTGGACATGTGGTGGCTGCAAGACTTATTCTAAGGAATTGGAAAAGTCCCCACAAGCCTCAATAAGAGGATTGGAATAAAGTCATGACAGAGACTTTTGAAAGTCTAATTGTTAAGATAAACAATGTCCAGATTAAAACAGGCTAAATATGGAGACGTTTTGTGTCATGTATTACAACACATGACCAGCTTCTATTGCATAATCTGAACAGTGCCATGGTACTCCTCCCTGTGGAATTGACCTATTTCTTTCGTAATTGTTGTTCTGCTTATTGTGGAAAAAAAATAGCAACAATCAATAAAAACTTTAATAGCAACCTAGCAACCCACCTATAGGTGGAAAAAGGTGAAATGATAAATAAAGGGTGTAATAAGTGTCATCGGCAGGTGGACGGCTTTTAGCGTCCTCAGTGTGTTCACTAGGGAAAGATTGGTGTTTGAGACTGACCAAGAGCACAGCAGCAGCACTGATGCAAACTATAGCTGCTGTGGTTAAGACGGCCTGAAAATGAAGCTATGGATGGATGGTTCCATTGATGTATGGGTGGAAGGATGGAAGATTGGGTGAGTGAATGGATAGACTGATATTATTTTAGTGGTTCAATTAGTTCCCCCTCTAGCTCCGTATTTAGTGAAACAATAAGAACAAATGGAAATCTAACTGTGCTGCAAAGTTTAGGAGATTAAGAAAACCTTAGGCCATGAAATAACAACGTGTTTTTTTCCCCTTGGCATTCATCCGTTCTCATGTTATGTTTTTCCCTGATTTCTTCGCGTTTGCCCGCTTTAGCTGTTGTTGCTGGCAAAAGTAAGCTGTTGTTAAAAAGGCAAAGCCTTCAGCAGTGGGCTGGTTTGCTGTCGAACCTCCAGCTGTCCACACGGTTCCTGCACATTATCCCTCTATTCTCTCCTCATCACATGAAAGCAAACCAATGCTGCCATCTATCTTAGCCAGTCGTGCACAGGCTGCATCCATGAGCAGGGGGGGAACCTCTGATGCCTTTGGTGTGTCGTGTTATCATCGCGTGGATCTGATGGATTTTCTTATTTTATGGTGGTCGGGTCTAAAGTTCCCCACATTGTTTTCTGTGCTCTCGCTGATGATGTCTGCGTGTGCAGAAGTCCCTCTGGGATGGCAGCAAGCCACGCACAACCCTGCGCTCTCGTGCCCATTACTGTTGTGTGTCTAAAAGTAAGTACACCTATTTTAGTCAATGCTAGTCCAGTATTAGTTCCAGCAATAAGGGGGAGGACAAGCCAGAGGCAGCTTTCTCAATTATAGGTCTCAGTTTCGGTTTTGGAGACGTGAACACTCACATGCACACACGCTAAAACTGACGCTGTTATGATCCATAGACATGCAGGGCATTTAGTTAGTCTAGTTTTGTACATTTATTTTAAGTTCATAAAACTTTTTTTGTGGTTAGCGTTTTTGCCTCACAGCAAGGAGGTCCTGGTTCAAATCCTGGCTAGGACCTTCCTGTGTGGAGTTTGCACGTTCTCCCCGTGCATGCGTGGGTTTTCTCCAGGAACTCCGGCTTCCCCACCGTCCATTAACATGCTTCATAGGTTGATTGACTACTCCAAGTTGTCCGTAGGTGTGACCTTGAGTGTGTGTGATTGTGTGGCCCTGTGACAAGCTGGTGACCTGTCCAGGACAAAACCGCGCCTTTGCCCCATTAGGTTAGGCTCTGGCCGCCCCATGACCCCAAAAGGGATGCAGCCAGTAAAGTGGATGGATAGATGGAATTTTTTATACGTAAAATCCTAAGGAAGAAAACAAGGGGGGAAAAAATACCTTCGATAAATAAAAGAAGCAACAAATGAAAATTCAAAGCTGTCATGTTAGTCATCTTTATTATATAGAATTATATAGCATCATGACTTGTAGGTGGAAACATTGCTATCCTTTATATCCCATAGTCTTGATGATTATGGCCTATAGAACATGACACCCTAAAGTTTAGTGTCTAAGAAAATGTGAACATTACTCAAGACAAATCAAGTAGCATTATTTTTCAGCACATACATCAGGCACATTTCTGTTCAGCCTATCAGCTGAGGGCAACCTGCAGGGTTCTATGGTGTGTTAGTAGATGTCTGCATTGACCTTAGACTTCAGAAAACTCAGTGAGCCAACACCAGGAGATGACATGATACCATTCCAAACCAAACCAAACCAAACCATCACTGACTGGGAAAACCTCAGTTGTGGGTTAGGTACCTTTCCACTCTTCCTTTCTGGAAGCCTGATGTCCAAATGCCATTTTATCTGGAGAAAAGACTTGGAAACCACATCATCAACAGGTTGCTTCCTTTTCTCCTTAGCATTTCTGACATTTCTGAAGCTGTTTCTAGATCGGGAGTGGCTTGACAAGAGGAACGTGACATCTGTAGTCCGTGACCTCTGTACGTGTGGCTCTTGACCCCCTGACTCCAGCATCTGTCACCATTTCTTGAGTGAAGCTCACCCAACAATCCTCCCAAAGCTGGAGGTATCCCTGTTGCTTTTGCACCTTTTTCTCCCAGATTTTTTCATTTCACTCAGCTTTCATTCAGAGTACATGGATGCAGCTCTCTGTGAACTGCCAGCTAGTTTAACATTGATTTTTTTTTTTGCTTCTTGCTGTGAGTTGAAGCATGTTGAAAGGTATCTGGTGGTGCAGGAGATGAAGACATGCCTAAGCCGTTGGGAACACATCAAGATGTTTAATCACTTTACCCTGGAACACTTTCTCTATAAAAAGTTACACCATCCCTTTTGCCGGGTAATTGGTACCTGATATAATGTACCCAACGAAGAGTACTTGTCATAAAAAATGGATCAAAACATGATCAATTAGTGGTTTTTTCTCAACTGTGGTTTTGTAACAAATTGAAAAAGAAAAACATAGAAAGTTCCTAAAAACATGCTCAGAATGACTAAAAATTAGGAAATTGAGAAGAAAAAAATCCTACAAAATAATAAAATGATAATGGAAACGTGATCTTTGGTCCACCCATTCCTGGGATGTGCGAGATTCCCTGGTGAAGGCACAGACTGCTGGACACGTGACAAATTCAAATTCATGTTCCGGTAAATAGTTTTGCTCCCGGCGATGGTGCTCCAGGGCTAAGTGGTCAGGCTGTACCTGTACCAGATGACCACTCCACATTGTTTCCTCCTCTACCGACTTGACAAAATAAAATGAACCATGATTCCAAATGTTTCAATGGGGTGATAAGCAGATGTAGGATACGTACAGTTTGGTAAAAACTGGATTTTGCTTTGAGCCGCTTTCTGTGGATCTAATTCCACACACACAAAATGTTGTCCTGTTCAGTTTTTCTCCTCTTGTATCCTGGAAGAATAGCTCAGCTGGTCTGGGTTGGCATTGAAACATTGAAGTATTTGTATGTTAAAAATGGATAAAGTTAGGTTTGATATAAACCTGAATGAACCCCGCCCCAACTCCCCAAGTACTTATTGTTCTTCATCAATCAACGAAATGTCTTTAATGCGACTCCAAAGCTGCAAGTCAGGGTTGATCTGAGATGTTCAGTTGTTGAAACCAAATAACCTGCTTCATTATTTCATTCTCAAGTGACCATTTGTTGTTTTTCTTCTTTGCTCAACAGTCTTTGGTTTATCAAGGATGTGATGATCTCACTAAAATCTGCCCACAAAAGCTCTAAAAGGTTGGTTACTTCATGCTGTCTCCATGTCCTCCTGTGTGTCTCAGGTGATCAATGTGGATGGCACGGACAGAAAGACTCTGCTGGAGGACAAGCTGCCTCATATCTTCGGTTTCACTCTCCTGGGTGATTACATCTATTGGACTGACTGGCAGAGACGAAGCATTGAGAGGGTTCACAAAATGACAGCTGTGAGAGAAATCATCATTGACCAGCTGCCAGATCTAATGGGGCTGAAGGCAACCAAAGTGACAGAAACACACGGTAATGCTTATTTTTATACAGAGAAATGTGAAAAAGTATTCAACAGGGAAAAGTAACGACCCGTGTCCAGGTACAAACGGCTGTGCGGTGGAAAACGGCGGCTGCAGCCACCTGTGTTTCTGGCGGCGGCGGGCAGTTAGCTGTGCCTGTCCAATGGGGATGGAGCTCCTCCCAGACCTTCAGACCTGCGTGGTACCGGAGGCCTTCTTGCTGTTCACCAACAGGTACCTACCAAACAACATACTGAAACAGCCTCCACTCTTCTGAACATGCATTGAGTGTTGAGGATAACCGGCGTTTGGGTTCTTTCAAACAGCTCTCCTAAAGTCACAACACAGAAAAATGATCCTTTCTTCAGTTTCTCTAGGAAATGTATATGAACCGTCTGGCAGAATGCCAACAATTGTTAACCACCGCAGAGTTTAGGAGTTTCTGTTGCTGTTTGCCCGCAGCAAAACCTGTTAACCCTTGAACATAAAAAAACCCACACTTTTATTTGAAACTTTTTGTTATTTGGTCTTTATTTTATTCTTTCATATACCGTAACTCTTCAACTCTTTACACAATGAACGCTATTCCAACAAATTCTGATGGGGAGAAAAGCGCCTTAGTGCTGATGGGCCTCAGGGCAAACCAGCAGGATCAAAAAGTGTTGCAAAGCTTCTTTTCTCCACATCGCAATCTGCTGGAACTACTTTAATTTTAGTTGAAGAGTTTGGATAATTCAAAGAGTTGGAGGCAAAACTCTGGAGCAAGGTGCTAAGCATGGCAGTGGAAGGTGATAATGTGGGCTTTATCTGCAGGAACTGTGGTAACAAACGTGTATTAATCCTCATTTGTCCATAAATCCCATTTGAAGCAGAAGGTAATAAACAAACATGAAAGGATCTTTGTTTCATCAGGACTTCAGTGGTCAGCAGAGAAGACAAACAGGTTATGGCCTCTTACAGATACACATATATTTTTAGGAACACATTTGAGGTGAAGCTACAGCAATCCAGATTGATGTTTTTGTTTGAATGAAACCTTCAGATAGCATAAAGGATAGCAGACATAGCCTGCATGATGGTGTGGAGCTTCCATTCGTGTGGCTGTTGGAGATGTTCAGGAAACAGATGGAATTGTGCAGCAGCTTGTTTTCCATTGCGGCAGCTGTTTTACCTTATCAGTTCATTAATATTCATCAACACAGAGGCTTTATCCCATAGGTGGGCTCTTCTCTGTCTCACTTGTAGGCCTTGTTTCACAAAGACCACCAGTTTCATCAGCTGAGACCTACAACTGATTTAACAACCCTATACAATACATATTTATGACATTTTTTGTCTTTTTCATGAACAAAGACCAAAACTGAATGATGATGTCAGTAAATCATTCTTCCACAAATGTGTTGTCATATACTGTATATTCATGTGAATCAGGTTACCTGAATTATGAACTTTTCCGCTGTTTTTTTCCGCCTTTGACACAGGGTGAAATCCTGCCTTTTGCCGTTTTTATTCTTGGAACAAACCCTTGGACAAACTCTGCCTCCTCAACTCTTTGTGCACAGCAGCCGTTAGAAGTGTGGAAACCACCAGCTCCTATGTAATTGTAGTGTTGTAGTGTCCAGACAATCTGTGTGAAAGCTGACACTTCAGACTGGGTCAAGAACAAACAATGACCTGAACATAACCGCCTTAAGTTTAGTGGTTTATTTCTAACTCAGTTTATTTATAAATGGACTGGTTGTTTTAGCGGGATGTAGATGTGTGTTGGAGGGTGGGGAGGGGTATTATTGTGACTATTGCTACTACTATTTTTTATTATTAATTATGTAAAGCACTGTGTTCTGTAGCAGGTAAAGTGCTATATAAATACGATAAAGTTGTATTTGAATAACGTTTACAACTAAGGTTGTCTCAAAAACAGAAAGACATCTAGCCAAGATAAATGAATTCTTTCCAAAATGCCAATCTAAACTCATCTAAATCATTCCAGTAGGGCCCGATCTTCTCGCTTAAGTGAATTAAAGTGAGCCACGGGATTTTCTGTACTGAGAAAGCAAATTGTGACAGTGGGAAGAAATCTCCAACGGAAAAATCAAAGCATCCATCTGCCGGGAGCGGTTGGTGTCTGAGAGAACAGGACAGAGGCAAACAATCCCTGTAATATCTGATCAACCTGTAGGTCTGTAACTGTGGCAGTGAAAGAACAGGAAGCAGATGAGGACCATGTCTAACAAATGCCGTAAAACAAAAGACAGCCGAGTTGGTGGAGAAGAAAGACAGCAGACAGAGGAAAGGTGTACAGTAGGTACAGTGAGGAAAAAGGTCCAGTGCATCCTAAAACGACCCCCAGCAGTCAAAGTCTATAGCAGCATAATTTCATGACCTCCTCGATTATAAACTTCACCAAAAAAGAAAGTTTAAAGTTTAGCCAAGAACACAGACATGATGTCTGTCCACTGAACTGACACTTTGCTTCATTTCTGTCACAGGCTCTGTGTCACAAAAGACTATGTTCACTTGACTGTCAGACCTGCAGGGATCGTAAGATGCTTTTGTTGTCCATTTTTGTCTTAGGGACAGCATCAGGAGCATTTCTTTGGGAACAAACAGCAATGATGTGGCCATTCCTCTGACAGGAATCAAGGAGGCCTCCGCCCTTGATTTCGATGTCTCTGAAAAGAGAATATATTGGACAGACATACAGGCCAAGGTGGGTCAGGCAAGTAAATGATTGATGGTGGTGATGAGCAAAAAGGGTTCTAAAGTGATCTTCTGTCTCTGTCTGTCAGACAATCAGCAGGGCGTACATGAACGGCAGCTCTGTTGAACACGTCATTGAGTTTGGACTTGACTACCCAGAAGGCATGGCAGTTGACTGGATGGGTCATAACATCTACTGGGCAGACACTGGCACTAATCGCATCGAGGTGGCCCGCCTGGACGGCCAGTACCGGCAGGTCTTGGTCTGTAAAGATCTGGATAATCCACGGTCACTGGACAACCCACGCTCCCTGGCACTGGACCCAGCTAACGGGTGGGTTCTGAAGCTTTGTCCTCTAATTTTTTCCTTCATGTTATAGGTTGCTAACTTTTCCACTCTCTCGCTGTTGCTGTAACACAGAAATGTCCTCAACATTCTAATGTCCTCAACACTGACTGCATAGAAAATACAATGCTCAATCTGGATGTTGTCTTTCATGTTATCCTGCCAACATTTATTATCAACCATCAGCTGTAGCGTCTTTACCCTGACATCATTTATACCTAATAATCCAGGCGTGCCGTGCTCAAACACAGCGCTGCAATTTAAAACAAGTGAACTAGTTAAAGTTGGACGGAATCAATGTTTAAGAACTTTGGCTTGGCCTTGTGTCGTGATTTCATCCTGAAATGACTAAAGCTAGCCAAGCAATAGACATCATGAGTTATGAAATGAAGCCAGAGCTTTCCTTTGTACTTTCAGATAAAAACTCCCACTAGACAGTAACAGGCAGAAAAAACTGAAGAGTTTGTGTCAGAAAGAAAGAAAAAGGTCCACATGAAGTTTGTGATAAAGCTCAGTTTGTCTGTGGGAAACGTGCATTGAAGCTCAGATCTCTGCTCTGCTGGAAGCTCCCTTATCTGAGAGACTTGGTGTCTCATTTTGGAAACAAGTTCTTCACTGTGAGGCTCTGAGCTCAGGAGATCTTGAGCGCATTGGTCAGCTCTAGTAGTAATCAGATATTATCATGCAGGCCTCCAGTTTGACATGATATAATGACTCAAATGTGGTCACTGCATCATTTCTGAGTGTTTACAAAAACGGTTTGACATGAATGAGCCTTTTAGGATCAAAGATGTGTTCTCCTCATCAGGTGACAGAACTGATTGATGATTGTCTGCAGATGAGTGTGGGGGGGTTAAGCTGCAGTGTACAGTTACCATGCACCCAGATAATGCATAGCAGATGTCCACGCACTCAAGCTGGGAAATGATGGACATGTGTAAAGTCCTTGTAGACGGATGTCAGAAGGAGTTCTGCTCTGAAGCAGCTTTTCTTTCTGCAGGTTCATGTACTGGACCGAGTGGGGGGGTCTGCCCCGCATAGCTAGAGCCTACATGGATGGCAGCATCATCACAACGTTGGTGGAAAAAGTGGGGCGTGCTAACGGGCTGACCATTGACTACGTTGACCATCGACTCTACTGGACCGACCTGGACACATACATGATCGAGAGCTCCAACATGCTGGGTTAGTTGTCAGTGATGGTGTTTCTACACCCACCTCACATCCACAGAGTGTGTGAGATGTTCCCTGAAAGTCCACTTTGATACTGATGGCGGCTGCAGCGTAGCTTGGGTCGGCTGGTAAAGGCTCGTCTGTGTGTCTGCAGGCCTTCAGCGGGAGATCGTGGTGGATGACCTTCCCCACCCGTTCGGGCTGACTCAGTACAAGGACTTCATCTACTGGACGGACTTCAATTTGCGCACCATTGAGCGTGCAGACAAACGGGGGGGGCTGAACCGTACAGTGATTCTAAAGGTCTGGAACAGTGTGAGGAAGTGTGAGGAAGCCACGGCCGATGTCAGTGTTCATCACAGCAGTCTCTGCCTCCTCAGGGTCAGCTGGAGCTGATGATGGACATCCTGGTCTTCCACTCTTCCCGTCAGGACGGCACCAATGAGTGTTCCCTCAACAATGGCGACTGTGCCCACCTGTGCCTGGCCACGCCCACCGGTGCGCAGTGCCGCTGCGCCTCCCACTACACTCTGAACCCTGACGGCCGAAACTGCAGCTGTGAGTAACGATTCTGTCAGAAGCAGGGTTGGAAGGACAGCTTCCATTTGAAGGTTGTTGTCCTCCCTCTTCACACAACTGGACGGCTGTTTGCAGCTTCACTGCTTCTCCATGTTGGATCAGATGAGTTCATTGTCTGATGAACTGAACAGCATTGGGAGGGATGGCTGGAAAACCAGCTCAGTGGTGGGTTTGTAGAGGAGAGCTGGACAGCAATGTGATCAGATTCCTGTCAAAAGCTAACATCACCTTCACTGAAGAGGAATTTATTTACAAGTACAAACAAGGGAAGATGAATCGTCTGGAAGGATGTTGAAACATTGTCAAGTATGTAGTGGTAAGGATGAGGACCAATCTGAGGTGGAGCATCTGCTGCCCGTGGACCGGTTTCCCCCTCAGCATCATCAGGTGTGCTGAGGGGGAAACAGGAAAAATTGGAAGAACTCTAGGTCTCCTGTCTCCAGCAGTGTGTGCTTGTTCTCTTTAGGGGTGTAACAATTTATTTTACAATTTGATTCATATCATAATTTGTGGCCGAAAATACCATTCCTATTCGATTTTTGTTAATTTTGAATGATCAGATTCATTCTGATCCTCTAAAGTGGATCCAGATCCTCTTCATCCAAACTTCCAGCAGTGAGACTCAGACAGAAGTTCCTGCCACTGAACAGTGAAGTTTTCCAGATTCTTGGATTTCTTCCAGATCATCAAGTGGAAATGAAATCTATGTCCAAACAAACCAGTAAACTAGAATGAATGTCAAATCCATTCACATTTTAGTTTCCTAAAGTTCACCACTGTTGTTTTTCCACATCCAAAGAATCCAAAGGGAACATTCTTAGAACATTCTAGAATTCTTGGAATGATGGACAGATCTGTTCTTGATGATGTCATCATGAGTGTTGTCTGCTGTGATGCACTTAGTTGTTTTAACGTTATACCGTATTTTCCGGACTATAAGTCGCACCGGAGTATAAGTCGCACCAGCCCAAAAATGCATTATAAAGAAGAAAAAAACACAGATAAGTCGCACTGGACTATAAGTCGCACTTTGACTGGAAATTTATTTAAAAAATCTGAGACCAAGAACATACATCTCACCTTGAAAGGCAACTTAAAATAACAGGGGGTTAGAGAACAGGCTAAATAGACACATGACGCACAACGAACTGAGTACATGCCTGCTTTATTAACATAAAACCACTGCGTGAGTGGGACTTGGACTTTAAAGGGCTACTGGTAAGCTCAATGCTGGACTCCTTTTTTTTCAATATGTCACGTTGTATTGGGTTAAAAGAAAAAAAAATAATTACCGGTAAATGTTCTAAAATGTTATACAAATGTTTGTATTGAAATGATACATATTTGTTAACCTGAAAAAAGATAATTATTAGTAAAATACTATTTAAATTAAAATAAATTGTATTTAATTGTGGGAGCATGCAGGTCACAAACACACTTGACAGTATGAAAGTACCACTAAGTACCACTCCGAGCCTGGAGCGCCCTCTTGCAGTTGTCAGTGAAAATAACGAACATGTGAAATTATTCAACAATGTAATTTATTTCAAATATAAGTCGCTCTGGAGTATAAGTCGCACCCCTTGCCAAACTATGAAAAAAAGTGCGACTTATAGTCCGGAAAATACGGTATTAAATTAACCTGCCACGTCTCAATCAGAATGCTATTTTCCAAGATCTATATGATTGATGTATGTAATTTTGAAATGTTTTTCCAACGGTTTAGATCAGTTTGATTAACAACTTCCCTCAGACAAATCCACCTGGTTTGATTGTAGGAATAAAAGTCAATTCATTGATTGAGTTAAATAATCGTTACCCCCCAGTGTATATCTTTGTATTCCCCAGCATGCATTGCATAAAGTTATGCTGACCGTAACTCCTGTTGTCTGCAGCTCCGTCCAGTTTCCTGCTGTTCACTCAGAAGAACAGCATCAGCAGGATGGTTCTGGGAGAGCAGAGTCCTGACATCATTCTGCCCATTCACGTGGTGAAGGCCCGAGCAGTTCATTACGACCCGGTGGACCGACTTATCTACTGGCTGGACGGACGGCAGAACATACGGAGGGCCAGAGACGACGGAGCCATGGTAACCACGTCACAACCGGAGCTTGACATTACCATTTCATGCAACAGCTGCAGTTTTCTGACTGTGGAATGAATAGTAATTTGGTTTTATGATGATCCTTTTAATCATCACAGTCTGAACAGGCCTAAAGTGGTCACGCAAAAGGAAGCAGAGGGTAAATGCTTTAGCATTTCCAGGAAAGGGTAGCTTTTAAATCTGTGAAACAAAAGTTTCGGCTGCACGGTGGTGCAGTGGTTAGCGCTCTTGCCTCACAGCAAGAATGCCCCCGGCTGAACATCAATGGGGGGCCTTTCTGTGTGGAGTTTGCATGTTCTCCCCGTGTATGCGTGGGTTCTCTCCGGGGTCTCCGTCTTCCTCCCACCGTCCAAAAACATGCTTCATAAGTTGATTGGCAACTCTAAATTGTCCCTAGGTGTGAGTGTGTGTGCATGGGTGTGTGATTGTGACGCTACGACAGACTGTCGACCTGTCCAGGGCGTCCCCTGCCTTTACCCACAAGTGGCCGGGATAGGCTCCAGCAGCCCCATGACCCCGCAAGGGGCAAATGGAAGAAGATGAATGAAAACAAAAGTTCACATTATGGAGTTACCTGATTTAGCTCCACCCATTTTCTTAATCAGCTATATCCCTTTAGGAGTCACTGGGATGCTGGAGCCTGTCCTGGCCACTGTTGCACAAAGGCTGGGTCCACCCTGGACAGGTCTCCAGTTTATTTGCAGGTCCACACAATCACTCCCACACACTCCTACATGCACACCAAGGTACGGGCCTGGAGGGCCGGCCTCCTGCTGGTTTTCCAGAAACCCTGTCCTATCTGCAGTTGATTACCTGGATCAGGTGTGTTTAGCCAATAAGGAGCTTCAATGGCAGGTTGGTTGGAAACGTGTCAGACACCGGCCCTCGAGGCCTGGATTTGGGCTTTAGAGTCACCAATAAACCTATGAAGCATGTTTGTGGACTATGGCAGGAAGCCGGAGTGTCCAGAGAAAACCACCACATGCATGGTGAGAACATGCTAACTCCACACAGAACGGTCCAAGCTGGAATGGAACCAGGACAACCGGATTTAGCTCTAAATGCTAATAACATCTATATTTTGAATTCCCAATCTATTGATCATCACAAAGCTGTAACACTACTTCAGAGTCTCTCCTGGCCTTTCATATCTGACACCCCAAAACCTCCAGATTCAATTCAGGAAATTGTCACTTTCCCACAATATTATTCAAAAAGATTATGAAAGGAACTATCTTGTTGTGAAACCAGTGCTGGTTAGCAGTAAATGACTGGAGACATGCCCCCCCCCCCCCCCCCCCAAAGGCCCTGGAGGGTTCCACTAAACAGTGACTGGAAGATGAAATTCAGGAGGCAGATTTGTGGCGGGCTGCTCCCCAGCCGGGCCCTGACCCTCACGCACCAACTGGAAATGCTGTAAAAGAAAAAAAACTGAAAACTCAAGGGGATATTGACAGTAAATGTCAAACCAGCAGAAACAAGGGTCCAATTGGAAGGAATCCTTCAGGAACCATGGGGGAGGAGCCTAGATCCAGATTCAGAGACTGACGGACACCGAGAAGAAACTCCTCCTACCTGAGTGTTGGGCTGTACTGCCACCCAGTGTTCACAATAGGCGCTGCGTTTCAAACCATCTGCTGCTTTGGACCATTCAGGCTTTAGACATCAGACCCTCCTCATCCAACACAGTGGTTACCCCCTCCCCCCAGCACCAACAAGAGTTTAACCTTCCCTTACTTCTGTTGGATGTTTTCAGAAATTCCTACTGTCATTTCTGCCAGCTTTTCCTTGTAAACTAGTGAAGTTGACCAAAAATGCTGAACAGGTGATGTGCCCACTTCTAGTGCTGAATGATTGGGACTGAATTTAATATTGATCATCTGGATGATATTACAGTTTTTCCCCGATGCTTTGGCTCATTTCTTGAAACAGATATTAAATTCTCAAAGCTCTTTGAGACCAAACAGCTTGGATCAGCAGCAAAATGTTGTGTCTCTCCCATAACAGGTCATTCCTGTTGCCAAAGCAAATCCCTGTCTCCTTCAAATAGACGGAGCCAACAAGATGACTCTTTCCTTCTCAACGACTTTGGCTTTTCTTTTATCAGAATGGGATTGTGGGATTGTGGGATTCATTCATTGAAAGAACTGTCAGACTGTTAGATTTGAATTATTAGCAGACAGAGATTACTGTATTAACTAGTAAGATGGGTGATACTCAGTCATGTGAGAAGGTTTGGAAACTGCAACATTAGAAATATAAATGGGATCAAACTAATCTGGTTTGCCTAATTGTGGAGCCAGAAGTCTTGAACCAATTCTAATGCAAAAAGAGTCTTCAGGACCTCATCCTAGCCTGGTGTCATTGCTGTCCCCAGTCTTCAGTGATGGTAACCAGCACAGCTCAGCCAGTGGAGAACCAGCTTCACGACCTGAGCCTGGACCCCTACAGCCGCCACGTTTACTGGACCTGTGAGAACACCAACACCATCAACGTTCAGAGGATGGACGGCCACACAGTCGGTGTGGTGGTTAAGGACGACACAGACAAGCCAAGGGCCATTGTGGTCAACGCTGAGAAGGGGTGAGCTCTGTCGTTCTCACAACACGTCCTTCACTAGCCCACTGAGCCCACTCAAGACAGGAACATCTGGGTATTGTCTGTGTTTCTGCAGATACATGTACTTCACCACAGTGCAGGAGCGCTCCGCCAAGATCGAAGGAGCGAGTCTGGACGGGACCGAACGCGAGTCTCTGTTCACCACAGGTCTGATCCGACCTGTCGCTCTGGCACTAGACAACAAGCTGGGAAAACTGTTCTGGATCGATGGTGACCTCAAACGCATTGAGAGCAGTGACCTGACAGGTGAGAGCCACATCTACGAGCTTTTTCTAACAGCATTTCTTCATCTGCTCCTGATTCACAAGGATTTAAACAGACAAATACTCAGAAATGTCATATGAAGCTTAATTGTCTTTACATGACCATCATCAGAAAAAGGCTACAAGAACATGTCAAAAACAACAGAAACAGCATTTTCATTTGAGTGCTACTTTAAGGGAAATTTTATCACTATTATCCTTTTTTTATACAGTGCGTTTCAAATTATTATGCAAATTGTACTTAAGTGTCAAAAAGATCAAATTCTTTGTTTTTCAACCAAACTGATGGATGATATTGTGTCTCTGGGCTCTTTGGATCACTGACATCCATCTCAGACACCTGTGGTCATTAGTTTTCCAGGTGAGTTCAATTAAAGGAAAACTACTAAAGAAAGACGTTCCACATTATTAAGAGAGCAGCTGCTGAAATAGCATTACAGAGCAGCAAGCACATGTTTGAAGCTGCTGGTGTCTCTGGAGTCCCACCAACATCAAGGTGTAGGATCCTCCAGAGGCTTGCAGTTCTACGTAGACCTTCTAGACCAGGGGTGGGCAATTATTTCTACTCGCGGGCCACATTGGGTTCTAAAATTGGAAAGATTGCTATGATATAACATGGAATGTAGATGAAAACATTTGGATTGAAAATAATTTTCTAAAACAGAATATTCTAGCGTTTTTAGTTTAAAACTTTTGTTCCCATTTTAGATCTCTTTTTTTATTGTGAAGCCCTTTGGTACCTTCAAGGATTTGTAAAGTTCTGTATGAATAAAGTTTCATTCATTCATGATCCTTTTACTAAAATAAATAACATTATTTATGAAATAAAGCAATCACCTAATAACACTATGATTTTCAAAGACAAAATTTCAGGAAAAATATACTGATACATTAAAAAAAACACACAAAAAAAACAATAAATAGTGGATCCTCTCCCGTCATAATAATCCTAATAAAGACTTGAGGTCTGCAGCTCCTAAAATGTCTCACAGTTTGTGCTAAAACTGAGCAGCTGTGTCCTGCACGTCTGTTTTTCATCCAGTAATTATGAAAAAGCTCATTTCTACGTCTTCTGCTGCAGCTACGCAAATATCTGTTACCTTTTCTACAGTACAGAGTTCCTCGTTTATTGCAGGTTATGTTCTAGAAATAACCGTGATTGGTGAAATGCACGGAGAATGATTACAGATGTTTATGGCAGTAAAACTCCTCACTGCCTAAATACACTTTTCTCAGACAGACATGAACATTTTCACACGTTTCCCTCTTGTTTAAATCCTCAAACCTTCATAGAAATTAGGTCCAGGATCTTAGAATGAAAACAAAGATCTGATCGATCACAGATTTCTGTAGATCTGAAGAGCTCAGCGTTCCGCTATACAGAAGACACGACATGGAGGAGATTGATTGACAAGGTCTCCAGCCAATCAGGAGGACAGCATGATCGCTCAGAAATAATGAGCTAAACTGGGAAAGATTAACTGTGACGTAGAAAGGAAAAACTGTCTTCTGGTCTGTTTGACAGACAGAGATTTTAGAGGGTTTCAGGTTGGACACAGACTGCAGAGGGGGGGAAGAAAATGTCACGTCTTGATCATGTGGCCAGATAACAAAAAAAAACAACATGGGTCCCTGATATTGTTCAGTGGGCCGGACCAAAGATGGAAGCCGCAGTTCGCCCACCCCTGTTCTAAACAACAGAAACAGCTGCAGTGGGCCCAGACTAATGAGTCCCATGCAACCCTGGATGGTCCAGATGGATGGAGTAGTGGGTGGTTGGTGGATGGCCACCATGTCCCAGGCTAGCTGTGTTGCAGTGGCAGGGCGGTCGATCCCTGATCGGAAGATTGTAGGTTTGATTCCCGCCTTGGCCGCCCATATGTCAAAGTGTCCCTGGACAAGACACTGAACCTTGCCTCTGATGGCGCCCAGTGTTCTCTCCTCTTCATGCATGACAGTACACCATCTCACGCTGCAAGGAATACGTCTGCATCATTGGCTGATATAGACATAAAAGGAGATGAACTGATGCTGTGGCCCCCCATCCTCCCCTGACCTCAACCCAATTGAGAACCTTTGGAGCATCTTAAAGCATAATGGGGGTGGGGGGCAGTTTCCATCCAAACAGCAGCTCTGGGAGAATATTCTGACATCCTAAAAGAAATTCTAGCAGAAACTCTCCAAAAACTCCCAAGTTCAATGGATGCAAGAATAGTGAAGCCTCTCCAAGATAAGGGCTCCTATGTTCAAATGGAACTTGACCTATTGACATGTTTTTGATTGGAATAGCTTTAGATTTCTGTCAATATGACCTCCTCTTGCAGCAAATTCAACAAAGACCATTTTCAGTTCTTTAGAATCTGTCAAATGCTGTGGAGCTCTGTTGAAATAATGTGGAACAGTGACTTTAAAGGTTTTTATTTAAAAAATACTGTTATATTTAGGAGGTTTGTTCAATGACATTTAATATTTACTCTAATGGTTAGTAACTTGAAAATGATACTGTCATTTGCATTGAGACTTTAAAAAATCATTGAGAAATATAATTTGCATAATAATTTTGAATGTGGTTTAAAGCACTTTAACACAATTAAACATTGACCAAAGCTCTGTTCATTAAAAGCTCAACATGGTCAAAACTGTTAAAAACAAATGTAATAAATAATAAGAAGAAAAAAAACTGGAAGGTAAAAAACTTTCAAAACAAAATTGATAAGTGGATAAAAACATAAAATCCCCAAAACCTTAAAATGTAAAATACCACAGCTAAATCTCATGTGTGATCAAATGCTTGGTTAGAAAAGTGAGTCTTGAACAGATTTTTAATAATGGATAGTGAGGATGTTTGTCTAACATTTAGCGGTAAAGCATTGCTAAGTATTGGAGTGCAGATAGAAAAGGCTTGTTCAGCCCTGCACTTCCTGTTAGGCTTTGATACCTCCGGGAGAAGCTGGCATGCCACACCAGGCTGGATGTGGATGAGAACCAGACCTCTCCAAGCCAGTTCCAATAATCCGTCCGGATGGGATGAAGGCGTGGCTCACTGTCTCAAAGTGCCGTTGGCTTCACCTTTGGTGATCGCTTCAGCTGAAAGAAGCTGGTGTCTGTTCCACTGAGCTTCAAATCACACTTTAAACCCAAATTTAAAACAGACTGATCTGTGGAGCCAGGGGGCCCAAATCCCCTTTAGAGGGGTCCCAGGAGCCGCTTAGACACCATCACTTCTGTCTTTTGGTCACTATGACTTAAAAGGCTGAGGGCCATCACATCTTAGATGAGACATGAACAAGAGAGGAGTGGTGTTAATGGGAACATTAACAAAAAAGTTCTTCTGCAATTTAATGAGCCGTGATCCCCCCCCCCCCCCCCCCCGACACCCTCGTGATGTTTGCAAGCAGAACGGCTGCTGGAATTCAGAAGCACTTTCAAGATATAATCATGAAAAGCTAAAGATAAAATCCTGTTCAAAATAAAGCAAACTTCTGTCTGCATCCTAAACTTTGATTCTCCGCTGTAAAACTGGACCAAAAAGTACATTTTGATTTTGTCCATGTTGGGTCGAGTTCCGGATTGTCCTTTGTAACAACTATTTGTCGGGGAAGACGATTACTGATTTCCAAAGGAAATAAAAGCCATTTTCTTGGTGCACCTGTTCCAGCTGTGCATGTGCACGGACTCATGCACGGGATGTGCTCACAGCCAGAATGAAGAGTGTGGTTACAAACTGTGAGCTGTTTCATAACATGGCAGACTACGGTAACATGAGAAACCTTACCTCACCTGTGCGCTCATATGCCATCCAGCTGCTGCAGACGTCTGAAGCTCAGAAGATGCCGTCTCACTGTTCCTCTCTTTTCCCTGGTAGGAGCCAACCGCGTGGTCCTGCAGGACTCTAACATTCTGCAGCCGATGGGCCTGACGGTTCTGGGAGAACATCTGTACTGGATCGACCGGCAGCAGCAGATGATTGAACGGGTGGATAAACTGACAGGAGACAGACGGACGCGGGTTCAGGGCCGCATATCCTTCCTGACATCCATCCATGCTGTGGAGGAGATGGACCCCCGGGAGTTTGGTACAGGCCTTCAGGTCTCTGCAGCATCACGGACTGACGAGACTCTGAGTTCTCATGTGTTTTTACGCCTTGTCTCCAGAGTTACACCCTTGTTCCCGGAACAACGGGGGCTGCTCTCACATCTGCATTGCAAAAGGTGATGGGACCCCCCGCTGCTCCTGCCCAATCCACCTGGTTCTGGCTTCGGACCTGCTGCGCTGTGGAGGTGAGCACCCTCATCTTTGGTGTGAAACCCTCTCATCACAGATGAGTCTTCCTCATAACAGTGAATGATTGACACCAACTATCTCCCCTAGAGCCCCCCACCTGCTCCCCAGAGCAGTTCACCTGCTCCACGGGGGACATCGACTGCATCCCTTTGGCGTGGCGCTGTGACGGCTTCCCCGAGTGTGAGGATGGCAGTGATGAAGACAACTGCCCCGTCTGCTCAGTGTCCCACTTCCAGTGTGATGAAGGCAGCTGCATCGACGCTCACAAACGCTGCGACGGAGAGGCGGACTGCGCCGACAAGTCGGACGAGCACGACTGTGAAGGTGAGCGGTCGCCTTCTGTCCACGGACAGCATGAAGCTCTGAAGAAGGGAGGAGGGTAGAGGTTGGTGCAGACGCTCTCAGTGTCCCGCTGGTTCATCCGCCGAAGCCTCTCAGTCTCCACCAGAGTGTGAGTACTGTCTGCTCTGCAGCACCGCGTGGGCATCGGGGGCGGGACTTCTGCTGCAGCATGTCCAACATGGAGCAGGCCTCAGGGCCAGCTCTCTGCTGGCCTGGGAACAGCTTGTTGTCTTCCGGTTAGCTGAAAGAGGGAAGTCTGGCCTTCACTGCTCAGACTGTTGCTCTCTCATCCTCATCCCAGACAAGCAAACGTTCATGTATGGGGAAAAAAAACAAAAACTGCTGTCTGCTGCTAAGCACGATCAATTTCTACCAGATAATTACTATTTGTTTAAAAAAGCAACAAAAATATTAAGGATATTTTTATTACCCATCATTTTTGATACTATTTTACCTCTTGGGAGCAAAAACGACAGAGCAGAGATCAAAGTCCCACTCCAATCTTCTTTTGATCTATTTTCAAAGCCTTCCCACTAGATGATTTTGCAGCTTTTAGCCCAAATCAAAAAAACCTGTGTCAATTTTTAGGACCTAGTTTCTGCAGAGCGGCAGGAGTTCATCAGAAATTCACCTCTGAGTTGTGGGCGGGACCGTTGGCGTCCTTGACTTCCTTGACATCTATATGTTTACATTCTCTCCAGGTAGCTTACAGCCGCCCCCCCCTCCAACCACCTCCCAGAAATCCTCTGCTGAGTCACTCTAGTATTTCTCTTTATGAGATGCTAAAGCTAGCGGTAGCCCCCCTTTCGGTGTCACAATTACCGCATCAATTACCGAAGCCATGGGACTGCATGCTCCAGGAAACAGGGATTTTAAAAAATCAGTGATGTCTCAAAAAGAGTACAAAACTAAGAAATGGTTCCTTAAATATGAACTAGTCATGAAAACTCATCATCATATAGATGGTAAAGCTACAGTCATCCACATGTCTCATATGACTAATTATCACCTATTTATAGTTCTTAATAGTTAACTAATTTTCTAGGTGATAGCTGTACTATCTTTCAAGCTACTTAACAGAAGTGCTTAAATGATGAAAGAAGGTTAATGAAATCAAAACAGAGAGCAACCTGGATCTGTTTATTACATGTGTTCATTTTTGTGTGTTACTAAAGTATCAGAACCGGACTTTACTTCGCAGATTCTCAAAATCAAATGATTTTGGGGCCAAAAAAGTCTGATTGGGACATCCCTACTCCTCATTAGATTCCCCCTCTTTATAGGACGTCTCCTAAAAAGCCCCCTTTTTGTTGGGTCTCCTCCTTTGGATGAGAGCCCGCCCCCTGATGAGACTCCTCCTCCTTTGGATGAGAGCCCGCCCCCTGATGAGACTCCTCTTCCTTTGGATGAGGGCCCGCCCCCTGATGAGACTCCTCTTCCTTTGGATGAGGGCCCGCCCCCTGATGAGACTCCTCCTCCTTTGGATGAGAGCCCGCCCCTTGATGAGACCCCTCCTCCTTTGGATGAGAGCCCGCCCCCTGATGAGACCCCTCCTCCTTTGGATGAGAGCCCGCCCCCTGATGAGACTCCTCCTTCTCCTCCTTTTAAGACCCCCTCCTCTATATAAGACCTGTTCTGTCCAAGCTCCTCCCTCTGACGTGTCTCCTCCTCTTTTGCAGTCATCTGCTCCCCTGGTGAGTTTCGATGTGGCGATAACCAGTGCATCACTAAGAAGCAGCGTTGTGACGGATACTCGGACTGTCCCGACGGCCTGGACGAGCTCGCCTGTGGTGAGGAGGATGAAGCGTGCAAAGACATCTGAGTGGAAGGGGTGTTCCTCCTCTGACTCTGTTATCCTTCTCTTCCACGTACAGATCATGCCCCCCCTCCTTCAAGCTTCAACCATGACCCTAAACCCATCATCCCCGTCATTGCAATTATGCTGCTCGTGTTTGTGATTGGGGGGGTCTATTTCGCCTGCCAGCGAGTGGAGTGGCGTTGCTATAAGGGTCCCAACGGGACTTTCCCTCGTGATTACATCGGCGGGACCCCTCATGTTCCCCTCAACTTCATTGCCCCCAGCGGCTCCCAACACGGCACTTTTCAAGGTGAGCTGAGGCGGCGACATGCAGGTGTGATTGGGGGTCGCTGCTGTGTGAGTGACACCTGGGGGTTTGCAGGTATCTCATGTGGGAAGTCCATAATGAGTTCGGTCAGCCTGATGGGCAGCAGCAGCAGCGGGGCCCCTCTGTACGACCGGAACCATGTGACCGGAGCGTCCTCCAGCAGCTCCTCCTCCACCAAAGGAGCCTACTACCCTCAGGTAGCAAACGGCCTCAACATAAGTTACCCCCCCCTCCTCTCAGGTTACACAACCTGCTGATTTTTCCCGCAGATTCTGAACCCGCCTCCCTCTCCAGCCACTGACCGGTCCCTCTACAACACTGAGATCTACTCGTCCAACAGCCCATCCACCACCAGATCATACAGGTATCCGTGTCCCTCTGTCATTATCTAGGCGTGTTCCCACCAGGGCGGTGTCTATGTTCATGCATGTTTATGGGCTCCTGCGGTTAAAACCCTCGCTATCACGCATAGCTATGCATGTTTTTATAACTGTTTTTGAGCTCTGCGTAAAATGGTCATTGGACGTGGTTAAACCAGGTCAAGCTTTGACCAGTCAGGGACTCGGATTTGGTATTGGATGGCGTCCCCTTTAATTCACACAAGTGCCAACTGTGTAAAAACTGATCATGAAGGAGAAATGAACAATGGCGGTTTGTGCGCGTCCAGAATTCTATGAAACCTAACCTTTGATATAAGGGAATAGAGAAAAAGCCTGGAGCCAGATTCACCAGATCTGCACCACTTCCATATTTGGCTCCCAGCCTCCTCCAGCTGTAGGCGGCAGACGTGAGCTAGTAACCAGTAGAAAGAGAAGAAGAAGCCCCTCCCTAACATTAGAGCTGCAGCTTTGATGGTGAAGCTGAGCTTTTCACATCCTGAACTGCAGGAGATCCAGATGAGACCAGGATGAAGGTTTGCAGTGCTGTGAATGGAGGATTCCATCTATTGTAGCCATGCAGACACTCTAAGCACCTTATTCAGGTTCATGGGGGCAGCATCCTCTGCAGACCCTGATGGATTTCTGAAGATTCTGGACGCAGCTTCAGGCCTCAAATGTGCTCTATTCTGGTGATGTCTTTAGTCTTTGTCCCACCAAATATTGAAGCACGCGTGATGCATAAATCTTTAAACGTGACATTCTAAGCTCAGAATGTCACGTTTAAAGATTTGAAAAGAACAGTTTGGCTGAAACAGTTTTTCTGGTAGAAACATCTATTTACCCGTTTAGAGAAATGAACCCATTTAGTCAGAACTCCTGATTGTGTTTATCTGTGCAAGTCCTCACACACACACCTACTGACACACACACACACTTACAGACACACGCAAACCAACAGACACACACACCCACCCACAGACACACAAACCAACAAACACACACACACACACACACACCTACACACACACACACAGACACAAACACACACTTATAGACACACACGCAAACCAACACACACACACACCTACAGACACACAAACTTACAGACACAAACACACTTACAGACACACACATAAACCTACAGACACACACACACGTCTGCAGGTTGATACCACTTGACTAGTAGTAGAATTGAACGTGTCACCTTTTTTGCAGACCGTATCACGCCATCCGTGGTGCTGCCCCGCCCACCACGCCCTGCAGCACGGACGTCTGTGACAGTGATTACACTCCCCACCACCTGCCAGCAGGACCGCCGCCCTCAGCGGGCCGCTGGAAGGCGTCGGCCCACAGCGGCAAACACAACAAGTACTACATGGACCTGAACTCGGATTCGGACCCGTATCCCCCACCCCCCACGCCCCGCTCCCAGTACATGTCTGCAGAGGAAAGCTGCCCGCCCTCCCCCTCCACCGAACGCTCCTACTTCCACCTATGCCCCCCGCCCCCATCCCCCTGTACCGACTCCTCATGACCCCTCTACAATCGGGGAACTCTGAGGAATAGAGGGCAGAGGCCCCTCCCCCCATCCATTTGACCACTTGTGCCAACGTGCAGCTTCACCTCGCCGCTTCATTCAACAGCTCTGGTTCTGGCCCCGCCTCCCATCATTCCAGGTGTTCTTAAGGTCTTGAGAGACGGAGTCCACCAAGGACAAGTGTCCACCAGTTCCTGCAGGACGTCCAGCCTCCACTGCCTTTGTCACGCCTCTACATTTTATTGGAAGCTATGAGAGACCCCCACCCCAGACCTCAGCCCCGCCCCCAGACCTCACAGAAGTGAGGACCTGCTGATCGATTGGCTGTTGGACTAGGATGGAGAAAGAGCTCGATGCTTAGCAGCTCACTACCTGCAGCCTAGAGGACCTCAGTGGGTGAAGCTCCGCCTCCTCCTCCTCCTCCTCTTCCTCCTCCTCCTCCGTCCTGTTTACCTAAACTACATTTGCTGCTATTCTGGGTTGCAGAGACTGTGGTTCTGACTCCGCCTCCTCAAGCCCTGCTTGTGCTGTTGGGGGCAGATGGGGGCAGCTCTGACAGGGGGAGCAGAGCCGTGACCCATCATGGAAGCTCCTTACCCAAACAGCCCGCCCCCCCCATGAAAACGCACACAGACGTTCTTGCGCTTGTGGTGGATGTGATGCTGGAAGAAACGTGACGGAGCCCCTGGTGCTGACGTTATGAAAGCCATAAAGACTGACTCACCTGTGAACATCACCGCCCTGGTCTGAAGAACCGCCCCCAAAGAGAAGGACGCACTTCCTCACCGCCGAGCCCCTGCCGTGTTTGTGGGTCAGGGCGCTCAGCCTCGCACCTCTGGAGCGTCCAGCCCCACCAGAGGACTTCTGCAGCTTCAGTGGTTTAAACGAAATCCACTCCTGTGTCTTCATTCCAACGGGATGATGGTTGGCTTTCAGGACACGCGTTCGTCCAACCCTGAGGGTTGAAGAGTCTGCCTGTCAGACAGACATGTGGTCCTTCTTCACGTCTAAACCTGCAGGGCTGCACGTTTGTACCACAGCACGGAAGCTGTGAGGGATTCTGAGCCTGCACATCACTGCCACCCTCTGGCTTTAAAAGAGCAGTGGAGATTTGAACATTTACTGAGACGATTTCCGCTGATGCCTATTTGAACCCTCTGAAAGTCTTCCTCCATGTTGGGTGGTCCTCAGCTGAAGCCCACATGAACCGCTGCACCACTGAAAGCCTGTTTGCTGTCTCAACTTTCTTAAAGTGACAGATTTTGTATCAAAAGCATTTTTATATAATAAAGGTTTTATTTTAAGGAAGGTTGAGTTACTTTTCATTTGTCAGGTAATGAACTCCAAAAGAAAAACCAACTAAAGGTTGGTGAGGATGTAAGTATGGAATGTAATTCCTAGTCTTTCAATGATCCTAATTCTGCTGTCCTATAAATCCACTCTGAACTAAAGGGACATTTTTATGGTCAAAACGTGTTTTTCCTTCTCAGATTCTGAGAGTTGATCCACTTCAAGCTGAGTTTGGTCTGTAATGTTCATACAAACACAGACAGAATGTAAAAAAACCTTCAGGAAATCGCACAGAATCATTTTTAAAGAGGATTTTGTACAACGATGCAGAAAGAAAGTATTTGGTCAACGACAAAAGTTCACCTCAATGCTTTGACAGATGCAGATTTGCTCCAGTGTGACTTTTTCCCACGTTTGTGTGCGTTCTTTCTGTTAACAGATGAAGTTGAAGCTCAGATGGCCGTTTGATGGCGTCCCAGCGGGGTGACACCTAAATGTGACCACGAGAGCACACACCAGATCATTCAGTCATTTGAAAATATGTCTTTGGGTTTCAGTTTGTACAGTAACTGACAACCTCCTCCAGGAGGCGCTGCAGGACCAGACAGGTGGGTGAGGTAAGTTGGGGAAAAAGGGATCCTGATCTAAAGGGTTTCAGGTGTCACTATAGTGGCGAGGAACCACCCCCACCCCCCACACACACACACACACACACATATGAGCAGGCGTTTGAGTCCAGCAGGCCGTGGATCAGCTGCAGTCCATCCGTGTGCTGAGAGAAGAACAAAAACGGTTTTTAGCCACATCTGCTTTTTGGGGAGAGTTTAACTGCAGCTAACAGAGAAACCGTTTTCGGGTTCTTCCTGTAGCATCCCTGCCTGATTGTTTTTAAAGGATAAAGACTGTCCGAAAATCTCAATGCACAGATTTCCCTCAGCTGCACAAACTAAATCCTAACACTTATTGATTGTTGCATTTGATGGTAAACACGATGACTCATCCACTGAAAACTCACTCTGTCAAAGTGACATGAAGTTACATTTAGCACATGAATCCTATTTTTTTACATGAACAGATCTGATCATTGAGCCAGAACTTGTTTTACAGTCAGTCCATTATCTGAATATAAATCTGACAAACATACTTGGTAAAATGGAACTTTAAGAGAGTTTTCACTAGGCTGCACGGTGGTGCAGTGGTTAGCGCTCTCACCGTACAGCTAGAGGTTCAAATCCCTGCTGGGCTTGTTCTGTGTGGACTTTGCAGGTTCTCCTCATGCATGAGTGGGTTTTCTTCCAGCGCTCTGGCTTCCTCCCACAGTCCAGAACATGCTTCGTAGGTCCTTGGATGTGAGTGTGTGGCCTTGAAGCAGACTGGTGACCTGTTGAAGGCGAACCCTGCCTTCCCCTAACAGTAGCTGACCCCTGACTGCAGGAAGGATTCAGCGGGCTCTGAAGATGGATGGATTCTCTGGGTTTTGTGTTGTAATATCTTTAGAAAATGTGTTACTTCCTTTTTGAGTCATGGCAGCTGTCCAAAAGCAGAAATTCTCAGTTCAGTTTTCAGGTGAGAGGAGCTCGTCTTGCCTTTGGATGTAAAATGAAGGATCATTGCTTTTCATCCACACGTTCTGGGCGGAGCTCAGGTTATTGTGATGCTGTAGGACCAGGCTTGGTGGCAAAAACTGCAACAACTAATGTAAGGCAGATGAAGCCATGAAGAGGAATAGCAGAGCTGACGACCTGACAAGGATGAGCAGCTGATTAGACTCAGGGCAGTTGTGAAGACGGCTGTGGATCATGATGAACCTGAAAATGTCTGACTGACAAAGGCACGCCTTCTGGCGGCGGGGTACCTGCTACCACGCAAGAAACCAGGGTTCGATTCCTGGAGGGGAATAAACAATGGTACTGGGGCAATTACCATATCATACCATATCAATGGCGAGCTATAAACATCACCAAGGATAAGACCCTGAACGCTACTGCCTCCCGAGCGCGGTTCGGTTCAAATGAGGAGAACACGCTGTTGGTAGATCCTCTCACACCCGCCCCAATACCACAACCACCCCCCATCAATGAACCATGTGTTGTTTGTGAAAAAGACACTCCTGTCTACCTCATAACCCATGAGAAACGATTACAAACGTCATGGCTGTGCCTGAGCGTGTTTCTGGACCGTGGGAGGAAACCACCAGAGTGTCCTGAGAAAACACACACACACACACACATGCATGAGGAGAACATTCAAACTCCACACAGACAAAACACAGCCGGGATTCAAACCTGTGAGACGAGAGTTCTATCCACTGCACCATGAAATCCCTTACTGCAACCATCATGCATTTATTAATATAAAATGTCTTTGTTGAGTTACTGTGCTTGAGTCAGTATGGGATCGGGCCTGGCCAAGCCTGTTGCTCCGCCTTCAAATGAAGGTAAAGGTGCTTCAGAACCAGAGTGTGAAAGGATATCAAGCCTGCTCCTCCACATTCACCATCCTGCCTTCTGAAGCTGCTGCTTAGCTGACTCAGGTGCTCAAAGAGAATGTGGAAACACCTGAGGCAGCCAATCAGCAATGCAGGTCAGGCGGGAAAGGCTTCTGCCCGACCCTGATCCTCCTCAAAGACCTAAAGGTCATTTAAGGTTCCAGGGTTCTCAGGAAACACAATGAACTCTACAATCGAGGTAAATAAGGCTGTCCCTCTCAACATTCACATGAGCTCCACACTGACCTCCACCTTAAACCTCAGCTGGGTTCACCTCCACCCGGTGTTTGACATGACGGAGTAGCATGGAATAGTGTGGAGCGGCCAACATCCTCATACTGGCATTAGCAGCTAGCTTTCAGCTTCATTTCTACTCTCCCCTCTGAGCTGCAGCATTTTAGATCCGTTCAAAAGCACAATAAACAGTTTGTTTTCTCACTCTAACTTTATTGATTTGTGTAACGCCTTTCATTTTGGTTAAAAACACAAAGTGCTTAACATAAAAGCAGATAAAAT
This sequence comes from Oryzias sinensis, assembly GCA_037389245.1. Lineage (NCBI taxonomy): Eukaryota > Metazoa > Chordata > Actinopteri > Beloniformes > Adrianichthyidae > Oryzias > Oryzias sinensis. Next base: position 29,371,634 of record CM074499.1, read on the forward strand.
AATCATAAAAAATGAAAATGATTTAAAACCGAAAACACAGGACAATCACACACAGATGGGACCCCTCCCTAACGTGATTCCTCCCTCCACCCACCCAGTCCCCCCAGTAGAACCCTGAACAAAAACAAAGCATGCAGCGCTGCAGCATAAAGAAAAGGTCTGGCTTGGTTCTGCTGTGAGGAAACGGTATAATGGGGATCCATTTGTTCCAAGGCCCAGCCCGACCACATTACCACAGAGCGGCCTAGGGGCCCACTCCATGGCTATTAGACCACAGAGCGGGACCCCAGCCGGCCCAATGAGAATGGGCACCGCAGCAACAGCAACCCCTACAGACGGAGATGGTAGTGCCCCAGAACAATGGACCCCCAAAAGGAAACACTGGATTAGGAAACATCAGAATAAAAGTTATAATTAAAAAAACAATAAAATAAAATGATATATAACAATATTAGTAATTAGAAAAATACTTAAAATGATTAAAACATAACCTTAAATATCATAAGTACAATAACAATAAGAAAAGTAGAATATTAAAAACATACAGATAATAATAATATTCCATCCATCCATCCATCTTCCTCCACTTATCCTTGTCGCTGGGGCAGCAGACTGAGCAGAAATGCCCAGACTTCCCTCACCCCAGCCACTTCCTCCAGCTCATCTGGGGGACCCAGAGGCGTTCTCAGGCCTACCGACAGACATAGTCTCTTCAACGTGTCCTGGACCTCCGCCCAGTGGGACATGCCCGGAATTCCTCCCGAGGGAGGCGTCCAGGAGGCATCCGGACTAGATGTTCAACAACTGGGTCCTCAGGATGTGGAGAAGCGGTTCTACTCAGAGCTCTCCACGGGTGACCGAGCTTCTCCCCCCATCTCTAAGGGAGCTCCCAGCCACCCAACGGAGGATGTTCATTTCAGCTGCTTGTATTCGGGACCTGGTTCTTTGGGTCATGACCCAGAGCTCATGACCATAGGTGAGTATTGGAACGAAGGTTGATCGGTAAATTGAGAGCTTTGCTTTTTGGCTCAGCTCTCTCTTCATCAATACGGACCGATACAGCGAATGGATTGGGATTCCACCAACTTACCTGATGCATGGAGAAAATTCCGCCAGCACGTGAAGTTCAGCCCACAACTATTAAAGGAGAACAGTGAGTTTGTGTGGGACTCTAATCATGATGTTGCTGTAAAAGACCTGCTGACACAGGAACCAGGTCCTGTACTAGCGTACTTTGACTGTACCAAGGATGTTAAACTGCAGGTGGACGCATCCAAATGTGGCCTGGAGCGGTTTTGCTGCAGGACGAAAGGCCAATAGCATACGCATCCAAAGCGCTGAATGACACTGAGAAAAACTATGCCCAAATAGAGAAAGAACTGTTTGCAGTGCTCTTTGGGTGTAAGCGGTTCCACCAGTACCTGTATGGGAGGCAGGTAGTTGTTGAGTCAGACCACAAGCCCTTGGAATCAATAATGTGCAAACCACTTGTCGCCGCAACACCTCGACTCCAGCGCATGATATTGCAGCTTTAAAGGTATGACACTGACATCAAACACAAGCCTAGAAAACACATCCCCGTCCCTGACACGCTGTCCAGGAAACCAATCTAATGTGACAGCCAGACACTGTGTGAGTAAAGGATTTCCAAATTCACAGCGTGATAAGCACCGCCCCTTTAAGTGACAGAAAAATGGCAGAAATAAGAGCAGCCACCGCACGGGATGAGCAACTGTCAAGATTAAAACAGATGATCCAATCAGGCTGGCCAGAGTCACGCAAAAGGTGCCTAACCACTGTCACTGAATACTGGAACCACAGACACGAGATATCTGAGGTAGATGGCATCTTTCTAAAGGGCGAAAAGATAATCATCCCTCACTCGCTCAGACCGGACATGTCACGCATACATACCGGACACCTGGGGATTGAAAAATCCAAGCAGTGAACGAGAGATGTTCTGTTCTGGCCCGGGAAGAGAAAACAAACAGAAACACTGGCTGGATCTTGCAGCATCTGTCTAGAGAGGCGTCACTCACACCAGAGAACCAATGATATCCCATCCTGTTCCCGGGTGACCTTGGCAGACGATAGCCACAGACCTGTTCATGTGGAACAGCCGTGACTACAAAGTAGCCGTTGACTACTACAGTAGATACTTTGAAGTGGAGAAAATCGTCTGTCTTATATCAGCTGCAGTGATTACAAAGTTAAAAGCCATGTTTGCCAGGTTTGGTGTGCCCCAGACTGTTGTCAGTGATAACGGACCCCGTTACAGCTCACAGGTGTTCAAAAGCTTTGCACATTCATGGGACTTTGAACACATCACAGCAGCCCACTGTACTCACAGAGCAATGAACTTGCTGAAAGGACAGTGCAGCCAAAGCCTCGTGGATAAAGCTCATGCTCAAAGAGTTGACCCGTACCCGAGTCTACTGGAGTACAGGAACACACTAGTGGATGCTCTGCAATCACCAGCCCAGTTACTGATGAGTCGTCGCTTACTCAGCGAGTAGCTGTGTTAGCTTCGGAGAAGCAGCTGCAGCCGATTCTTTCGCCTCGCTGCACAGTCCTGCACAGACGACAATTATAGTATGTCAAAGCCGGCAGAAGCAATACTACGACAGAAGTGACAGAGCGCTGCCTGCTCTGTCCCAAGGATCTACAATTCTATTCCAACTTCCCTGCGGCACATGGAAACCTGCAACTGTCATCGGATCAGCATCCACACAAAGATCTTACAACGTTGTCACTGATGAAGGCCAGATGTTGAGGAGAAACCGACGTCACCTTCTACAGACGCAAGAACCTAATCCTGAAAACAATGCATCTGACCCAGACAAATCTGCGAGCACCAAAAACAGAGCGTTTGCAACATCCTAACGCAGATCCATTAGAACCAGAAGAGACATCACAGCTGGTGTCTACCAGATCAGGTCGTATAGTCAGACCTAGAGTTATTCTAGATCTGTAATCAAATCAGCCATATTCATTGGACTGAAACCAGATGTGTTATTTTAAACATTGTTAGAAAAAAACAAAAAAAATATTGGTTTACCAGTTCATTCTAATGGGATTTGAATTTGCTCCATATATGTTTCATTGCTAAACCTAATTGTATTCTGATTTAGAATAGTTTACACATTCTCGTCAGTTTGACAGCTATACTGAAGTTTTGTTTTTTTAAAACAAGGGGGATGTAACATCCGATGTTGTTCCATGCACTGACGTAAGTTGATGACATATGTGACGTGTGACGGAAGTAAAAAAAAATAAAATAATATGAAAGTATTACAGTCCTCACCTTAGGAACAACTAAGAGGCCAGTGCCAGAGGACCTCAGGGTCAGCGAGGGCTCATACTTTAAAAGAATATCATTTAAATAAGCAGGCCCAAGACTATAAAAACATTTATAAACCATTAAAAGAATTTTCAAATCAATCCTGAAACGCACAGGGAGCCAATGCAGCCATTTAAAAACCGGTGTCATGTGTTGCCGCCCTCTGGTCCTTGTCAGAACTCGTGCCGCTGAGTTCTGCAATAGTTGTAGATTTGAAAGCGACTTTTGGTAAAGTAGAGAGCTGGGCATTACAAAAAACGAAACGACTGAAAATAAAAGCATCAGCACCTCCGTGCTGGCAAGAGAGAGGAACGGGCGGACTCTGGGAATGTTTTTAAGATGATAAAATCCTGTTTTCACAACGTTTCTGTTGTGAGACATAAAGCTCAGCTCAGAGTCAAAAAGAACTCCCAGGTTTCTCACACATTGACAAGGTTAGAATTCCTAAGTTTGGGTAAAATCATCTCTCTCTTGTCTTCAGGACCATTGAATAAAACTTCAGTTTTGTCCTGGTTGAGCTGTAAGACGTTTTCTGCCATCCACACCTTTATATCTGGGCGGTGTTAGGGGGAGGCGTCTGCCAGTTAGAAGTAAATCCCTGAAGTCCAGGTCTGTCATGTGAATGACAGCCAGCAGCAGAAGATGGGCAGATGACCCACCACGGGTTCACAACTTTACCTCACCTGAACCAGACGCTGTGATTAACCCTTGTGTTATCCTAGACACTTTAACATTGGGAGTTGGGTCATCTAGACCCAGTGACGTGCTGTGAGGTTGATGACTGGTGAGGCACTGAATCCTCTGGAGTCAGATTTACAATGAAAGAACTAAATATTTCACCATTCATCCAACGGCAGCTAACAGCTTATAAAATACACACGAGAACATATTTGTCCAACAGAGAATATTTATAGATGGATAGAACACTCTTCTTGTGTATAAATTATTCATATACAGATGTGTTCAGCACACATTTGACCCTCAGTAACTATTTCTGGTATTTTTCCAATTTCAAATTCTGGAGCTTTAATCAGTTATCAAATGTCTGTGAAAATGATCATAAAAATAAAAGAAATGATTTAACTTGGATTTTTATCCACTTGCTCCTATGTTATTTAAAAAAAAGCAAACATTGAAAAACATGTTTGGCATTACTTTTTGAGTCCATGTGTTGATCCTTCTCCACAAAAACTCTATGATCTGCTGGAAAGTCTTCCGTATTTTCCTTTATTTGATGAGTTTCTCCCTCTCAATGAAGACAGGCGTGCTAAGTTTTTTTACGGCAGCGGTGTAGCTACAAAGCAGCTGTCAGCTCACGTCTGCCCCCTGCTGGTGAGGCATGCCTCACCTGACGCACTTTCCGCAGGCCTAAAGCAGCGTTTTGACCGCACGTCTGTGTCAACATTGAGCCCTGCTGTCAGACATGAGGCACAGCGCTTCAGAGCCTGACCCGGAGATTCTGCTCCGTCTGTGATGGCGCAACACTCAAATTCGGCAATTTTAACCTTAGAAACGGTGGAAAATGTGTTGATTTGATTGAAAATGTATATTTAACACAGATCAGTGGAAAATAATATTTACTTAATTTACCTTTTTCTATTTTACCACGATTATGACAGGTGAGCCTCTGCCTCACTTGCCTCACCTGACCACACGTCACTGTCTAAACCAGGGGTCGGCAACCTTTTTTACTCAAAGAGCCATTTGGGACCGCCCCCAATGAAAAAAAAAGCACCCGGAGCCACAACCCGTTCTGACATCATTATATATATTATGCATGTATATATTATATCAGGGGTGCTCATTACGTCGATCGCGATCGATCTTCAAGGACATAAGTGTAGAGTCCAGAAAAGATTAAATAAAAATGTACTTCTTTCTTTCCATCTTCATGTTTATTAGTTACATGTTTATTTCAACATTATTGTTTATGTACTGATAATTAAAAACTACACAGTGAGTTTACATAAAGATACTTTTGTATTAACAGATGAAGCGTTCTATTACAAAGACAGAAAGCAGCGACCATCGTATTCATGCTCTGCTGTAAACGGTGCAATGGGGGGAGCGGGGCATAAAATGAGGCATTCGGCGCCGCCAGCTCCACACAAAGCGCGAGCCTCGCAGCTTTCCTAATGAGCTCGGATCCACCGGCCGAGAACTGCAGAGCTGACAGGAGGAGAAACGCGGAGCGACCCCAACAAACTCCGGTTGTTAGGAGTGGTCCTCTGCGGGGAAACGACGTGCAGCGGGGCAGAGAGCAACTCGACAGAGTCTGCGCTCAGTGAAGTTAAACCCGCGTCTGCAGTCACGTATGTCCGATTGGCCATTCTGCATGTCAATCAAGACCCGTACTTTTCGGGAGGATTTTGATTGGCTGGTGGATTTTCAAGAAGCACTCTCTTCCCCTTCAATCTCCTCCACGTCCCCGAAGATGACCCGCCTATCGCGACCGACGCAACGAGCTCCCCTTCTCTGAAACACACATCACCGCACACGCGAGTCCAAAACACCGGCGCAAACTCTCCGTCACCAGAAAGCCGCTCCCCGTTCCGCGCCACGCCAAGCCCCCGGCAGAATATCACTCCAGACCCGGAGTGTTTATTGAAGCCGCCCCGCGTGTCTCCTCCTGCTATCAGCTCCTCAGCCCTCGCCCGACAAACACGAGCCCACCAAGGAAGCTGTTTTTTACGTGGCACGTGCCTCGCACGGAGCCAGCAGCGCCTTTGAAATGCCATGAAAAATGAACAATCTAAAATAAATTTGAATTTTTATAAAAAACTCATTATTTTCCAAAGTCACAGGGAGCCACAACAGAAGGATGAAAGAGCCACATCTGGCTCCGGAGCCATGGGTTGCCGATCCCTGCACTAGACAGTGCTCTGAACCTTTTTTCTTCAATGATCTTCACTGGTGTCTATGGATTACATGAAATCTTTCCACCTTTATCCACCTTTGTCATGGTAGGGAGAACACGTCAATGTAAGGGGGGGGGGGGGGTCATCTAAGATAACACAAGGGATACGGGTGTGTGTGTGTGTGTGTGTGTGTGTGTGTGTCTGCGGGTGTTTGCATGTGTGTCTGTGTGTGTCTGCATATGTGTCTGTGTGTGTTTGTGTCTGTGTGTGTGTGTTGTTTGTGTGTGTGTTTGTGTCTGTGTGTGTCTGTGTGTGGGTCTGTATTTGTGTGTGTGTGTGTGTGTGTGGGGGGGGGGGGGTCCTGATCTTTCAGTCACGTTTTTCAAAGTCTGGACTTCTTTCCACTCCTTTCTAAACTGGTTTCCTTCCTGGCTTGACAGACAGGAAAATTGCTGACCGGTTGATGAGCTCGGGCACTTGTGTAACGCTCACATGCCGTCCATGAAGACAGGAAACTTCCCCCAACCACAAGCTTTGAGCTCAGCCTGGATGTTGCATCACTGGTGTCTGCACTGTGCTGCAGGTCTCACCACTGCCCAGGATGTTACTGAAAGTGCAGAAAATCAGAGGTGACTCAATTCATGTCAGCTGTTGAGGCTTCATCAAAGCCAGAATCAGGCTGAAAGGAAACAGGTCGACTTTGGTCAGAAGGTTTTAGTTCGCAAAGAATTCAGATTTCAACCCAGTTCATCTTACCTGGTTATGTAACAGAAATGAAGGTAAAGGTGCTTCAGAATCAGAGTTTGAAAGGATATCAGCTGACAAGGCAAACATGTTGACACAGAGTGATGAAAGTTTTACCCTCCCTCTTTTCAGGGAGGGCATGAGTCAGATGCACACACCCCAGCAGCGCACATGCTCAGCTGCTGCCAGACAGCAATCGCCTGCAGCTGTCAACATGTCAGTGGCGCTGGGGGGCAACATTTTGGTGACTGGGACCAGCAGAGGGATCGGTCTGGAGCTGGTCAGACAGCTGGCTGAGAAAACGGGGGGAGGCGCTCACATCTACGCCTGCTGCCGGGACCCGGAAGGAGCTGGAGGCCAGGTACCACACTTCATTCACACCCTACATCCCAGCAGCAGCAGCACACCTGTCTGGCCTCAAACTCCACCTGTTTTACAATCAGCTTTGCTGTTGTCCCACGAATGTTCACATTTACCCTGAAATAACAGACAAAGGTTAACAGCTGAGTAGAATACACGGCTCTGTGAGGACCGTCCTGATCCTTTGAGAAGCTGTTGTCTACATTGGGGGGGGGGGTCAGTGTGATGTGGATGTTGGTGCCATCGAGGAAACTGCAGCTCTGTGCTGCAGATGAAACTGAGAGCAGACTCCAACTGTCGCCTCGTCTCTGAAAATGACTGAAGGACATCAAGGACAAAACATTCACGCATTCCAGATAAATAGCATGCAAAGATAGTTGTGTGTTTGTTGGGATTCCTGCATGAACACCAAGGTGTGCAGCTGACTAAGCACCCCCCCCCCTCCACTGTTTCTCCCCAGGCTCTGAGGCAGCTTTCTGCTCTGCACCCAGGAAAGATCAGCATCATCAAACTTGGTAAATGCGTTTCTGCACAGCATAACCTCACACGTCACTCTGCACCTGCATGAGTGAAAAAAGCAGAGCTCAAGAGTTCTTGACCTTTCTGAAGTTTCAGGTGGTACATCTCTGTTTGAGATGAGTCTTTTTGCTTGAGGATGATAGAGTGAAGTGTTCCTGGGGGTTGACATGGAGGGCCGGTCTGATATGTCATTTCAGTGCTCCGTGTTGGCTCTTGACGTTTCTGCTGACTGTCATCAGGCTGAGGCGCTTATGCAGTTCAGGTTCCACCGCCAACAGTTTCACTTCTGTGGGACTTTGAGCCTTAACCTGCAAGCAGCGTTCAAACACGGATAGGTTCAGTTACAACAGCATGATGGGGGAGTGTCGCCTTTGACCTTCAATGCAAAGATCCCAACATGTCAATACAGCAGAGTGCATTAACATACCTGAGCATATCTAATCTCAGGCAGAAGCAGCCCTGCATTCACCACACTTGTTCAACCACATAGAAATACCACAGTCATGCTTGACAAGTATTTCTTCATGTATCCTGCAACTAGTTTGACCAGAAAGAACAGTTGCACAATCGTCAGTTTGCAGAAAAAGATGAATGTAGGACTGTAGGTAGAAAGCAGCTTGAATCTACAGACTAGAGTCTTCATTGCTTCACAGATGTTACAGTAAAGCAGGTTTACAAAGGCCAAAAAAAAATGAAACTCTGAGTGAAAGCAGCAGCTGGAACAGCTTCATGTTACATCCACATGCATCCCATTTGCTAAACAAATAAATCTATAAAAACAGCACTTCATGAATTATTACAGTGAGTCAGACCTGAGCACAGAGAGAAAATCAGTGTGGGTAGATAAGCTCAAAGTTGACCTTTACACATTTCTTTTCATTGTCAGACTGTCAGTGAGCAATCTGAAACTGGAAGGTTCAGCTTCACTTCACTCTGGACAACCTGAATTCCACACTTACTGTTTGGGAAAGCCCCCACTTTTATCAAATCAGCAGTAAGGAAAAAAGTTTTTATTATTAGTTAATTACTTTTAACTTACTTATGACTAAATCATTAGTTTATTAGGTTTTGCAAAATGGTCTAATTAAAGACTAAAGGAGCCTTCATGCTGCTTTAACATTCATAGTTCCCTCAAGAATCAGGTACATGTATCCCCCTGCACCCCCAGCATCAGAGCTGCTGCTCTTGTCATGGTGCCTCTGTCAGTTCTCCTCCCCCTCCCTGCTCTGCTCTGCTCCTGACCCACTAGCTGTGACTACTCATCTCATCAAACCACCTGTACTACTTAAGGAGACCCAGATCCAGCATTCATCGCCAGTTCGTTAACCCTGCTGGAATCTCATGCCACGAGAGTCACCTGAGTCTTACACCACCTCGAGCAGCAGCTGTCCTCCTGTTTACGCTGAAGCCTCCCTCCCTTCAAGATCTTCAGCCTCACCGTTCCTCAAAAGCTCCAGCCACGCCACTCATCAAAATCTCCAGCCACGCCAACTCCGGTTCATCTGGACCTCCGGCCTCGCCTCGACCTCGGCCTCGCAAAGACCTCCTGGGTCCTTCTCGTGTTCGTGTCATGACAGCTCTGAGCTGAACTCTGAAAACATGCTGGGAGGTCCCCCCACCCTTTAGGTTGGGAGTTATATCCTGGAGGATATGGAGTCTGTGAAACCATCAAGATTGTCCCATTTGGACACTTCTGACCACAGAAACATGTTGAAGGTCTACAGGACCCTCTGGACCATGGTCAAAGATGGCTTCTGTTGGAATCATGCAGCTTTGGCTTCATCTCCACACGAGGACAGAATTGCCCCACAGAGGTTCCTTGGAAGTGTTTGATGAGTGAAGCTGAGTCCTCTGAGGGCCTGAAGACAGAGAGGATCCAACAAGCTCATCTGAACCAGGTCCAGACTGTCAGAGTATGACGGACATCGAGAGCCTTCAGCTGCTCGTCTCTGATAGAGCAGTCTTGATGGTGCAACAGTCACGGTAAGACAGTTAATATAATCCATGGAACATCTCGATAACCTTGATGGCAAAAGGAGAAACAGACTTAATGTTTCCTAACCAAACGTCTAACTGCACCAAATCCAACGACAAGATCTCACTGGAGCTGGATATCAGTGGGATATATGAAAATCAGCTTTATCCATAGACTTTATCCATGTGAGTCCAGAGTCTCCAAACATGGTTTCTGGAGACAAAAGCTTGAAGGGTACATACCTGCCCTGCCCTCCCTCCACTTACACCACAACAGCACTCCCTGAAGAAGAGCGGTGGCCTGCTCCATTTGTCAAACACTGCAGCTCCGACGGACATCCTGATACTAAAAACATGACTGAGACAAAGCAGCAATCCTCAAGGTGCTTCACAGCACCTGCGCTATTAGCGCTTCTCTTTTTCTTTTCCACAACTTTACAAAGAATTACAACTGTTGTTAACTATTTCCATGAGGACTATTGCAGTACTAAGCGTAGAACCAGAGAACTTGAGGTGGGGAATGTCAAGAAAGTACTGCACAGTGACCTCTAGTAACCTTCAGCATAAATGTACCTTCCTGCTTGTATGGATTTATGGAAAACGGGTGTAAGCACCATCATGTTTTCCTCTGGTTGTGTCGGAATTCTTTCACTACTCAGTCAGGGTGGTGTCCAAATCTACAATTTCAAAATCCCTGGAATTTCCTAGAGGTATCTGCAAAAGTCAGTGTGCATGGACGCTCACTAGATTGGTGAATATAGACCACAAGGCATTGCATTTAACCAGTTTCTCATTAGTAGAATGTATTTCTATTTTTATAAATCCTCCAAGTTATCATTATCATCTGGACACAGTGGGTCTTGTAACCAGGTTTTGACCTCGGCAAATGGGTGACATCATAGTAACTGTTTACATAAACAGTAGTGAACATGTGTCTGAATTGCAGTAGAACGTCCCTGGGGTTGAGGGGTAGTGAATGTTGTACTAATGCTGTCTGCTGCTCCTCCTGCAGACGTGGCAGATGAGCACAGCATCTCAGCTGCTGTTGAGGCTGTGAAGGAGCAGATTGGGGCCTCGGGGCTGAACCTCCTCATCAACAATGCTGCCATCAACAAGCCAGCCTCACCTGCATCCCTGCTGACCAGCGGGAAAAAGGACATGATGGAGGTGTTCGAGACCAACGTGGTTGGACCCTTTCTCCTCACAAAGGTTGGCTCGTCTCAGCTCTGTCTCTGGCTCCACTGTGATGTCAGAAGGTGTACTAGGGAAAAGTAGATTCAGTTTTTTTGCAACCAAAAAGTCATGCAGTCCAATGAAGAGTCAGCAGGATAAATATGACACAGACGAGGCTTTCCTAAAGCCTCCAGTGTAACCCGTGCAGCCTGACAGTAACTCCTGTGATGATGTCATGAGCAGAGATGACAGGTAAGACAGGTTAGCTATCAGTGGGTGAAAGGGGCCAAAAAGGAACGACAATCTGTGTGAACCAGTGAGCTTCACTCACAACACAGTAACGGCAGACTATCATGAGCAATTATAAGTACAGCTTTGGTTTCTAGAAATGTGAGATACGGAGATACTTCTCAAAAGTAGAAGTTCAAAATCACACCCTGTTGTTAGCCGCTCAGCTGAGTGTTCACTAGCCAATAAGCATCAGAAGACGAGCAAATCCTCAAATCTGTGACCTAAATCCAAACTTTCCAGGAGAATCTGGACATGAATGCAGAGCCAAGAAACTCTGTGGTTCCAAACGCTCAATTTAGATTTTACCATTCGGGTCACAATGTCATAAAGTCTGACTTCGATAATCTTTCCTTTATTTTTAAAGTCTTCCCAGTGGTCTTTTAATTATGATGATGGCATTTTCAGCCATAAAAAAACTTGTGTTGTTTTCTAGGACATAGTTTCTGCAGAGCAGCAGTAGGCATCAATGGTTCGCCCCTTCCGCTCCCCGTTGATGAAAGCTCTCTGTCTACACTCTCTCCAGTTAAAGCTAACATTAGTGGTGCAGAAAAATGGTGAGCATTTGAGGAGCGATTCAGCTCTGCAGTTCTGAACCAGATACCAGCTCAGACGAGGAAAACAAAGACGTCCGTGGATCCGGAGCGAGAAACTTGTGGTTTATCGACTGTAGCACCTACGTCACAGCTGCAAGCTTTTCCCAACAGCACATTTTCATCCGTTCCTGATTCACAACGATTTAAACAAAGAAAATGACTTAGAGATATAGTTTTAATGGGTGGATGGATGGATGGATGGATGGATGGATGGATGGATGGATGGATGGGGAGGGATGGATGGATGGATGGATGGATGGATGTTTTAATGGGTGGATGGATGGATGGATGGATGGATGGATGGATGGATGGATGGATGGGTGGGGGGGGTGGATGGATGGATTAAAGGCCTTGGTTGAGGTTGAATCATTTGTGAATTGGTGGTTAAATCTGTGTGTCAGATGTTCACCCTGAATCATGAAGGATCCACAGTTTCTAAATGACCCCAAAGGGTTCACATACTTTACTTGAAACTGCCTTTTGGTGTCATGGATGGAGGTTCTTACATTTCATCATTTCTCTGTGTCTGCAGGCTCCGTTTTCACTTTAATGAACTGTTTCCCTGAGTAATTTCCTTTGCTGTCTAGGACTCTTCATTTTTCTGTGTTGGAGTCGATCATTAAAAGGACAATAGATCTCACATATCAAACACATACTGTCTCTCCTGTGTTTTCAGATGTTTCTTCCACTCCTGCAGAGGGCAGCAAAGAGCTGTTTGGGGGATAAGGATGGAGGTAAGTCACTCAGACTGTTTGATCCTCAGGAGAAGTTATAACGGTAATAGGAGCTGTAAAGAACAAACACTGGAAAGGAAAGGAAAACACTCACAAAAAGAAATGTAAACGTTCAACAATTGAAACCAACAGTATTAACACGAACAGGACTACATACATAAAGTACACACATTTACTCACACACATACTTACATTCAATACGTATATAAAACATACAGAACTATGCAATATCATGTTTATGGTCACGTATGACTTGTTTGGTCTACTCATAGAGTCTACTCGTGGGCTTCCCTGCAGTCTTCATTCTCCTGAAATCCACTCAGTTCCCTTGTCTTGCCCACATTTTGGAGCAGACGTCTTGAAGTGAAGTCATAACAACTGGACCTAAAGTATTCTTCTTTGAAATGTTTTGCGGCTTCATCAGTCACTAGGATGAGCCAATATCACTTAGATGATTGAGAACCTCCACTTATACATTTTGGAGCAGGTGGTTGGCCAAGGAGCACTCCACAAGGTTTGTAGTCAGTGTCCTGTGTTCTGATTGCTGACAATCTAAAACAGCCCTGACTGGCGGTCAGAATGCTTCTTCTGTGGTTCGTTTCATAGTCGTCCTGGAGGTCTGACCCTGACCCTGACCCCATCCCTAAACCTGACCCTAACTCTAACCCGGAGGACAAGTGAGAACAGAGACCAAAAGTAATGGTCTCTGCACTGGAGAACAGGGTAGTGGTGCTGTGAGCTGTGACAAACGTAACAAAGAACGGCATGATGTCAACTGTGGGACAACAAATTGCAATTCCCTTTGCTGCAATGGCCTCAGCTCTGCAGCACAAAAGACAAAATGAATAAACTGAAGGTTTCATTGTTCCAAGAGAACTGGGACCGAATAACCCAGTTAAGCCATGAATAGTCAATAAACATGTATAGTCACTGTTTGGTGACTTAGGAGAGCCATCAGACAAAAGGAATAAACGCCGCCCCCTACCACGCCTGCATATGTGTTTGCTGTGCCTGGGCCTGACAGGAAAAAGGGGTTAAGAACAGATCCAGGAACAGCGAGCTATCAAGCCGCTGAGCAACAGTCGGTACAAAACAGCCCAACTGCAGCAGGTCCTTGGTGTCACAGTCAAAGCTTGGAGGCTTATTTATGTGTTGGTGGGTGCTGAGATATTGAACAGTGAGGGCTTGTTAGTAAGATGCTTTGCTGGGTTATAAACCCTGAGGTGTTGGATGAATGGCCATCAAGATGCAGTATATGTTAAGAAATACGTTCAGCTCGTCTGTTCTTCCTGAATTGAGCCGTTGTCTGAGAGAGGGTATAGACTCCCATGAACAAACAGAGTGAATGTCCCTGGTTGGATAACAAGGTATCATCCCAACAGGCCCAACGTTCCAGGTCTGACACACCGATCTGTTCCTTCACAGGAAAGTGAAAAACAGCAGTCCTACCACTTCTGCTGTTAAGCCCCGCCTCTGTCCCCATCTGCTTGCAGCATCTCAAAGCTGGGGATTGAGAAGTCTGTGAGCAGCCATGTCTTCCTAAAGCACATCACACTCCTTCTGGGCCTTTGACTTTATTTCTCTGAGGCCAGACACTCCCCATGATGTCCAACCATACACAGATGTGACTGTGTATGGTTGTCTGGCCCTGCAAGAGACTGGCAACCTGTCCAGGGTGTATCTCACCTTTGCTCAAGATAATGGACAGATGGGACTGAGGGTCTGGACAGTGTTAGAAGCTGTGGTGTACAAAAAGATCTAATAGAAGACAGAAATGCACATAAACCATGGTGACTGTTTCTTAGTCAATGTGCACTATAAAAGAACAAAAATACAAAGACCAACACAAGAATAAGCAAAGAAAAGTTTGAGATATTGCGACAACCTGCCATTCTTCCAGATGCTAAATACACAAAAAGGTAAAGTCTTCTTTGTCTGGATTTGTTCAGAAAAAAATCACCTTTATTGGAGTAGATTCATTTATTTAGCTCATTTATGAATCATCAGTTTACAATCAGTCATCTCAAGGCGCCCCTCAAAAGGAAAACTACATCAACCCAGCCTATAGATCCATGATAGATGTTGATCAACTCAACAGAACTGGAGGCACACAGTTTGAATCCCTGTCTTAGTTCATTTCTGCTGGGCTTCTGTTGGACATCCAACATTTCTTCCATAGTTCATGAACAAGCATGACAAGCTGGTGAAGGTAGTTTGAATCTAGAAGTCCATGTTTTTCATGTTGTTCAGGTGAATTGTAGTCTCCACCCACACCCTTGACTTGTGTTTGCTTGTTGGGTGGATGTTGGTGGAGAATGGTTGGATGGAAATAAAAGAGTGATCCGTGAAGGTTCTGGAGTGTCTTGTCTGTACTTTGTAATCATAGAATGGATGGCGACTCCTGTTTATGTGTCTTTTTGTCAGTAATTTTGTAGTGGAAGTCCCTGATGAAGGGAGAACTCTAGAGAAAGCACCACTCAAGAGTGACACAGAACAAAAACAAGTTTAGTGAGAAACCTGCAATATTGTCAAATACTCCACATCCACTGCCACAGCACAGAAACCTAGGTGTAACTGTGCAAAATGAACCCCGTGTTCATCTCTGTGCATGCAGACGTTCACACATCATAATCGAGCCCACAGCTAGCACAGTTGAGCTATCCTGAGGGATCCTCATGAAAGTCATTGTTGTAATGTCAGTCTGTCTGTGTGTGTGTGTGTGTGTGTGTTAGGTATGTCCTGCAGGAGGTCAGCAGTCATCAACGTGTCGACCCTCCTGTCATCCATAGAGAAATGTCCGGAAACATTCGCAATGGCACCAATGTATCCCTATAGGATCAGTAAGGTAGAAAAACCTTATAATTATCTGTTTTACACTCAAACTCACAGTTGTCTTGCGTTAGTAATTAAAAACTGTCACTAACCAAGTTTCTTTTACTGACTCTTCAAAAAAACCGCTCATTCTGTGGAAATGTCTCCAAATAACTTGTGAAAAAGTTCATGATTCCAAACTGAAGGAATATAAAGCACAAAGTCAAGAACATACTTGTCCATCTGACAAAACCTTCTGACTTCTTGACCCATCGAGTGGACCTAAAAAAAGGGCTCCAAACACAGGTTTTCATTCTTCATTCTGCTGTCAAAGTTACCAGCAGCATTTTTTTCTCAGTAAAAATATATTCCTAAAATATTGCATGGAAAAAAAGGCACTTTTCTAGTCGACAAGATCTTGCTGCAATGACCCAAATCTTCTGCATGCAGAAAAAGCATGTGGAGTTTAGGTGGAGATTTGACGACATGGGACTCTGGCTCGGTCTGCATGTCGACTTTCACTTTATGAAGTCTGTATTTAGATTTGCCTAAAAACCGTTGATCCACTGCAGAGTCAGAAGAGAACACATGAAAGCAGCAGTTTGTGAACAGAGCTGCAGTAGAACCACTGCCACTTGAGCTTAGGGATCTGTGAGGACTAACTGGCTTGATGCTTGATTACTGCAGCTTCTGTTCCACATTCCAGTGCTTGTCTGTGGTCTGTCATAAATGCAGAAACTCACACCCACATCAGACTTTCATAACACACAGACCTGCAAACAGACAGGAGACACTGGAGGTTTTCAGCAGGATCCTGGCTAGGTTTTTGGCAAATTCAACTTTATTCTGATTTTTGTTCATATGCACACAAGAAACGAGTTAATGAACAAACCTAAACTGTCCACTGCTGCATCGTTAGAAATTGTGAGGATCTGCAAAGTCACACTCAGAAACCCTGGTTTTCATCTTAAAACCACAAACAATCCTTCCATATGTATTTTAGTGCAGAAAATCCTGATCATGCATGTCTCTGATAGGATCTCATTAACCCTTTCAGTGTTTTGGAGTTTTGTTCTTCACATTTTGCAGTCATGCAGGCACTGTGACCATTGGATTCTGAATTGGGTTTTCTGTGCGTCGTCAGGCAGCGTTGAACATGCTGACCTGCTGCCAGGCTGAGAACTTCAGAGCAGACGACATCCTGGTGGCGGCCGTGCACCCCGGCTGGGTCCGCACCAACATGGGAGGAGAAGAGGTGAGGAGGATGGTGGTCTGCCTCACAGTGAGAAGTTCCCAGTTCAAATCCCACCTGGGCTGTTTCCTCATGCATGTGTGGGCTTCCACAGTCCAAAAACATGCTTCATTGGTTACTTGATGATTCTAAAATCCTCTCTATGGCTCTGAAACAGACTGATGACCTGTTCAGGGTGTTTCCCACCTCCAACCCACACCTGCTGGGTTGACTTCAGTTAGATGAGTTCTTCAGGGAAGCATTTAGTGCTTCTGCTGGATGGTTCTTGTTCCCCTGGACATTTGTGTGAAAACCACACAAACAAAAGAAAAATAGGACCTTGGGAGGATTTCAGCTCAGCAGTGCGTTTACCTGTTTACTCCTCCCCGTGGGTGGCTCAGCCCAATTAACTCACCTGTTCAGTGCCCTGCGTGTAGAACCAGGTGTGCGGTCTACGCCCTCTTTCGTCCATTTCCGTGAGCGCTGCGTTCGTCACCCCTCCTTCCTCCCCGGCTTCCACCTGTGAGCTCCATTAGGGGTAGTTTGATCCCCAAAGCTTTTATGGGAGATCTTGTTTTATGCCAAACTAAAAGAAATATGGAAAGTACATCTTCTTTACTGCATGAGCTCCCTTCCTGAAATTCTCCCAAGGTTGTTCATTTTTAGTTGTTGTATTAGAAGGATTGATGTTGTTGCATGCCCCCCCTTCCCCCCAGGCCCCTCTGACCACTGAGGACAGCGTGCTCGGCATCATCCGTGTGTTATCAACTCTCAGCAGCAAACACAGCGGAAGGCTCCTGGACTGGGAGGGTAACAGCATCCCCTGGTAGCTGTCTCCATGGAAACCACAACAACAGTGTCAACCAAATAAAGTGATGCTTTTGCTGGTGAATGTGTTTCTCTGAAATAAAATAAGTTATCCAAAATTCCTGGAAACCCCTGATGAGACTGGACCCCAAACATGTGCAGACCTCCTCCATGTTTCATTTCAGGAGAGTAACGATGCATGAACGATGTGCACACTTTCACTTTTTCTGCACAGAATTCACCACATTGAAGCAGTGATTGCTGTGAGAACATCACACCACCTTCACATCGTCCTTCAGAAATGCACAACTTTTAACCCTTGTGCTATCTTAGATGACCCCCCCCCCTTCCATTGACGTGTTCTCCCTACCATGACAAAGGTGGATAAAGGTGGAAAGATTTCATGTAATCCATGGACAGCAGTGAAGATCACAAATCATTGAAGAAAAAAGGTTCAGAGCACTGTCTAGTGGGTCTAGATGACCCAGCTCCCAACGTTAAAGTACCTAGGATAGCACAAGGGTTACAAAAACCTTTGAGTAATTAATGTAACTTTGCATGCTTTTTTTTTGACAAACTGCGTGTTAGAGTTTGACTCCACATGTGTGACCATCATAGACTCCATGCCTGAGGAATATTTGACATTAACTGGTTGATCTTTTCTGAGCTGCTTTAGATGTACGTAAATTATTATAGCTGGACTCACACCTGGGGGGCTGTACACTGCACCACAGCCCAGATGTTAGGCTCAACCTTCAGAAAGACGAGTTTAAAACATCACATGAGAGAAACGTCCCCCTGTTGCAGAACATCAATTCCAGAGCAGATTCAGGTGGATCTGTTTGGACATTTAACCCTTGTGCTATCCAAGGCACGTTAACGTTGGGAGTGGGGTCATCTGGACCCCATAAGACAGCACAAGAGTTACGTTAGCTTCAGTGTCCTGATCCTTTGGTTTTCAATCATCATGTCAGACATGCTGGAATCTGTTCAGTTTCCCCATGCAGTGTTCGAGTTCCAGGACTCCAGAGGAGGAGTCATGTTCCAAACACGACTGTCTGTGATCATGAGGATCTATCAGCGTAAATCACAACAAGAGCCAAAACCACAACTCCACAAATGAAACTCTTTGAGTTCTAATAACTTAATCTCCAGATTTTTTATCTAGATAAATTTGGTTCAAGATGATGAGAACCAAAAGGCAGATTATGTGATGTAGAAGACACTTTTCTGATTTTTCAGCGGGAGCGTGGGTTAAGGGTGGTCCTGAGACATCTTTTAAATCAGAGGGGATGGTTTTTCCCGCACATCTGTGTCATTCTCTTGACCTTCTTCACACAAATATGTGAGCCAGAGTCCACTTCCTCTAAAAGCCAGGTGGGCTCCACTCAGGTGTAAAAGTTCACAAGAACTCTGACAAACTCTAAAACCCCTGAAAAGTGTAAACAAGCAAGTCAATTCCAGAAAGAAAGAAAGGATGGAAGGAGAGAGGTGATCTGGATTCAAAACACAATCGTGAATCTGCAAGAATTTCACGCATTTCAAGAAACGTGTGGGTAAACATGGAGCTCTGGGGAGTTCCAGGTGCTTTTTAATTACACCCATCTGAAAATTAGAACACAAACCATAGTAGAGGGAGGAGAACACGTGTATCCCATCATCTGAAGATATTATGAGATCAGAAACTGCACCGTTACGGATGAGGAGAGTGTAGTCAGACAGCAGAGAACGGTGGAGTGAGGATGACTTGTGGTGAGGAAGATGAGGAGGTAAATTGAAAAAGAAAGAGGGCTGAAAGGCTTTTGGGGAGGGGGTTGAAACAGACTTTAGGAAGAGACATCTGCAGCTAAAGAAATCACAGAGATCTAGAAGGTTCTGCTTTCAGGGGTTGTGTTTGTTCCTCTGTTGCAATTGCATCCGGTTCATGTTGCTAATAAACCACATCTGTCTTGACTTTATGATCCCTAGTGTGTGTGATTGCCTGGCATACATCCGTGTTGTCATTGTCTAATTTCCTTCTTGTCTCACGGTTTGTTCATGTGTAATTTACAGCCTGGTCTCCCGCACTTTTGGGTCCTTCACCTCCAGTTCCAGACCACTGCAGCAGCAGCGGCCGCAGCAGGATCACATTTCAATACATAGAATAAATCTATTCCTGCTTTGGGAGTTGGGTCATCTAGACCCACTAGACAGTGCTCTGAACCTTTTTTCTTCAATGATTTGTGATCTTCACTGGTGTCCATGGATTACATGAAATCTTTCCACCTTTATCCACCTTTGTCATGGTAGGGAGAACACGTCAATGGAGGGGGGGGGGGTGTCATAGGATGGCATAAGGGTTAAGTCATTTACAGTTTTCTTTGTTCTGCTTGGAACATGATTTTAAAAATCTGAGTTTTATCTAAGTTGATTTTTAAAAAGTTCCACCTTTAGGCTGTAATTCTGTTGGTTAAATTCAAATCCAGTCCAGCATCATTTTTCTATGAAAAAAACAGGAAAACATCAGAGACAACAGGAACGCCACTTTAATGCATTCACTCTCCAAAACGTTTCCGCTTTTCTCAGGTACATGCCTCTTATAAAACGCTATAGCTCGTTTGTTTTTCCTTGTTCTCGCCTGCTGCTGCAGGGGCCGAGCCACGGGTGGAATCCGTCGTCATGGCAGCGCTGGGTCATGGAGGAGAGGTTAGATGATTGTGTGCTCCAGTGGGTTTTTTGGAAAGTGTGGATACATCATGTTCTTACGTACAATCTGGAATTTGAGACATTCCTAATAATATTGACACAAGGATCAGAAGTCAGAGTCTTAATTACAGAATAGCAATAACAGGAGTTGATACGGTCTAAAACCTGGAGTCAAGTCCTCTTCTCACCTTAAAAACCAGGAACAAAAACATCTAGTTATATTTACTGTCAGCTGTTTGTCTCAGGCAACATTTACAATGATTACTATACAACCTTTAGCCCCGCCCACTGAAGATTAACTGTTCCATTAGGGGGGCCAGAGTGACAAACAGTCAGGGAAGGGGGGATTACCCCAGTGATATATGAATGACAAGGACAGCCTTTTTCCCACAAAGGGTCCCAGACCTGCAGGGTTAAAGGTCACATGAAGGGTGGGGGCCCCACAGCTTCACTGGCCCCCCAGAAGAGGAGAGTGCAAGGTCTCCTGCTGCTCATCATCGCCACTCCGTGCCGCAGACCTCAAGAGGGAAGCTGACCGGGTTGTGGGGCTGCAGCGCCCCCACCCGGGTCTTTACATGAGCAGGAGCTGACCCAGCACCATCCTGAAGTGCTGTGTGCACCCCGCCAGCTCCCGCACCTTCTCTGTCATGTCCCGGGCCGCTCCGGGCGCCGGGTACTGGAGCGCCGCTGTCTTGGTGCTGATCACAATGTCTTTGAGTTTCTCACAGAGGGTGTTGCTGCTCTGGGCCACCCGGGCCCTCACCTCGGGGCAGCGAGCCTGCCGCGACAGCGTGTCCCCGATGAAGACCAGCTTGTGGGCGCTGAGGATGACGAACTTGCTGTGAGCGACAAAGATCTTGGGCGGCTGGTTGGAGTTGATGGCGGTGAAGAAGGCATCTATGGCGTTGGTTACCGTGGTGATGTTCTGCTCACACTGCTCCTGGTAGAAGAGGAGGAGCTGCCGGTCGCCGTGGCAAAGCTTGGAGGAGGGCGGGTCTCCGGCACCACTCTTGCCAAGTTTGGCCAGAGAATGATGAGTGGGCGGGGCCCAGCCTGTCATGTCGTTGTTTATTGGCTGACAGACTTCCTGTTCAAGTTGTTCAAACTTTTTAATCTTAAAGAAAGAGATAGAAAATGTTAAAACAGATGAAGATAAACAATAAAAAATAAAATGCTATAAAAATGCTGTTTTTGGCTATTTTTCTAAACTTCCTTCTAATTTCCTCATAAATTCTGGTTGTAGTTCTGAGTCCAAAAGGAAATAATTTAGATTTCTGTTGAAGCCTAAGAAGAGCAGCATTGGAGACATCAGAGATGCTGTTTGATGGCCCAAACAAAAAAAATCTTTAGCTTTTCTGACTCCTGCTGTCTTTTTTTTTTTTTTGGACCAACCTGAGTCTGTAATAATGAGCCACCGAGCTCTGATTGGACTGTAAGGAGTCCAAAGGTCTTGTTCTTACAGGCTGCTACGCAGCAAAAGTTAAAGAAAGGAGGCAGAAATGAGTGTATGAAGGTAAACAGCTGTGGGATGATTCTGATGATGCTGTGAAGCTTTGAATGGAGGAATGTTTGATTCTCCACACATGAAACAGTAAAACACAAATCTGTATTGTGCTGCTGCAGATGCTCTCTGAACGTGCTCCTGCGTTCTCCTCGGCTCGCCCCTCCATGTCAACTTCCTGACTGGAAAATCAAGCTCCTTCAGCTGTTTGCAGATGCATGTCATTTCCCAGAAACCTTCGTGAATATGTAGACATTATAGAAAGAAGATGAGCTTCGGTGTGTGATTAAAAAGTGTTTAAAGTGGGACAAGAAAGTATTTATTCAGCCCCAAATTGTGCAAGTTCTCCCTCTTAAAAAGATATGAGGACTGTAATTTTCATCATAGGAAAACCTCATCTATGAGAGACAAAATGAGAAAAAATCTAGAAAATCACATTGTCTGACTTTGTTATACAGTGATCTCTCGCTATAACGCGGTTTACTTTTCACGGTTTCGCTACTTCACGGATTTGCATCGTGCATTGTGTTCTGCATTCTGATTGGCTAAAAAGTCACTCCGCTTCTTCTCTACCTGTGCGTCAATAACGCTGCAGTTTATTATGTTCAAATTTACAACACGTACATGCAAATCATCTTGCAATTTCAAGTTTCTCAAAACCCATAGAAACAGAGCGACAACAGCTGTCAATCACTATGTTCTTCTCCTGAACAAACACAGCTGCACCGCGGGCTTCAAAGGGAGAAAACACTGCAGAGCGGAGTCAGGATGCAGTGGCTCAGTCTCAAGAGCAGTGTAATACACCTGAGTCACTATTTGTCCCACTGAACTTTGTATTTTTTCATAATCATTTTAAATTTTCTCCTGTTTAATCCAATTACTCGGTCGCGGTGGGCAGGGCTTATCTCCGCGATTTGAAGCCTTCTGTACACATTGATGATTAAAATTATTATTTGACAGTACAGAACAGAAGTTATTTGTTGAAAAAAACGTTTTTAAAGTACTTCTATTTGTGAAACAAATGCTTGAGCCTGTAAAATGGTTTGTTCTTTCTTTTCAATGTATAATAGAGTATTTAATTGTATAATAATTGTAAGAAAAATAGAGGTTTCTACTTCTCTGATTTTGCCTATCACGGGTTCTTTTTGGAACGTAACCCCGCGAAAAACAAGGGTTTACTGTATATACTTTGTTGGCAATGACAGCAGTCAAACATTTTTTGTAAGTCTTCACAAGGTTTTCCCAAACTGTTGCTGATATTTTGACCCATTCCTCCATGCAGATCTCCTCTACAGCAGTGCTGTTTTGGTCCATTCCTCCATGCAGATCTCCTCTACAGCAGTGATGTTTTGGGGCTGTTGCTGAACAACACAGACCTTCAACGCCCTCCAACAATTTTCTATGGGGTTGAGATCTGGAGACTGGCTAGGCCACTCCAGGACCTTGAAATGGTTCTTATGAAGCCACTCCTTCGTTACCCTGGCAACGTGTTTGGGATGGTTGTCATGCTGAAAGAACCAGCCATGTTTCATCTTCAGTGATGATGGAAGGAGGTTTTCACTCAAAATCTGACCATACATGGCTCCATTCATACTTTCCTTTACACCAGTGGTCCCCAACCTTTTTAACGCCACGGACCGGTATGACGTCACACTAAACTGTCACGGACCAGTTTTATAAATGATTTAAAATGTTATTTTTGTAGCAATACTGCGATAAAGGAAGGAACAAACAAACAAGAGGAACCCTGAGCGTTTATTTGGACACGCATAACAAGGTACATCACACAGGTGACATCATCCTCTCAACTACCCAAAACTCATGGTGCAAAAAAGAAGTACTATTTATTAAATGTAGCTTTCTTTTTTTGGAAGTCAAAGGCTCCTCTTCTGTCTCCTGGCTCGGCACTTTCACCTTGGCAAAGAAACTTTCCAAAGACGTTTCTTTTTTAGTCATTTTGCTAGCTCCTGAGTTTTAGTTTTAGTGACATAGACGGATGTAACAGAGAATCAGGCAATTTTTCAAAATAAAACATCTTTCAGATTCCGAAATAAATAAAACGGAAGTTGTGTAAGTTATTTATTCTTTCTGTGCGGCCCGGTACCAAATGAGGGGGTTTGAAACCGCTGCTTTACACTGATCAGTTGTCGTAGTCTCTTTGCTGAAAAACAGCCCCAAAGCATGATGCTTCCACCCCCATGCTTTACAGTAGCTATGGTCTTCTTTGGATGCAGCTCAGCATTCTTTGTCCTCCAAACACGACCAGTAGAGTTCTTAACAAAAAGTTCTATTCTGGTTTCATCTGACCATAGAACATTCTCCCAATCCTCTTCTGGATCATCTTAATGTTCTCTAGAAGAATGTAGACGGGCCTGCACATGTACTGACTTTAGCAGGGGGACACGTCTGGCCCTGCAGGGTTTGAGTCCCTGGTGGTGTAGTGTGTTACTGATGTTAGTTTGTTACTTTGGTCCCAGCTCTCTGCAGGTCATTCACTAGGACCCCCGTGTGGTTCTGGGATCTTTGCTCACTGTTCTTGTGATCATTCTGACCCCACGGGGTGAGATCTTGCAGGGAGCCCCAGATGGAGGGAGATTCTCAGTGCTCTTGTACGTCTTCCATTTCCTAATAATTGCTCCCACAGGTGATTTCTTCACACCAAGCTGCTTACCTGTTGCAGATTCAGTCTTCCAGCCAGGTGCAGGTCAACAATTTGGTTTCTGGTGTCCTTAGACAGCTCTTTGGTCTCCACAGTGGAGTTTGGAGTGTGACTGTTCACTAATAAATTCATTAAAAATCAGATAATGTGATTTTATGGATTTTTTTTCTCATTTTGTTTCTCATCGTTGAGGTATTCCTATGATGAAAATTACAGGCCATATATCTTTTTAAGTAGGAGAACACAATTAGTGGCTAAATAAATATGTTTTAGCCCCTCTGTGTAGTTTTCTACCAGAATATGTGTTTAGATGCAGATACAGTTCTTGACATGTATCTGCCTTTGGTTCTGTGACAGCAGACTGAGCCCATGATGGGATCACAGCCTGCAAGTGTAACGGAGAACAGGGGACTGAATGTTGCAGCTTGGATCAGTGATGCAGGCATTCCAGTGTCATGTGGAAACATCCAGGATAACTAACCAAGTGACACTGATGGAGACCCTCAAAGGAGGAGGACTGCCTACCTGCTGCTGCTCCAGATGGGATTTGCTGTTTCTGATGATGTTGTCTTTTTCCAGCAGCTGTCTTTGGTTCTTCTCAAACTCCTCCTTTCCCTTTGAGATCAACACAGACTCGTTAAACACTTGGGGGGTATTCCAGGAAGCATGTTTAAACTAGCCTGACTTTAACCCTGAACTTTGGCTGAAATCCGCCTGAACTTGCTTACTCTGGGTATGTCGGTTCCAAAAGACCGGATATGAGTTAGCGTAACTACGCTCCACTTGGTAACCCTGGGTTAATGCACGTGCACAGCAGGTACATAAAGACATTCTCAATGGGTCGCAGATTTACAGAGTCACCATGGAAACACGTGAAAAAAAGAGAGCGCTATACTTTAGTGAGACGGAGTCTGAGATTTTAATGATGGAGTATGAAGATTATATGTCCATCAAAAAAGTAATACGGCTGCATCATCAGCAAAAGAAAGAGTTTCTGCTTGGAGAAAAAGAACGGACAAAGTAAACGCACGAGTCTCTGATCTTATTTTTATTGTGACGCATATATATATAACTTATCCAACTAAATGAATTACTTCAATTGGTAACAATTAATTGAGGAAGATTTATTCAACTTATATTCTTACGTCTATCCAACTCAATATTTTTTTACAACTCAAATTTACATATTTTTCTAACTAAATGCCATATTACTCCAATTCAATTAAATGTTTTCCATCTTCATTTATTGTTCTTCTTGAACTCTCATATGTCTAAGTTTGAGCCTGCAGATTTTATAATTTTCATAACAATAAGATGAATGAAACAAAATGGATTCACAACATGTATCACCTTGTCATTTACCATTTCTCCAACTTCAACATTACCCCTCTGAGTGGTGTTAAAAAAACTCATCCTCCTCTTCCTCCCTCTCACTCATGGTGCAGAAAGAATTAAACATAACAGGACAAATAACTAAACAAAACACAGTAAAACAACTAAACACATTTGGTCAAAAACCCAAACTTAAACCCAAATTCGCCAGACAGGTAAAGGGAATGGTATCCCACAATTCCATGCAGTGCCGATCTAACAGCAGCACCAAAGTTACACCTACTTACTTGAATTAATTTGAATGAAAGGAAAATAAATGTCTGATAACTACGTGTTATTTTTAAGCAGACTTAACTAAAAAAAGATTTATCTTAACTAAAGCAAATAATTAAGTTAGATCAAAGTAAAAAGTTTCTCTTTCCAACATCCATATGTGGTCTTATCACCCTCTCATGGTGGAAAAAGTATTATCTGAGCTTCTTCATCCACTAAATCCTCTTCAAATGGACACGCCATGCTGCTTCACCTCTCTGTAAACAAACTAATCTTCAACAAAACCTGCTCCAGACTAGGTTATGTTCAGACCATGAGTTGCTATGGCAACTTGACCTACCCTGAAACATACCTCCTTTTCTGGAACTGAAAGCTGAGGTTATCAACTTCCTTAGCCTCAAACTTACTCTGGTAACTAGCATAACCTGCTTTCTGGAATACCCCCCTGAACACACCTTCACAGGTAGTAGGAAAACAGCCTTAAGCTTCTATCGCCCTCTAGCGATCAGATTGTGGAACTACAAGCCTGTTTGTTTGTTTTTTATTTTGAGTGAATTGTTTCTCTGGGCTGAATTGACACAAACTGACATTTACATGAACTCTTTCATCTGTTTCATTCATAGCTGTTTTTACAAAAATGGTATTTCTCAGACAAAGACATGACGAACACGCACAGGTAGAAATGTGATGTAAATAATAGAAATAAAATTGATTAAATGAATCATAAGTAATTAAAAAAACATTTTAACATAAATAAATCGTTTGAATTTGTTCCTCTACCTTTGGTAAAACCTTCTTTAAGGTCAGACTTCTTCATTTACAGCATCATTACAAATCATACAACACACGTGTTTGTGTGTGTGCAGGCATGTATGCATACATGTGTGTTTGTCTAGTTCCTGTGCCTGCACATGTGTGTGCGTTTTGAGTGCATTAGTTGTGTACCTGCAGATGCACATAGTCGTAGTCCTCCATCCAGCCTTCCTCTGTGCTCTCGTACGGCCGCTCCACGCCCGCCTCTTCCTCTGCAGCTGTAAACTTTGGCGGGGAGGGGAGGGGCCGTGACTGGATGTGGACTTTCTCCCCCCCCTGGTAGCTTCCACTTCCTGATCCGGTCATTTCCCCTGGGATTGGAGGAAGGGGCAGCTGTTGCTGCTGCCGGTTTGTCCTTTTAAACAGCAGGGAGGCGTTTCCGTGCAGAAAAGAGGCGAGCTGCTTGGCGTCGTCAGGAATGCCTCTTGCCGTCATGATGAGCCGATCAAGGTCGTCCCCACCTGGAGGTGGTGTTGAGAGCTCTGTGTGTGACCAGAAGATGGCCTCTAGGCTCTGACTGTGCCTGACCAAACTCTGGAAGACCTCCTCCATCTTCCCCACCTGACGGCTCAGTTTGGTCTGCAGGGAGCGATCCGTGGCCTGGGCAGCATTCGCCACCGCGCCCCGGGCAAACTCCAAGAAGTCTCGCACAGCGGTGCGCACACGGTCAGCCGCCTGATGGATGGCGGGAAGGTTCCCCTCCAGGTGAGCCGGACTTCTCCAGTTTCCTGTGATGAAGGACATCATGAGAGAAACGTTGGACTCCACAGCTTGCTGCAGACGGGACAGCCGCTCCATGGCCTGGTCCAGGTCCAGGATGAGAGGCTTCCCTGGAGCTGAGGAGTCCCGGACAGGGACGATGTCCAGGGAGGAGGACGAGTGGTTGCTGCGCGTGCTGCCAGTGCTGGAGGCAGACAGACGCTTGAAAGACACGCTCTGCTCATCGCTGCTGGTCTGGGCGTCACGGACGACCTGTAACACACAGCGGCGCCAAGGTCAAAGATGGGATCTGATTCTGACCAACAGGTGGAGAAGCAGGCTGTGAAATGAGACCTCACAAGGGAGTAGGATTATACAGGTCCAGGCCTAACCCTGCATCCATAACTCCTCCCCTTTCCACCCCCACAGCCCCCCCATAAATGTTGATGCTGCAGCTGCTGTTGCTCCTCTTTTCAACCATTTGGGGTTTCATCTACTAAAAGTCTGCATTAAAGACATGTCCAAATGTAACAGAGTCAACAAACACAAGGTGTTGATGTACTAACTGGATTGGGTTTGTAAACCATGGTCCGAGTAACTCCATTCTGATTGGATGTTGGGTATTCTCCTTAAAATGTTGTTCTGTTCTCAGGCCCTGAATGTTCTATATTATCGTGTTGGTCAAAAAACAGCATCAGAAAATTGGAACAACAATTTCTGCCTGTCTTACTCACTTCAATACAGAGTTGATAGATAATTCTATGATAAAATAATGAAAGAAATAGTTTGTTGAAAACATTTGTTGATCTATGTCTATAGTGGATACTTCTTCAATCAAAGTGATCTAGGAAACTACTGGAGGACTTTGATTCTTTGAGACAAACTTTAGCTTCATCGTCTGGACAAAAACAAAAAGACGTGAACTTTCCCTCTAACAATGATGCTTTGGATGATTTCACATGACGTTTAGCATATACACCTCCTTTCTCCTGGTTAGTCCTCTCACACCACCTGCAGCAGAGCCAGAGGAAGGTTCTGTAGCTGTTGCCTTGGCAACACGTCGCACTGCATCTTAAATAATCTGCTTCTTATGACAAGACCAAAGAACTAGTACTTGATTTAATATTTCTTTCTTTCGTAAGTGACCATGTTTGAGTGGGACACTGTCCTTCAAGATGTCTGTTATCAGAAATGGATGGACAACGCAGAAGCAGCCGTTGGACAGTTCATGCCTCCATGTTGGCCATTGGTCTCCTGGACACCTCGTAGGGCAACCTCCCCAACATTTTCCCCATTTACCACCAATGAATATGCAACACAGGCGATTCTGGCAGAACGCACAACCACTAGGAGCAGATTGGCTCCATGAAAAAGACTTTGAGGAGAACACAAAAGCAGGAGACGTGGTGAGAGACGCTTAACCCTTGTGCTATCCAAGGCACTTTACCATTGGGAGTTGGGTCATCTAGACCCACTAGACAGGCATGGAGTCTATGATGGTCACACATGTGGAGTCAAACTCTAATACGCAGTTTTTCAAAAAAAAGCATGCAAAGTTACATTAATTACTCAGAAGTTTCTTTAACCCTTGTGCTATCCTAGGCATTTAACATTGGGAGTTGGGTCATCTAGACCCACTAGACAGAGCTCTGAACCTTTTTTCTTCAATGATTTGTGATCTTCACTGGTGTCCATGGATTACATGAAATCTTTCCACCTTTATCCACCTTTGTCATGGTAGGGAGAACACGTCAATGGAAGGGGGGTGGGGTCATCTAAGATAGCACAAGGGTTAAATCAACGTCCCAGGAAAACTGTGAACATGACGCAAAACTGTTACTCTGTCGGCTTTTCCCATCAGGGGTCGCCACAGCGAACAAGTCGCATGGTAAACTTGGCAATGTTTTACGCCGGATGCCCTTCCTGATGCAACCCTCTCAAAACAACCGGGCTTGGGACCGGTACAGAGGTAGAGAAGGGAACAGGGAGCAGCCCGGATTCAAACCCAGGTTTCACAGACAGAAGGCGCGGGAAACCAGCACGAGCTAAACCGGCTCCCATGAACATGACGCAAAACTACAAAACTAAAACTGAGACGAGTTAAGGGATGATCTGATCCCACTGCAACCACACAAATGTGTTCAAGGAACCTTCAGATTCCGTCTGCACTACAATCTATCCACGACTGTACCCACAGACTTCTGAGAAGGCTCCCCTCTATCCCCCACCCCCCTTTTTTTAAGCCTAGTCCTGCCCTAAACCCTAAGCTTAACCCTAACTAGAAGATAGGGAGCGTATGTTGCACTGGGGTTCTGTCCTCTACTCTCATCTGCTGAAGGTCCCATGGTTGTTATTTCCTGTTCCTGGTGAAAGTGTTTTAGTTTTGTCCTGATGAACCATTTCAGCAACAGAAGAATCCAGAATTCCCTTTTTCAGTGCTCCCTTTGAGCTGAAGGGGGCGCTCTGAGTCCGTTTGAACCTTCTGTGAACATTGAACCCCCCCCCCCACACCCCCCATGAAGAGCCCTACCTGTGGTGGGACATCATAGATGTACTGCTCCCCCCTCTCCCCTCCTCGGTCCTCTCGTTCTCGTGGGAAGTCGTAGACGTCCTGGAGGGGGTGACCTCCTGAGCGCAGGGTGCTTGGGATGTCATAGATGTCCTGGAGGGGCTGGCCCCCCGCAGCCCGGTCTCTTTGAAGATGCTTGTCAGTCAGAATAGGAGGTGGGACGTCATACACATCCTCTGGGATGGGGGGCTCATCGTCATCGCTCACGCTGTGCGGGTATTGGACAGAAGCAGGGGGGGCCTTGGGTTTCAGTTTGGCAAAGTGGGGAGGGACGTCGTAGGTTTCCTCTCTGATGAGGTGACCGTCCGGACCGTCTTTACTGACTGAGGGGGGGAAGTCATAAACCTGCGGGACAGAGAGGGGCAGAGAGGTTTACACCTGGGGGTTCGATTTAGAAAACACAAAATAAACACAACACTAACCTGACACCATGCATGTGTGAGTGTGTGTGTGTGTGTGAGTGTGTGTTTGTGTGTGTGAGTGTGTGTGTTTGTGTGTGTGTGTGTGTGGGTGTGTGTGTACGTGTGTGGGTGTGTGTGGGTGTGTGTGTGTGTGTGTGTGTGTGTGTCTGGGTCACAACACAAAAGGGGGGGGGGGGGGGGGCTTTTTTGCTTTTCTGGTATTTTCAATCAAAAACATTAAAATGTTTGTGGTTCTATAACAGCAACAGATGGACGGCTTACCGTCTGTTGTGGGTTCTTGTCTGGGTCTGGGGGGGTGTCATATATGTCCTGACAGCTGGAGGGTCCCTTCACCACCATGGGGGGCGTATCATACACCTGGAGACATGAGCAATGTGTATCAGTCTTCTAAACACTAGCTCACATGGGTGGGCGTTCATTAATCAATCTGCTCATGTTCACTTTTGAGATCTAGGAAGGCCTGTTAAGCAGACCAACCAGATGCTGATGCATGCTGGGTTCTCTAGACATTCTACCGTTTGCAGCTATGACTCTTTCCTCTAACCCTTGATATCTTTCAGGCTCTCTGGGTTGCTGGAGCCTATCCCAGCTAATGTGTAAAGGCAGGATACACACAGAACAGGCCACCAGTCCATTACAGGGACACACAAACACATTTTCAGAGTCACCAATGAAGCATGCTTCAGGACTGTAGGAGGAACCTGTAGTGCCCAGAGAAAGCCCACATACGCCAAAGGAGAACATGCAAGCTGCAGGCAGTGCTACGAACAGCTAAGATACTGCAGGACCTCTGGTAGAGGACCCGAGCTTGAAGGAGAAACCACCCGCGGAAGGATGGTTTCCACGTATGTACATGATTGATGGTTTTTCAGCATGGCAGTAAAAGATCGTGAGATGGACCTGGCTGCAAAATGTTCTCACCTGGGTGTTGTACTGCTGCCGGGTGGGGGGCACGTCGTAAATATCCTGCTGGGATGGAGGCGGGTGACGGGGTAGAGTGTCGTACTCGTCTTGCTCCGGCTTCACCGTGTCGTACACGTACACCTGTCCGACCCTGGTGGGGACCACCACCTGTGTTCAGAGC
This sequence comes from Oryzias sinensis, assembly GCA_037389245.1. Lineage (NCBI taxonomy): Eukaryota > Metazoa > Chordata > Actinopteri > Beloniformes > Adrianichthyidae > Oryzias > Oryzias sinensis. The sequence continues at coordinate 29,403,106 of CM074499.1, forward strand.
AGAGAGAAGTCGGTGAGAGGCGGGAGACGCTCCGTTCCAGCCATGTCTGTAGTCCAGAAAAACTCTGGATGCTTTTGAGTTACCATGGCAACCTGCCGGAGTCATGACTGAGACAGAGTGGAGGGTTTTGTCTACAGAGCCTATTACGACATGTAATTATTAGACCTTGTTCAGACTGGGGGAGTTGAGCCTCAGCATCTGACACCCAGAGGCAGTAAAAACACAGGAGAGTCCAGGGATGGTCGTCGTGGGAACCAGGCTGCCCTATTGTGTGCTTGTTTAAACCCGTCTGAGCGCAGAGACAACCATCCACAGCCGGACCGTTCCTCTTTCATCCGACTAAAGAAAACAAGAACGTCCTTCTGCCGTTCTGGGCCTATTTCAGCCCGTCCAACAAAAGAGGGCATCAGACTCAGTCAGCTTTTATTTCTGCATCACCCGCAGGCCGGACGCCCCCCCATCTCTCTGCACAGCCACAAGAGACAAGAAAAGTGCAGGGGAGAGAGGGAGTGAAGGTCATCTGCTAAACAATGACTTCAGTTTGACGCAATCAAAAAGAAAAGGCTCCAGCTTGTGCACACAGCGCTCGTGCACACAGCGCTCGTGCACACAGCGCTCGTGCACACAGCTTTGTGGGTGTGTTGGGGGGGGGGTCTGCCCTGGATTCAGGTGCTCTGGTGTGGCCTATTCTCTCATGGAGCCTCTGAACGACTCTAGAAAAATGCGAGCGCTCGTCTTTGATTTTTTGGGTCAGAGGAGCTGAAGTGAACAAATGACCTCCGGACAGAATGGCATTCAGGCTGAGCTCCGCTGACGTCCACAGCTCCAGAAACACACGTTCTGTTTTCAACTCAAACTACTGGCATCCATTTGCTCAAACAGCTTGTTCTGTCTGTGTCGTGAAGTGATGCTCGGAGGATCCATATTGGAAGCAGACTTTTATTCTTTTCATTAGAGATGCTCGTGTGCATCGGTACGATCTCAGCAGAAATCTGCTATTGGTGTTTAAAATATGAGCAAATCTGACTTCAGCAAATGTCCACCTTGTGACATTTTCTACACAAACTGAAACATGAATTAAAACAGGCACAGAAACAGACCTAAATATGACTGAACTGAAGCTAGACAGAGCAGAGAGCAGACACAGGGCCTCCAAAGAACAGACTCCTGCATAGAAAGCAGCTGTGACTAGAACCGGGTCATGGCTCTGCAGAAGGTCTTAACATCAACTCTAACCAACTAAAAGCCAACACATGACAGAAGTAAAGGCCCCGGCCTCACCCTGCACTCTCTAAGGATCTGTCTATTCATTCTTCAGTTGCTTCAGTGCCACCGTTCTTCATGCGTGGCGCCATTTCAATCACCCAAACACAGAATGATCAGGATTTTTTTCGTCATACATCATTCCTCAGACATCCTCAATGAGGGTCAGTTTAGGGAGTCTGGCTTTCCCATCATGCCACAGAGCGGAGCTTTTTTCATTCATGGTTACAGGAGAAAACGGGATCTTACAGGTTTTTTTGTCTACATTCCACATCAAATTGACTTATCACACTTGATACAATAACTCAACGGAGAACATTTCACTCTGAGGGAATACTTGACTTTAAAAAAATTCCTTTAAAAAAAATGTGCCCTTTGTTTATAAAAAAAACAAGGAAAATGATCTGCCAATAGAAGAAGGATGGACTTTGCTGTTATCAGAAAATGATTGTCCAAAAACTAGAGATGGCACAGTTCTTGGTTTGAAAGTCAACTGTATATTACACCATTGAACCGAATGGTGGGGGAAGTGAATCGTTCCATCCCTACTGCATACCAGGGTCTTCATGTTGAGAGTCAAAAACATGCTGTGCTAAATTCATGGTCCCAATCTGATCATCTTTTGATGTGTTTTCAAAGTGTTTCCAGTGGTTCTTTTCATCATATTTCTGATGTTTTCAGCCAAATTCCAAAAACCTGTGTCGTTTTCTAGGACATAGTTTCTGTGGAAAGCAGGGGTTCATTGGAAATTCACCTCTGAGTTGTGGGTGGGACAGATGACGGGCAGTAGGCCCGCACTCATTTCCCATCATCCCCTTGTTAACTCTCTCTCCCGCAAGCTTACAGCACCTCACATCCCCAACCTAACATCAGCGGTGCAAAAAAAACGGCGAGCAGTTTCAGAGCCATCAATCTGTCCAGTTTAGATCCAGATTCAGATGGATCTGTTGGTCTTACAGTGGATGATCAGGATGGAGCAGAGCAGGAAGGTGGTGGTCTGTAGTTTCCACGTCACCACTACAAGCTTTTTCCAACAATGTTTTTTGTCTGCTCCTGGTTTAAAACAATTTGAATCAAGAAATACTTAGAGAGTTTTAATTATATTTTTCCAAATACATGTCCTCCATCATGAGAAAAATGCCGCAAGTACATATTAACCCTTGTGCTATTTTAGATGACCCCACCCTTACATTAACGTGTTCTCCCTACCATGACAAAGGTGGATAAAGGTGGAAAGATTTCATGTAATCCATGGACACCAGTGAAGATCACAAATCATTGAAGAAAAAAGGTTCAGAGCACTGTCTAGTGGGTCTAGATGACCCAACTCCCAATGTTAAAGTGCCTAGGATAGCACAAGGGTTAAAAACACCAGCAACTGTTCTTGCCGTGGGAAAGCAGACTCCTGGTGAAGGTCTGATGTTTTTCACACATTTTGTGAGAACACAGCCTGACCCCGGCATCAAACAATGGCTTCCAATGTTTGAAGCGGTCGCTGTTTTGATGGCTGATGATGAGTTTTGCTGTCGTGTGGTAACGCAGGTCTGCAGAGCAGCAAGCAGACCAAACTCCTGCTTTTCTGCTGCTTCCCATGATGCCGTTGGGCTGGATGTTTCTGTCTGTGACTTTGACAGGAACACAGAGAGAGACAGCTCTCATCTCTGGTTTCACCACGAGCAACGCCCTGGAAACGTCCAGACCTTTTATTACCAAACTACAGGAAAGTCAACTATTTTCACACAGGGGAATTCATGTCATGGTTTTTAACTGATGGGGAGAAAAAGGATCAAATGTGGTGTCGAAGGAAAAGAGAGGGTAAAAATAGACAGAGGGTAATTACAGTTGGGTGGGGTGAGCTGGACAAGCTGAACTCCTTCAGATCCTCCTGAGCGCACTCATTCTGCTCTCTGCTGCTTGACTTTTCTGCTGATTGTCCAGCGAGGAACAATCAGGCTGTAAAGACTCCTGCTCTGCAAATACATCTGACCACCATGAAATCAATACACCGAATGAACATGTCATCCAGAGGAGAGGAGGAGACAGAGAAGATGTGAAAAGCTGGTGTGAAGGTCAACTAAGGACCAACTAATATCTCACAGTTTTCACATATTAATCTTTGGCTGGTTGAATATGGAAGCGATTCTGTAGCATAATTAAAAATACAAGTCAAAACCAGAAAATGCTTTTTCATTTTCAAAATGAAGCTACAATTTTTGACTCAAAATTAAAATGAAAAATCAATCCTTCTAAAAAAAAATTTGATTTGAATTTTAAAATGGTTTATTTCAAGAAATTAAGTAGAAATAATACACAAAAGTAATATAATCATTAGTTATACATTCATACAATGATGAATCAAACTTAGGATAATTAGACATATTAATAAATATTGCTTTAAAGGGAGTGGAAGGAAGCGAACTTATATAATCCCACCCCATTATACTGTAACCATTTTATTACATGATTTATCAATATCTGGTTCCTAGCTTTTATCAGACAGAATTAAGAATCATAAGGTATCAATAAGCACATGCCAAAGATGAATTACTTAATTATTACGTAAAAAATAACTATTTTAGAAATCAACATAGCAAATGCAGATAAATGCTTTTTCATTTTCTTCTTCAACACCGGTTATTCTGTCACCTAATCTAAAACGATCATGAAAATTGTATTTGAAATTTCATTTTCAAAAAGTTCTCTGGTAAATTTGTAGCAAAATTAATATAGAAATGTCTAATTTGACAATTAAAATGAATTAACAGAAATGCTTTTTCATTTTCAAAATGTAACTGCATCAAATGACTCAGAATTAAAATAAAAAATCCGTATTTTAAAATGCTTTTTCCTTTTCTACTTAAAAACTGTTTATTCTGTGTCATAATTAAAATGAAAATGCAAAGAGGGGATTGCATTTTATGCGACACTATTGGCAGGGTGGATGTTAAAATGAAAATCTAATCCCCTCTTTGCATTTTCGTTTTAATTATGACACAGAAAAGCGGTTTTTAAGTAGAAATGAAAAAGCTTCTTGAAGGATTGATTTTTCATTTTTATTTTGAGTCAACAAATGCAGCTTTATTTTGAAAATGAAAAGGGATTTCTGGTATTGACTTTTATTTTTAATTATGCTACAGAATCACTTCCACAGTTGAAGGACCCAAACTAAACGCTCCCCATTTACTCAGTTACATTCACTCCAGTAGGATTTTTTAAAGTTTTTTTTTGGAACCAAACTTTAGACTTTTGCTTAAGTAGATTTATGGTGAAAACCCATCATTATTGGTCAGATACACAACAGCTCTGCTGCTTTTCGATGCTTGAGGTGAGACTGGTTTAACACTAACTTAGGTCTTAGTCATATACACATACTAGTTGTTGTTCGCCTTTTGGCACATACCTTTAGAGGTCGCAACAGCAAATCAGCTTTCACTGAGTCAGACATTAGGCGTGACAGACAGTTTAACGCCAGATGCTCTTCCTGACGAAACCCTGTATTTCATCCGGGCTGGGGACTGGCACAGGGAGACCCAGACTGGATGAAGCTCATTGCACTCCCTGGGAAACAAACTTGTTTACTTGTTTATGCACCCGTCCTAGTGGAGCTAGTTGTTAAAATAATCCTGCACTCTGTGGTACAAGCACCAAATTTGGCATGGATGTACGATAGGATCCCCTCTTTCAGCATGTTAGCCATGAGAAAATTCAAGATTATAAAATATCTATAATATGAACGACCTTGGGAGACTTTCAGGCAGGCAGCTCAGCAGTGCGTTTACCTGTTTACTCCTCCCGCCAATTAACTCACCTGTTCCGTGACCTACTTAAGAACCAGGTATGCGCTCGACACCCTCTGTCATCCATTTCCGCGAGCGCTGCGTTTGTTTTCCCTCCGTCCTCCACGGCTTACACCTGTGAGCTCCGTTAGGGGTAGTTTTATACCCAAAGTTTTTATGGAAGATCTTGTTTTATTGTATCTGAACGGACCCTTATCCCAAACTAAATGAAAATGGAAAATAAGGCAATCTCTACTGCATAAGTTGTCTGACTGAAATACATAAAATAGTATTCTGTGGGTTCCCCTAAAGTCTAAAGACAGCATTTTGTGCATGAACAGCCCATATTGTTGAGACTGGGGCAAAAAGACAATAATTTTGTGAGTTTATGGCCATTGTACTTACAAATTTTTTTCATGGCTAACATTTTCAGAAAGAGAGAGGGGATCCTAAGTTACATCCATGCCAAATTTGGTGCTACTACCACAAAATGCACGATTCGTCTGAAATATCAACCTAACCGGCTCCGCCACACAGGGGCTGAGCGTGTGCTGCAGGTTTTTGGGTTGTCCGGGTCCGTGGCGGGTCGTAGAGAGGAGAGGTCGCATCATAAGGGGAGTGCCGGTGTGTCTTGAAGTTCCCTTGAGGCTTGTACGGCCACCCCAAGGGACCTCAATGGAGCGTAAAAAATGTTGTAAGTGTATTGTGAAGTTTTTTGAAGGATAATGTAAAGAACACGCACTTATGACATACAAGTGATGCTGTCGTACGGCGTCTTTTGGCCTCACTCTAGTCATTAGGTAAGGTGTGAGTACTCGCTCCTTACTGATCGTGCACGCACCATTCGTGCACGGGGTGAGCAGGCGATACTTTAGTGTCGGTAGGATGTCCACACAATCTACACTCTGATTGACTCATGTCCTCATTTCTGACAGTCGGTCTGCGTGAAAGGAGTGCGCACGTATCACATAGACAGCACTAACGGGCTTCTTGCACAGTGCGCAGGTTATGGTGGGGTTAAAACTCATAGTGCTCTATTATCTTGGCCTTGCCCACACTTTTGGTCCTGTAACCGCATCTACAGTGAGAATGAAAGGAACTACAGCTCTGCTAATATCTGTCCACATTAAGATGGAGTCATACACAGGATGTACTGCTTTATGCTGGACTCATGACTGAAATCTGATAGGAAAAGAGAACAAGGCTAAAACTTTTCTGAAAGGAACTTAACAAAGTTAAAAAACGATATCAAATGTCTGACACAGAATGTCTTCAGGAGCTGCTGAATGGTAAATCTGAGGCAGTTTTCGGGTTACCACTAGTCCATTACTGCAACTTGTTTACATGATCAAATCCTTTCTGAAATGTTTTAAACGTGTTTGTGCATTTTCGCAAGCTGACACACAACAATTGCACTGTTGTAATTGATGTTTTGAGCGTGGGAGTTAGCAGAAACCAACATGATCGTTATCTGACAGAAGAGAAGCAGAGACTGGCAGCAGAGAGTCTTTGGCAGATCATTCCCTGCAGGTATGGAGCCGTCTAAATGAAAAGACGACTAGTAAAGACAGAGTGGCTGCAGATACTGCAGAGGAGCTTAGTTTACAGTTGGGTGCCTGGCGACACGTTTCTCCAGTCGGTTCCAGTTTGCTATCAAAAATAGGGATTGTAGCTGGTACTCAGCATGCTGAGTGTGCATCTTTTCTGAAAAACAAAATACGATCTGAACCGCAAGCTTCTGTGCAAAGAGAAATGAGCCTGCGGCTTGCTTTAGAGAGGTGCAGGACACAACACACACACCTGCAGCTTAGCTGCTTCTTTTAATTCTGTTTTTATCAATTATCTTTTGGAAAACAGGCAGAAAGACTCACCGAGATGAATCCTTGTGGTTTGGTTTGCTCAGAGTTTGAATTTGATTTTTTTCAAAAAAGGAAATATTTTAGTCAATTCAAGCACAACAGCAACAGCAGCTGCTACGCAGACTTTCATTAGAATCAGTATAACCCTTGTGCTATCCTAGGCACTTTAACGTTGGGAGTTGGGTCATCTAGACCCACTAGACAGTGCTCTGAACCTTTTTTCTTCAATGATTTGTGATCTTCACTGGTGTCCATGGATTACATGAAATCTTTCCACCTTTATCCACCTTTGTCATAGTAGGGAGAACACGTCAATGGAAGGGGGGGTCATCTAAGATAGCACAAGTTTAACACAGTGCAAAGACCCACAACAAAATATTTTATTCACCACAAACACATGAACACACACACATTTTAACACACATGAGCAACCATGAACACACAACCCATCTCCAGCTGGCATGGTGACATGCACACATCCATCCATCCCTGACATTACAACTGAATTATTAACAATCCTAGGATTTTCCAGCAGGCTGCGGTTTACCCCCCCCGCTTGCAGACTTAACCTCACCTCCACGCACATAATGACACCAGTGTTTGTCCCGTTCTGAACCAGAACACCCCTGAACTTCCAGAAACCGTGTGGAACGACCAATGGTCCTCAACCTGCAGAATCTCAGAAAAACCTGCAGCTAGCTAGCTGCAGGCCGAGCTCGGCATCTTCATGTGATGGGATTAAAACCAAAGAGGGATATTGACTGTTGGAGCCTGTTTATAGCACTGGCAAATATGAAGCTTTCTGACTGAAAGTCTGTCCGATCTGCTTCAACATTTCAGTCACGTGGAGCTGTTTGGTCTTTTTGACACACAAGACAACGTCTTGTGACAGTTTTCAGTTTTATGACGTGCACGCTGTCATGAAGGGATAAACTGTTGTCCTAGACAGCAGCTCACGCTGGTTTTCTCCCGCAGAATGGAAAACGCAGGTCAGTTTTGTATTCTGGGGCATACAACACAGTTCTTTCTATGTGACTTTTACTCCCATTCATGGACTGCTTTTACAATCCAGTTGAGATAATGCAGTCCCATTGTAAGGACCTGTACCTAATAAGACACATTTTTTTTGTTTAACAAGAATTTAAAATCACCTCTTAAAATCACAAACACACATATGAAGAGAAAGGTTTTAGGTTCTGGAGACCCATTTTAGCCCCTGCAGAACTATCCAGTATCATAACCATCAGATTTCAGACACTTGTAGCACAAAGCCTAACTACCAGTTTTTGCTCTGCAGAAAGAAACACACAAACCAACAATGTCCGGAAGTGTGCATGCCTGAAAAACACCCAGAAGCCGAGTTGGGAACAACGTTATCAAACGTTTGGCTCTAAAGTGCCACCTCTCTGTTTTCCTTTGAGCTCTTTCATGGAAATAAAACTTCAGCTCAAACTTTCCACCTCATTTCCTGATTTCCTTCCTTCTCTACTTTTTCTTACCTTGCCAATGGGTTTGTTGCTGCCGTCCCAGTTTCTTTTCTCCAAGGAGGGGGGTACTTGGTACACATCCTGTCCACCTGCAGGTGGAGCAGTTCCTTGGCCTGGCCCTGGGCCAACTGATGGGGGAACCTGGTAGATATCCTGTCCAGGCGCCTGAAACTGCCTGTGGCCTACAGGCGTGGTCTTACTGGGGGGTCCTGGTTGGGCCTGGGGAGAGGGTCCGCTTGGACCAGAAGGAACCTGATACACACCTTGGGAGCTTGGCTTTGGACCATGAGAGGGAGGCATCATGTAAACAGAGTCAGGACTGGACTGTGCAGGACTGGGAGTGGAGTAGGCTGGGTGCATGGATGTGTACTGGACCGTTGGAATGGACTTGGTTGCAAACCCCACAGATGCCGCAGGTGGTTTAAGAGATGGTTTGGGATAGGCGCTTTTAGTGGGAAAAGGTCGCAGTACCTGAGAGGTGGCATCTGGAGTGGAAGGAGAGGCCTGCTGCTGCTTATTGTCATACATGCCAACAAGGATCTTGAGGCGATTTCCAGGGACGATGCCTTGGCGTCCATGGAGAGAGCAGAGCCACCAACCATCCAGCCCCTGAGTGTCTCGCTCCAGCACTGTCATGATGTCGCCTTTGCGGAAGGACAGCTCGTCCGGAGACTCGGCCACATTGTCGTACAAGGCCTTGGCCAAAACGTTCTGTGAGAGAAAGACAAACAGACTCTTCTTTAGTGCTTAACCAACAAGTCACCTGCCCACAGCTTACCATCAAACAATGGCTTTGAATGATCTAACCAAAGTTCACTTCAAAAGGCAGGTCAAAGGACTGGAGTTGGTAAAAAAAACCCATTATGATTAACAACAAAAAAGTGGATAGCAACAGCTAACATGCTTTACACCACAGTGACACACACACTCATGCATTCACACAAAGCAGGTACCGGCGACTCTACACAGCCAATGGGGTTTAGCGTCTTTAGTGTCAGGAAGAATGAATCCGATTTAAAACCACACGAGTTTAAAGACGGATCACTAGGCATCGTAGGCTCTGAACTGCTCCAACAACAGACTCAGGACCCCCCCCCCCCATGAAGACTCATCAGGTTTTTCTATATTTGAGTGGAAAAGGAGAAACACTGTGAGAAGACTGGTGCCTTTTTTGGTCCAGTTGTCCTGTCTTCATTCATGCTTTGAGCTCATTTCTCATTTGTTTTCCTCCAGGTTTAAACTTAATGGTGTGCAGCTCCATCAGTTCAGTTTTTCCCCTCAATATTTAAATCCACGGTTTCAGTTGTAACCTGACAGATCCATTTGTCTCTGCTGGTTTTTCTACGACATTTTAAAGTTTGAAGCAATTGACTTCATGTTCTATTATTCTGTATAAATTCACATTTATTTCCTTAATGGTCACCATCCCTCACGGTAGGACAGATATGATCTTTTTCTTCATATTTATTTTGATTTCTTTATCGGCTGTGCCTTTGATCGTTAACTGTTGCTGTGTTCTAACATAACGATTGCGTTGCATAGAAGCAGTAGTGAAACACTTTTATAAAAACACAGTGTTGGAATTAAAGACTGTCTGACATCCTTTGGTCCACTATGACTGATGAAGACTCCAAACTTACTCTGAAGGGCCTCAGCACATACTGGCTTCACAGAGTGTCACAGACACACACAGCTGCCATAGGCGGCGTGTCACTTCACCACATTATGAATCATTTTTCAAATCAGCCTCATCCCGAGTGGATAAGCAAGCAGCCAATGAGAGGACAGAGTACAAGGACACGGATCTGCTGCAAGTGTTTGATCAGGCCGAGCAGGTTAATAATTCCACTAGCACCTATTCATGTTTTATCAGAAGGCTCAGCTGGATTTCTCCACATCTTAGAACTTTGATTTCCACACGTGATGGAAGACTGAGCACACGCTGAACCATACTGAGGCTTCCTCTTCTTTACAGTGGATTCATGTCCACACAGGAGAGCAAACAGAGACACCTCCAGCTTCTTTGAAAGGGAGCTAATATTTGCAGTTCACGTCTGACCTCGGCCCTCCCTCTCTGTGTCAGAGTCCCACCCCACTTATCAGCGACTGGTACAGGCTGTACTGGCCGCCAGCCAACTCCTCTCACAGACACCCGTTGCATAAAACGCTGCGCCGCAAAGGAGGCCAAGGAGCAGGCCTCCAAATGTGTGGCTGAAAGCTCCTAATGCCTGTTCAGGACTTTAGTAGTGAATGGGAGAAAAGACAAACAGCCACAGCGGGACTCTGACCCTCAAACTAACAAGGTGGTTGCAGAGTTCTTGAGAACGAATGTTTTTCAAATTAGACAGACTAAACCAGAGGGGTAGCTTTTCTGCAAACAGCGTCTGAGCGAGCTTGTGCCAAAGTCCTCCTCTTCACTTCAAAAAACAGGAAGTGCGGAAGTGAGGATGATTCACTGGCTGAGCTCACGCGGCATGACGCTTTAGTCCTGGAATCACCTGGAAGGATTTGCCCTCTCTGTGTGTGCCCACATCTGAATTCCACTTTTGTTGAATCATGCTGGACCCTCCTTTAAGACCAAGTTTAGAAATGTTCTAAGCTTCTACCAAAGGAGGCTTGCTTTGCTAGAATTGTTTGGACAGGGACCCTGAATAAAGAGGACTGACCTTCACATTTAAAGTTGTGTCTGTAGCTTTCATTGCAGTTAAAGTTATAGGTAATAAACAAATGTTTACATAAAAATCAAAACATTGGAGCATTAGAAGATCTGTTGAGAATCTGAACCTGCAGGAAATAACTCTGACCTTTCCATGTTCTCATGTGCTCACAGCATGGTTTTGTTCTGGTCACTTCTTAACATTCTGAGATGATCAATGATTATTGACCCCATCGGCATCTTTAACCCTTGTGCTGTCCTGGGCACTTTAACGTTGGGAGTTGGGTCATCTAGACCCACTAGACAGTGCTCTGAACCTTTTTTCTTCAATGATTTGTGATCTTCACTAGTGTCCATGGATTACATAAAATCTTTCCCCCTTTATCCACCTTTGTCATGGTAGGGAGAACACGTCAATGGAAGGGGGGGGGGGTCATCCAAGACAGCACAAGGGGTAACTGTGTCTGTCTGCTGTTCAGAGTCCATCAGCGGCCCAGGAAGCCGCAAACCGGCTTCCAGACAAACACCCACAATCCCCAGCTTCATGAAGATGAGCGACAGCAGTCCATGGCTGTCTCCATGGGCAAACAGCAGCAGCCGCACACACTGACCCCCCCACCTTGCAGATCGAAGTCTAGCCTTAAGAAGTACTGATTTAAACACAACAGTCAGGTGGATTTTTCAGGTTTGCTTCTTCCTACTCCCTCTCAAACAAAAAAAAAAAATCATAAACATCTATTATGGACTCCAGCCATTAAACATAATAGCATACAGTACATACATACAGTACAAAAACATGTATGCATAAATGCAAATATGTCTATGATTAGGAGGAATTATAATGTCAGAAACTTTTTAATGTATTCTTTAAACAATTTTAAATCAATGTCTTCAGTTGTTTGATATATTTATGCATTTTTTTCTTCATTTTCTTTTTTCCTTTGCTTTTTCTAGTAAAAATGACTACAAATAAACCAAATCAATCAAATAAGGCAACTCTAGGAAAGAGTTTGAGGCATAAACCCTGAGGATGCATCTTCTCACTGCATATTTGGAAATCTGATTTATCTGTAATGATGGCTGGTTCTGATGAAGAGCTTCCATGTCAATATTTGCTCCCAAAGGGATTCTATTTTCCCCTGTTGTACAGATGAAGGAGCCTGGGATGCTCAGCGAGGGGGGAGTAATGTGAGCAGCTGGTGGAGCGGGCCCATCCTGGACAGGTCACTCATGTGTGTGACTGTGTGTGTGTGCACGTGTGAGTGCACATGTGTGACAGTGTCCTAATGGCTTTTGTCTGTTGCCCTCTGCTTGACCTCTGGAGGACAAACACTAGCTCTGGCCACAGGAGCGCTTTATGTGTTCAGAACAATGTGAAATAAAGAAAACCTTACTAAAGTTTTGAAAATTGGCAGCTTTTCAACATTTTCAGAATGTAAAATACATCTAACAATCAAGAAAAATTGACAGAAGCACCTCATCCCCCCCAACCCTTTTCTCATTCTCTTTTATTTTTTCCCTGTTATAAAAGTGTTGCCATGTTAATTTGTTAAAAAAGTTTCAAAACAAAGAGTTTAACACAATATTTTTTATCTGAGCTGTCAATGATGATTGGTGTACAGAACCCTTACATTGGGTATAAAAGGCATTCAGACCCAGTTCAAACTTCCAGTCCTTGTATTATTGCAGCCATTTGCAAAAATCAGAAAAGTTCTTTTATCTCTCAATAATGTACATGAGTAAACCATCTTGACAGAAAAAAAGAGATGAAGAAAAACTGAAAAATGACATGGTAGTAAGTATTCAGACCCTTTGCTGGGACTCACATGATGAAATCACACAATCTCCACTTTTTATGATCCTCCTTGAGATGATTCTACTTCTTCACTGGAGTCCAGCTGTGTTTAATGAAGTTGGCACACCTGTCTATAGAAGTCCTGGCAGCTAACAGTGCATCTAAGATCAGTGAGAATCAGGAGGTAAAGGGAACTTCCCGAGGAGCTTGGAGACTGAATTGTGGCAAAGCACAGATCTTTCCAAGGTCACAAAATATTTTTTTCTGCAGTTTTCAAGGGTGCTAAGACCACAGTAACCTCCAGAATCATTCAATGAAAGAAGTTTGGGATGACCAGAAGTCTTCCAAGACCGGGCTGTCTAGCCTAACTGAGCAATCGTATGAGAAGAGCCTTGGTGAGAAGAAGAACCCAAAGATCACCGTGGCTGAGCTCCGCAGGTGCAGGTGGAAGTTGAGAGAAGGTTTTACAAAGTCAACATCCATCCTCGCAGATCTATATCAGTCACATGGTCAGGGCTTTATGGCAGAATAGCTGGAAAGAAGCCTCTTCTCAGTTCAAAACATCTGGGTAAAGGTTGGCGCCGGAGTTTGGCAGCAGAGGGCCAACCAGCAGGAGACTGAAATGTTCTGAAATTCAAGGAGGATTTGAATGGCAGTAATCTCATCATTCAATTCTGAAAGAAAAAGAAAAGAAACCTAAAAGCTTATATGAACTGCTTTCACTGACACAGTCAAGCTGGACAAACCCAGTTGGATGAGTTGGTGGTTGATCCATTTCATACATTGAAATCAAATTCTCTTTGAAAAAGCATAAAGTCTTTTGGGTTTTTTTTGTCCTATGAATACCACCTTTTAAAGAAAAAGAAGATTGAACATTGCATTTAATTCACCAGCTTTTCTATACAGATCATCATCAGTGCGTATGAATGGGAGAATGAGACTGTAAAGCGCTTTGGGCCTTAAAGCAAGGTAGTAAACAGTGAAACATGATGGTGGCAGTATCATGCTTTAGGGGTTTTTCAGCATCAGGGACATCTACAAAGGTATCTTGAGAGAAAACCTTTTCCAGAGTGATCAGGACCTCAGACAGAGAGTTCACCGTCCAACAAGACAATGACCCACAGCGCTCCACTAAGATAACAAAATAGTGACGTCAGAACAAATCAGTGACCGCTCTAGACTGGTCCAGCCAGAGCCCTGATCTAAACCCAATTGAAAATGTATGGAGAGACCTAAAAATGGCTGAACACCAACATTCCCCATGTAATATGCAAGAAAGAAAGGCAGAGGGCCCCCAAATCCAGGTTTGATAAACTTGTTACATCATTTCTAAGAAGACTCATGGCTGTAGCAGCTAAAACGGAAGCTTCTACTCAATACTTGGACCGTGTGACTTTTCAGTTTTTCTTTCTTGTAAATAGGCAGGAATTTCTACCTCTCTGATTTTTTCTATCAAGATAGTTCACTCAGTTTGGAGCCCCTAAAGTAAGATAGAAGAAAAAAATAGAACTGGAGAAATTCTGGTGAGCACCAGAAAGTAGGTCATGGACTAAAAAAACTCATATGCAGTACACCAGTTGATCAAAGCAAGTGAATCTCCAAAGCTGAAACAAACCACATGACTTTAGAACTGGCTTTAGGTGATAACACAAAGGTGACGCCAGACAAGAAAAGCTGCAAGGTAACATAAAACTCAATAACTCATGTAATTATGACAGGGTGTGTCATTATTGTGTAAATTCTGGGCTCCTTGTTCTGAACTGTGACGTCGTTCGAGGAAATTCTGAGGTCCTTGAACTCCTCACGGATGTAACTGCAGAACAGACAACAGGTGGGCACCTGGCATCAATCGGTTTTCATGAGAGACCGTGACAAGAAAGGAGGATAGAGAGGAGACCAGGACAGGGTTACCCGCCTCCCGGATCCGTGCTGCACCGGGAGAGGGGTGAGTGCAGTCTGAACCGGGAGAGGATGAAGAGGGGAATGACCCGTCCCCCGGAGAGAATGCGACAGTGTCAGCTGTAATAAAGTCCTGGCGGGTTGGGCGGAACCAAGAGCGAGCCTCATTGCAGGACAACAACTGAGGATGCAGGGTGCGCCGCTGGATGACAACCGGCGTGGACAATGGCGACTTTATTGACTTCATTTCGTTGGAACCAGGAGCAAGGTATTTTTTATGGGTGATGTCACACTCACTCAGTCTAGTTATTTTATATAGTCAATGGTCTAAAGGCGGAAAAGTCCTCACTGCACACTTTCTACACTTTTCTCAGACATGAACATTTTCATTCATGTTTAAACTCTTAAAGTTCAAACCTTCCCAGAAAAATAAGTTAAGGACTATAGAATGAAAACAAAGATCTGATTACGATCATAGATGCATGTAACTCAGTCAAACTGCATTTATAGAGACGGCATAGAGGAGATTGAACAGCAAATCAGAATGCAGTCAGTGCCCTCCATAAAGACCGAGAAGGAAAAAAGAAAGAAAAACTGCACTGAAAAAAATGTGAAAACGAGACGAAAAGTGAAGTGCAATATAGTGAGGGGACATGACAACTAACTCTGAAAAGGGGTCCTGTGCACAAATGACCACTTACTTTCTTCTGGGCACCAGATACTTTTTCATGCGCTTGAGAAACCAGTACTCTTTACTTTCACTTGGATGTCCCTTCACGCGCTTCACATGACTGAGAATTGAAATGAACTTTCCTAATTTTGGCAAAAGGCTACAATGATGCAAAGAGTGAAAAATGTAATACCGTGACCACTGAATACTTTCCGTACCCACTGTATGTTGAGCCAGTCCACCACTGAATCCCTCACAGGGAACGAACGCTTTAATGGAAAGTGAACATGAGTTTGGAATGACAGCAGCGAAGAAAATGGAACGCCAAACTGGCCGCATCCCATCGTATTTCCCTGTCAAACCTCAGCTGGCCAGAACCAGATTTTCTGTTTGGGAAAATCCCAGAACTATACAGAGAGAAAGCAACATCCTTCTTCAAATGTCACAAATGATGTCAATAAATCAATAAAGGTATAAATATCATATCTACCTTTGACAAATCAGTGTCCGATCTACTCCAATTTACGTCACAGCAGAAATGAACAGGCACTTTTTTACCTTCTTGTTTAAATTTACTGTAAGAGGTACATTTTTTTTGCCAACTCTATTTATTTTTCATTGGAGATGAAAGCAAATGTGCAAAACAATTTAGTGGCTTTAGACCAGTAGACCACAGGACTGAAAAACACATCCACAAAGTGTGAACTAACAGGCCTAGTGACCACAGGGTGTTGTCATTTGCTAAATGTTTAAGACAATCCTAATTTCTGTGACGACTACAGTTTCTGAAGACCCTGATAAAGTCTATGCTTGTGCCTGTTTGTCTTCTTGTTTCAACCTTAAAACGTACACATTGTGACTCCCTTATGTTGGCGTGATTACTGGAAACACGACCATAACCTTCACATAACGTTGCTTTCTCAGAGATGTAGAGCAGCCCACTGATCAAACTAAAGAACCGCTCGACGATGGAATGCAGAAGCACTGGAAAAGACGTCGCTGGAACTCTGTTGGGTGGAAAAACCCTCGAGTTCCAGCAGAACTTCTTACCTGATCGCACTGCATGCCAAAGAAATGTTAGCAGACCCCTGCAGCTAACATGATCAGTTGTTTCAGCGCAGAGAATACCGACAAACCAAATTATGCCCGACGTTTGTTGCGTCTTCTAGGTTGTTCAGATGCAAAAGCTCTCTGTATCTGGCTTCATCGTTTCTTCCCCCACTGCTCCTGCCTGTCTTGACATGTCAGTTCTTAAGAAACAGTATCGTGCGCACATCTAATTTGCAGACAGAAACCTCTACCCACGGCATTTACCTGGAGCTGCAATGGTCATTCTCTTCGCCTGAACAGAAATCAGTTCAGCATTTTTGCACCATTTCATGTTAAATGAAAGACTCTGTTCAGCGTTTTCAACTCAGACTGTCACAGACTGAGAATGAAAAGACTTCAGTAGAAAAAGCATCATGTAGTTTATGAAGAAAATGAGGGAAAATGTTTGTAAAAGAAAAAGCATCTGGGTTATCCCTAAAGGATTAGCTTACTTGAAGTCTTCATGTTTGTTCTTTTCTTCCTTATGTTTATCAGCTGCTAAATATTCATGTCTCATGGAATTGTTAGGAAAGCCCACACATTTTCCAGGTGAACCTACATGTGTTGGACCTGAAGCAGGTGTGTTGCAACGCTACGCCGCACCAAACACTTCAAAATCAGCGCCAGCTATTTAGTTATGTTTTGGCAAGGGATGATTCCTGCAGAAAAATTCCTGCTGTAGGCCGTGACTAACAGGAGTAACAACAGCAGGGATTATGTAGCCTGGAGCACAGGGCAGACTGCTGTGGGAGGGGCCTGGTGTTGCTCAACCTGCTTTGGTAAAAACTCACAAATAGCTGCCTGAGGGATGAAAAAATACAGTGGATGACTGGTTCAAAGCACCTCGCCCTTCTGCACAGCAGGGAGAATCAAACCATCAGAAGCACACAAAGCTGGTTTTCAGTCCAATAAAAACTGGATTAGTTATTGTGCCTTCAGCCTGCTGCTCCTGCTCTGTTTGCCCTTCGTGTAGCTGCTTTAAAGCCCCTAGTGGTGGTTTCTGTGCGAGAAAAGGTTCCTATTTACAGGACAAGTTTTAAGGTTTGAAGGATAAAAACAAACAGAAATGATTATGTGGCGTTCATGAGATGCTCCACAGAGCAGGCTGTGTTTATGAGCTTTCCTAACCTACACTTACAGAGGCAGCGGAGGCCTGAGCTTAAGGCTGCTCACACACTCTTTGACGGGCGTGGATGAGTGTGTGGTGCGGAGCTGCTATACTGTCAGCTCTAAGCACAGCCATGATCCACAAAGATGTCTTCTTCACCCTGTAATCCATCCCTGAACAAAGCATAAGTTACCCGCAGTTCTTTGCTGATGCTCTGTGTCCTCAGCAGAGCTGTGAAAACAAAGGTGCCCCCCCGGGACAACTCTCAGTAATCCAAGGAAGCTGCAGCTGAGCCGTCACTGTGACTCATGGGTTGTTGTTTGTGAGTTCACTGTACTGAGACCATAGGCAATCATAGGCACACACGAGCTCTACCTGAGGAGGAGGAGGAGCATGTGGGGTAACAAAAAGAGAGTTCATTTTAGCCTCATTTGGCTTCAAGTGTGAACGCTCCTCTGAGCTCTGGTCTAGACCAAACAAGCAAATCTTGGTCCAGGATCTGCAGGATGCTTCACTTGCATGTTCATGCTTGAAAATGAGAGCAAAGGACGATGTGTTCATACTACACTCAAACATGGAGTAGAAATGCTGCCGCTGCGCATGCCTCAAAGCATTGTGGGAATCAACAGTAACAGGGCAAAAATCACAATTCAGACTTGCTTAATACCTGTCAGGGTCATGGAGTTGCTAGAGCCTATCCCAGCAACTGTTGGGTAAAGGTGGGTTTCACCCTGGCTGGTTTCCAGTCCATTGCAGGACCACACAACCACACACACTCACAACTAAGGACAATTTGGAGTGAGCAGTACGGGTGTGACGATAACTGCACCACCGCACTATTTTTAAAAGTTTTTTTTTAAGTTCTGCATATAGTGAATTATTGGAACTATAATAAACACATTAAGCACATTCATCTTTGCTGATAATTTACTTTTCTGCTAGTCCTGTGTTCAGACTTCAAGGGCTTCTGGGGGAAACCTTTTATTACTGTTCTCCTTCACTCCCTCTTCTCACACACACTTGAGCGGTTTCAGCAGCATACACACATCCTCATTGATTCTACAACAGAAGTTTCCATATCACAAGGAAATACAACAAATTTACGTGTCTGTATAAATAAAGGCGGAGCCTCCTGCCCCGCGTCCTTCATGGGTGTCAGGCTTCATGGCTACCTGAAAGGTGACAAAGTGTCTGCATTCTGTTTATTACTGGGCAATACAGAATATTCTGAGAAGATGTCTGTACCAGAGAGCACAGGTGAAACTCGCATGCAGCTATAGAGCGGTCCGCTGCAGAAGAATCAACACGCACCCCCAACACACGTGTGTGCGCTCCTTCCTCCTACACACGCACCGCGCTGACACACACACACATAGTCATTCTACAACACCTATATGGTTAGTTCATTAGTTAGATAGTTAGTTGTTACTGTTATTTGTTAATAAAGAATAGTGCGTTGCAATTGTATTCATTTGCAATGCAGCCGCGGGGAATTTTGAGGTTTTTTTTTTCTTCTTGTTCATCACTGCGGTGATCAAAAATCCCACACGTCACAGCTCTAGTGAGCAGTTAACCTAAGAAATGTGTTTTTGGACTGTAGAGGAAACCGGAGTGCCCTGAGAAAACCCAGACATGAATAAGGGGAACTCCACACATAACGGTCTCATCCAGGACTCGAACCAGGGCCCAGGGGCTAGCTCTCCCCCTGAGATCCAGACAGTTCAGTCCAAACCTCTGAAATGATAGAAGTGGATCCATTCCCAACATTGAAGCTGAAAACAGACATTCTCTGAAATAGGAAATGGGAGGAGAAGCGGTCATGACAGAGTGGATAAGGCATCGTCTTTGTCCACTTGTCTTTGTGCCGCAGACAGACCAGCTCTGAATGCAAAGTGGCTGCAGTCATGTCTCCAGCAGACTCCACACATGCAGCATGTTCTGTCACTGTTTGCCTTCAGAATGATCTCTGTTCTCATTCAAACTATAACCCAAAGAGTCTTATTCTATGGCTAAAATTTTGAAGACGGCGGGCGGTCATGGTACAATTTGGTATTGTACAATTGCAGGCTGAATTCCCACCTTGCACGCCCATGAGTCGATGTGTCCTTGGGCCAGACACTGAACCCCACCTTGCTTCTGGTGGAAGGTTGGCGCCAGTGCTTGTCAGCGGAGCCGCCACTAGTGTGTGAATGTGTGTGTGACTGGGTGAATGGGTCTGTGACTGTAAAGAGCCTTGGGCCTTGTAGGTAGAAAGTGATATATAAGTTTACGCCATTTTGACATGTGTAGTTTATCCTTATTTTATATTTTCTCTCCATAGAAGCAAATGTGGTATTCTTTTATGGAGCTTCCTTGTGGTCTGGATGGTTTCATGGACACGGTGAGGAACTGTTTCAATACTTTAAACTTCTGTTACAGGTATTTTTCACGTCATCCCCCATCAGACGCTCTAAAGTCACAACAACACCTAGGGTCTGTGACCGCGGCGCCGACCAGCATTTCAACAGTAACCAATGTCAAAAGAGTAACACCGACCTGCATCTGCAGATGCGGCTACAAGAACTCCAAAGCTGAGGTTACAGACAGTGTGTGTGAAAGCTGCTCCATCCAGTCGTCACAAACACATGGAGACACTTTTACAACCATAAGCAGCAGCAGAAGAAGACAGTTTTTCAACCCCCCCCAGACAGAGATGAAGGTCAGCTTCATATAAAAAATCAGCAAGACGCAACATTGGCTTTATTGTTTTTATCCCTGCAACCCTTGCAATGTTTTCGTTGGTCCCAAAGACACCCCCCATGCACACCACTAAGGCATGTTTTTGGCTGTGGAATCTGTTTCCTGTCCCAATAACAGATGAACCAGCAGCAGATCTGAAAACAGCATCTCCAGGGTGGGACATGCTGTTTGGGGAGGGTCTAGATCTCCTGAATCTGAGTTGTGTCTCCACAAAGCTTTAAAGTCCGTCTGCGGATGTGCAGTTGTGTGTGTGTGTGGACACATTGAGGGGGGAACACTAAAGAAGGAGGTGTGTGTCCTGCAGGACATGGAGGGGAATTCCTGCTATAAGAGGGCGTCGTTGAGTCACAGTGTGAGTCAGGATTAGAAACATGCTGACTCTTCTGGGGTCCCTGCACGTTCATTCACAAAGAGGAGGCCCGCTACCACCGCCCAACATTAAAAAAGAGGACGAACACACCGGAAAAGGGCTGAACAAGCACAAAATAATCAAGCAACAAAAAACACTCTTGATAGGAGGAAAACAACTAAAAGACTAACCCATAATATCAATCCAATGCTGTTTACTGTAATATTTGTCCCAGGAGGCTTCATCTGTTTTAGATTCATAGGAAGAGAGATCCAGATTTGATCTGAAGTTCCTGCAGATCCTCACTGCACCACGTTTACCCAGCAGACATTTCATGATTCCTGCTTCTTCAGATTCCCACTTTGGCGGTTTTTTCCTCTGTCTAACGCAGAGTTGACAGCACCTCCTCTGTTTGGTTCTCTTCTTCTCATTGGTTTGTAAAGAGCCCATCTGTATTCACACTGAAGTGAACCGCATCAGGGTTCACCTGAAAGTGAACAGAGACCCTCAAGAGGACCAAAGTTCTCTTCTAAATGAATGACTGTCAGTTTGAAGTTACACTAATATTCATTAAAGGAGTTTAGATGGCATTAAAAGATTTTAAGATGTGTTTTCAAACATTAAAATTAGTAAACTGTTAGCATGTTTAGAACAAACATGACTGTAAAATCCCATTGGCTTCTGATTCCAGAAATTGTGCCGTATGGTCTTAGTGTTGTCTAAATCAGTGGTCGCCAACCTTTTTAACGCCACAGACCGCTATGACGTCAGACAGTTTTCAGGGAACGGTCTTTCAGATGTCGCGGACGATTATTGTAGCAACGCTACGATGAAGGAGACGTGATAAGACGAACTCTGAGCTTTTATTTTGACATGCATGTCATGGTACATGGCACACCCTCCTCTCCCTTCCTACACTCATGGAGCAAAAATGAAGTCCTGTCTATTAAATGTAGCTTTATTTTTTGGGAAGTCAAAGGCTCCTCTTCTGTTTCCTTGAGGGGTGTTTTGCTAGCTCCTGGGTTTTATTTAGCACTAACCTTGTGACAAGAAGAACACCATTGACATAGATGGATGGAACAGAGAATCGGGCAATTTTTCAAAATAAAACATCTTTCAGATTCCAAAATAAAACGAAAGTCATGTTTGTTTTTTATTCCGTCTGTGCGGCCTGGTACCAAATGACCCACAGACCGGTACCGGCCCGGGGGTTGGGGACCTCTGGTCTAATTGACCTGAAAGTCCAACAGAGCTTCCACAGGACAAACCTGACAGAATCACCTGAGAACATTCATAGGCACTGCTCCCTGTCTCAAAACAATCCATGTTTGATCTTCAAATTACTTCTTGAAAAGATTTGTGATTATTTCTACCAGCAGTTCATGAACGGAACACTTTGACGCCGTGGTTTGATTGATGTTGACTCTCCGTGAAGAACGAGCCTGACAGGCTCCATGTTTACCCTGTCCACAGCTGCATTCAGTTTGTTGGTGGCAGAGTTTCATGACTCATACTCGTTACAAAACTAATGCAACTATTGCGGGCCTATCTAAAAAAACTGAGCCTGTTGGCTCAGTGGCAAAGTGGAAGAGTGGCTGCCCCAAAACTGGGGGATTAAAGGATTGATTTCATGGTGGAGTCCCACCAAAGAGTCAACAAATGGGACACAATGACCCCCCAGTTTGACTCTCAGCATGAGAGGTTGTAGGAAAGGATGAAAACACCAAAATGTGCAGGACTGCTGCCTCTCAAGGAGGGGTCACAAACAGATTCTGTGATGCCAGCATTCTTTTAGAAGTCACTTGTGTGTTCCAGCAGGAAAAAACTTTAGGCAGAGTAACACTCAAAGATGACTTGAAATGTCACAAAGGGTCTAAAAGTTTCCTACATGACGTCTTTGATTTTGTGCAGCCAAAAAAGTGACAATATAAAAATCCAAGAAGGTCTTCAAATCGCAGCAGGAGGCAGTATGCACCCTTTCAATGGTTTACAAATAGAAAGAAGGGCTTGTGGACATGGTGAAAATTAGTCTAGTATAGCTAAAAGTGTACATTACATCAATGCTGAGCTGCTTTGAGCAACTTAATGTGACAAAAAGGGTTATAACTGGCATCTGTGCTTTGGAGAGTAGTGCCCCCAGATCATTTAGCAGACCACAATCCACTGAACTAACTTCTGGAATATCCATTGACTGTACCAAAGAACTGGACTGAGTGACTGGCAGTTCAAACAGGACGTACCCGCTGGCTCCAAGAAGCTAAAATCCTACAGACGTCTATAGAGAAATAAACAGCTGTTGCTCAGTCATTCCATTGGTCAGAAGAACCGTCCTGAATCTGATACCTTTTATCAACGTGTTCTTGAAAATCCTCCTTTTTTTTCATGCAATCTTTTTAGATGCCTCGATAAAAGTAGGTGGTCTCACATCAAATGTTTACAGCCTTTGATTGACAGATTCTCCTGAGCCCGTTATCAGTGGTGGGGGTGTGGACTTCCATCAAGCTCACTCCTGATAGAGTGGGTTGCCATAGAGTGGTTGCCATAGAGACATTGATTCAGATCAACTTGGATGAATTGCTGCTCACTGACGTCCTCTGGCTCCAACATGGTGGCGTTTGAATCGCGAAAAAAATGGCCATCGAATTAACTTATTTGGTTGGAGCCCAAAGCGAGTCATTTTCTCTCAGTCAGTTCTCAGATGGGTATATCCCTGCAAACAGGATCAACTACAGCAGCCTAAAGCAGACTGAGGTGTCCATGTGACACAGTGCAAGCGTCTGCTGTAAGGTTAGTCCATAGACCAGCTGAGCTCCGGACTCTGTCGGCAGCAACGCTTCCTTCTTCTTTTTCAGGTAGTTGTATGTGACTGTACCTCAATTTGTTCAGCTGAATTGAAGCTAAGCTAAAACAGTCAGGAAAATCTCATTAGAAGACTTTAGAACTCAGCTGTCATGCTGGTTGATGACTGCAGGTCAGCCCCCTCAACGTGTTTGGTCATGTGTCCTGAGATGTTGCATTAAATCTTTTCTAAACTTTCCTTTGGGTGTAAGGTCAAACAACTAAAGACCCTGCATATTTATACCAATATATCCTAAGCTTGTAACAGAGTCAATATTTCACTATTATTTAAAGGTCTTTGTGTATGACACCTTTCACATGATTTTTTTTTTCAGAAGTACTGCATCTATATCTCAACAAGTTGTTTTTACCAAAGCAAATTCCTTTCCTTTTGGTCAATTACCAAACACTTTTTCATCACTCAACTTTGTCAAGTCAACAATATATTTGACAGTGTAACCCCTCCCAGCGTTAGTGTGCCTTTACCGATAAGGTTCTGTGGGTATGGTTAATTAAAGGATAGCTCAAAGGTTAAGCCCAGGGCTGGCACATGGCAAATCAGGGTTCGATTCCCAGGGTGTGCAATGACCTTCATCAAGTGTGGGTCCAAGGGGCAAGACACTTCGCCCTGCTAACTATGTAGCCACAACGGGGGCCCAGCGGTTGTGTGAGGAGCAGCATCTGGTGGAAAAACTCCACCAAACCATCTGTGTGAATCAGTGAAAGCTGATTTGCTGTGGCGACCCCTGAAGGGATAAGGTGAACGTGTATTTCCATCATTGCTTAAATGTTCTTTCTGAATTTAGCAGATGGCTGCTGGAGTCAAAGACCAGAGAAACAAACAATCTGCCTACATCGGATTCCCACAGAGCTCTGTTACAACCACCACCAGACTAATGAGTGAACATTCACCACAAGATGCTTCTTCTGAGATCTTGTTGTTTGGATGCAGAGCTGCTGAAAGTGGCTCAGTGTGATGCGCTGCCAACTAGTGGTGGGAGGTTTAGGTGGAACACAAAAGCAAGACTGTTTCTTCTACAAACTGCACACCATCAAACGTAGCAGAAAACAACGTTTTTAGATTGATGCTTGATGCTTTTTGTGTAGCACCATGAGACAGATTTGATTGTGAACTCGGACTTTATATCTTATCTGACCAAAACTGATTGATAAAAGTAACTAAAAGTGTGCAGAACCGTCATCTAAAATGTCCCAAAGAACTTTGGGATTCAGTAACGCCACAGAATACTTTCAAACTCTAAACACAGATCCATGCTGAACCCACACAGACACTCCTCAGTGGTATGGAGGGAATCCTCTTCATCTATTTAAAGCCAGCTGTGTTTGCTGTTAACTGACCCCACTTCTAAAGACCACGGCCATGACAGTAAGGAGCATCAGTGATCTCACTGTTCAGAGGCCTGTTTGCCTCCCAGACGCCTAACTTTGTGTCTCAGCACAAGAGCTGGCGTGTAAACAGCCGAGCGCAGCAGCTCTGTCTGAGCCGCATCTCACTGGAATGTTGTTCATATTAATTACACGCCGATTACTGGCATGTAATTACTCACAGCAATCTACTGCGCCTGCCACATTCCTGGCTGTGGTTACGCAGACAGACAGGGCGACAGAGGGAAATGCGGCTGCAACGAAAGCAGGGAAGCTCTGCTGCTCTGCTCAGCCTCTTCCCTCCCTGTCAGACCCAATCTCTTCTCCAGAGACCCACTCTGCCCTCCTTCTCTCCTGCTCCCCTCATGCAGAGGCATTTTCCTTTCTGCAACGCGTTTGCCTCTCTGTCCTTTGGCCATAAAACGTCTAGTTCTCCCCACTTTCATGACTCAGCAGCCCAAAGACAGAGAAGTATTTCCTCTCCCCTCCTCTCTTTCCTTTCTTAGCCGTTCTAGAGCCCAAAACCACCGATGTAGAGCCTCTCAGGAGTTTCATGGGTCTGGATGGACGAGTGTCTGTCCCGATGATCTGGAGCCAGACCGTCTCAAAGCCCAAACAGTGCAGACGTCTGTCATGGTTCAGAGTCATTCCTTTTTCCTTTCCTCTTTTTTCGAACACACATTTTCCATTTTCACAGCATTTGGTGACTTCACTGTTGGAAAAATGGGAGGGATTTTAGGCAACTTTGAACCTTTTGTCACAGCGCATTCCTTTACAGGACGGCAGCATTTCCTCTGCTTGTGCACGCACGCACACACACGCACACACACGCACACACACGCACACACACGCACGCACACACACGCACACACACACTCACTCACTCCCTGCTGAGAGCCAACAAAAGGTAGAGAAAAATGTTAACTCCAGTTTTCTCTCCTCCCCCCTCACAGTCTCTTTCTCCCCCACCCTGGTTCAGGCACAGCTGAGCCACAACAGGTCCAGCTCAAACTCCCAGAGAAGAACAGCAGAGCTGAGGAAAGAACGCACTCACCAGATAGTTCATGTTGTCTGGCAGCAGAGGGCTGGATGGGGTCTATCTGGGTCGGGACCTTTGCTCGGTCCTTCTGAGACACTTTGCCAACAAGATCCTGGAAGGACACCAGACCCCCACAGACCCCAGAACTCCTCAAAGTCTCCTCCTTCACCCTCCTCCTCCTCCGTGTGCCCTTCACTCCCCCTTCCTTTGCTCCTCTTGCCCCTGCCCCTGTCGTGTTGGGTCTTGCTTTCAGCAGTCAAGCAGATCCTGACACATTCTGCCACTTCCTGATCTTCAACAAGAATGAGACGGCAGCTTGGCCCACTTCTCCCCCGCTCGCCCCGTCTTTCTCCCCGACCGCTCTAACCCTCCTGCCTGAGGAAAGGAGGGAGGGGCGTGTAATCCGACACGTCACTTCCTGTTGCATCCTGGTATTCCGTGCATCCCGTCTACCCATTGGAGCTCTTGTCACACGAAGAGTCAGCCTCCCTTTGTCCAAACATCCTTCTCTGTCTCCCCCCGGTGGCCCATCACTGTCCAGGGCCGCCAGAATGGAGCTCAGCTCTTTCTCTGTGGAGAAGCTGCACAAACAGACGGCTCACTGATCCAAAACTATCTCTTATAAAGTGCTCCCATTAGGCAAATGTATTATTGCAGATCCAATTTGCAGTGTCATAGTCAATGAAAACGCAGCGTTCAAGAGGTAGAGGCGCGGAAAGAGGTGAGGACTCACAATAAGATCACCTCTGGATTATTTTTCAATGTTTAAGACAATTACATGGTTTCCCTTTTTAAAGGCTAAACTCAAAAGAGCTTCCTGCTGAGGAGTTCCATTTCAAAATAAGAGACACCACTTTGATTGTAGGCCTTACAATAAAAGTAGGAAGTTATAAATGTTACTTTTTATTACTTTGACACGGAGAGAGCTTTCTTTATGGTTATGATGCTAGCAGCTGTTTGTCCTTTAAGGGGTCTATATCGTGCTAAATCTACTTTTTTTTAAAACGATTTCAGTGTAATATAATGTTCATTCCTGACAAAAAAATAACCCCAAATTTTGATCCATTCGTGCATTTCTGAGTGTTTCTCTAAAAAACCTGCTCTCTGATCACCAGTCCCTCTCAATCCACAAAAACGAGCGGCGTCTCACATTGTGATGTCACAAAGTGAACCGCCCCTTCCAGGAAGAGTTTGCACGCCCCCCCAGCTCAATTTCTCAGTGGAGCTAGCGGTCGTAGGCTAAAATGCTTTCCTTTATAAGCACAGTAAGAACATCCATCTTTGTGAAAGTTTTTTATAAAAAGTTTGTTCTTTAGTGTGCCAAAATTAATATATGATGACATATATAGATATAGTTCACTCTGGAAAGCTTGAGAATAGCACGATAGAGGCCCTTTAACCGGCACAGACTGTTTAGTGGAGCAGACGTGGAGCAACTGTCTGCTACAGCTGATGCGAGGTCTGGAAATGCAGGGGTTGTAAGCTAGCAGGAGAAGGTGAAAACAGAAGGATGACAGGATGTGGGGGCGGGCTTACTCCGCATCAAAAGCCCCGCCCACAACTCAGAGGTAAATTCCTGCTGCTCTGCAGAAACTATGTCCTAGAAAACAACTGTTTTTTTTAAATACCTACAACAGCATAATTCTAATTAAAACACTACTGGGAATGCTTTGAAAATGGGAAATGTTGGATCAATGCAGAGTGCACACTACCACCTACAGTATTGGAGGGGAAACCATGTCTCTGTGGTCAGGGCAGGAACATTACGGATCATGTGAGCATTGGGCAGAGAGAATCAGCAAACTTCCAATCAAACCAGAGGAAACTTGCTGCATCAGGATCAGTGTGGATTTCTGGGAGTAATTAAGCCTTTAGGGAACAATCCCAGCAGAAAACCAGAGGTCACTTTCCTGGAAAGTTTGGTTTTGTTGAAGCTTACCTGAACCAATCAAGAGATCTGCGGACCACACGAGAACGAGGCTTTATGTTCACTTGCAGATGAATTCTGATTGGGTTCACCACAGTGCCCCCCTCCCCCCACAAACATCATCACAATTCTTTCATTATGTGTCATCCCTACAGCTCATGCACCAACCATCCAGAAGCACATACCTCACACCCACTCCCATGACCCCGGGCGCCACGGTCTCTGACAACAGCATCACTCAGACTGACCTGCACATGGCAAAATGGTGCCACCCACAAGTCTCAGCAACAAGAAGCCTTTCAGCGCTGATGGGTAAGTCAATGAGTCTGAATATGGAAATGTCCACTAAAGGCCACATGAATAACCAGCAGAACCATCTTTCTCTGTCTCACTGAGTCATTTTTTTAAATCCTTCTTCCAAAACTCCAGTGACTTTGGCAGAAAGCAAATCTAAATAAAGCCCCAGTAAATGGATCTGAACTGGGCTGAAATCTAAACAACTGGTTACTGGTTTTTGTTGAGGTTTCTCCTGTTCACACCAGGTTTCAGCTGCCAATCAACTCAGTGACTTTTTGTGAGGTGATCCCCCTCAGTGTCTTTACGAGCGTACTTTTGGTTTGTTGTTGTGAGATCCTTATTTCTTCGGTTTCAGGTTTGCGTGTTTGTCACATCTTGATTCAATAAGTTCATGACTCTGCTCTCCTGCATTTGGGTTCTCCATCGCCACTTTTCCAGTCAGAGTCCAGTGTAGGAAAGGAAATCCCAACAAATGTAGATCTAAAAACTACCAGCATGCCCTGCTCAACGGCACCCAGTCATCAGGACTGTCCAAGTGTGGAAGCTGCTTGCTGAGAGGAGGCATAAGCAGTATGTTTCTTCAGACTGACACTCCTCTGCTCATTGTGCGCATTAGAAATATATCTCTGTGAGTTCTCCTTGCTCCTCTTTTTAAGACAAGGAAGAAAGACCAAAAAGAGGCAAGACTATTTGGAGCAATGCATCAGTAATGTAAAGATCTGTACTGATGTAAGCAGTCAACTAGGGATCCCTGACCCACAAACTAATTATCTGGTCAGATGATCTCTGGCGTCGCCCACACGACTCTGAGTTACAAAAATGTCTGAAGTGGGACGGACACACTGAAAACCCAACCCAACAATTGACCGAAATCTGCCGGTTTGCCAAGTGACAGTACTTTGGAGAACACCTATAGATCCACTCCCCTTCCAATCAGAAACAAAGGCCAAAATACGTAGTGCACAAGTACATGTCATGAAAATAAAAATAAGCAATAAACAACAAATAGAATTAGGAAACCAGACTGTGCATATGCTTTTTTTTTGCAGTAAAGTGTGATTCTTTTTATTTAGGAAATTGTTGCTGTTGCAACCAGCCTCCAACTTATTTACTTTTCAGTTTTACAGAAGAAAGAAATCCTTTGTCCTGCTACCTTACTTTTTCCAATACCCAAAGATCTCCATACAATAGTATTATTACGCTCGACCTGCCGCTGAATTTCATCCTGAAATTCCCCTGCTGTGCTGCTGAGGAAGCTCTGGTCATATTGTCTAGACCGGAAGAAAAAAACAAATCTGTCACATCATCATCGTCATCACGTCATATACTGTATGTACAAACTGAATGACAAAAAAAGAAAAAATCCCAGCATCTCTGAAATGGTTCAAAAATTGTTCTGCAGCAGCAGAGGGGCAGCAGCAGCTCGCCTTTGTACTATGGCTGACAGAATGATCTGCTTGACGTGTGTTTGTATGCATAAGTATGTGTGTGTGTGTGTGTGTGTGTGTACTGTAGTTGTATTGTCTACAAGTTGACATGATTGTGTGTAAAGATCTTTGGAGCCAACAGGCATGTTAGTATGATTTGAGTTTGCTTTGTGATTCACCCCCTCCTAATTTCTTTATTTCCTTAACCTTCTCTCCTTTCTTTTGTACCTTTATACCTATCTTTCCATTCTCTTTATCTCTATCTTTCCATTCTCTCCTGTTTTTCATTGGTCCAACATAAAATGTTTACAAACATAATTCAAATGAATAAAGTTTAGCTTCAAACACAAAAGGGGTTTATACAAATATACACCTCGTGTGTCAGAAGATGTATAACCCATGTTGTAACAGTAACATCTGTCCAACACTAGAGACCTTCAGCTCTGATCTGTTTGCTCAGCTTTTAGACAAGTTAAGAAAAAAAACATGTGAATCCATTCTTAACACAACTTGGCTTATTTGAGCTGTTTTTAAAACCTAAACAGAGTAAAACTAACCCCAAAAATGTAATACTGTTTTTAAAAACAAAATCTATGAATGAAACCAACGGTAATTGTGTAGTAAATACTGAAATGAAACATAGAACAATTTCTTTAATTTGTTGTGTCTTTTCTATATTCAAACAAAAGACATTTATTTCTACAAAAATATGTATTTCAGAGTTTAGATCTTTCATTAGTTTCTTTATTAAACTTTAGGCTCGTATAAAAAAGCTTTACCAATAAAGAAAAGAAATCAGTGGGTCAGAATAAGGACAGAGACAAAGTGAATCATTCAAATATGTAAAATGTAGTTGTAGACTTATTCTAATTGGTCTTGTTGTGAATTATTTGAGCAGCAACAATCTTCTGTGGATCTTCACAAACAGAAAACTTTTTGAAACTTCTGCCCCCTACAGGTAGTAGTCAGAATTGCTGTTTCTAGAATTAGGCCCCATTTTGGGGTAAAATTGGTGGAAAAAAAACATAGAAAATATTAATTGAATTAATTGAAATGTTAATGCAAACACAAAAGCAAAAAAACAACAACAAAAAACAGAGATTAACGCATATTTTTCAAAGCAGCAGTGTTTACAATCACGGTAAAGTGGTCAACCTCTAATCATAAGATTTAAGGTTCGGTTCATGCCCTACCCACCCATGTGTCGAAATGTCCTTGGGCAAGACACTAAACCCCCCCATTGCTCCTGGTTATAGGTTGGCGCCATCTGTGTGTGAATGTGTGTGACTGTAAAACACTTTAGGCCTTCTAGAAGGTAGTAAAGTGCTAAAAAGGTGCACGCCATTGACCTTCTATGAGTGCAGCAGAAATGATTGGGATGGATGATCAGATGTCTGAACCTCCCTTAAGAGATCTGCTGAATCCAGAAGCAGTTGTCAGGTGAAGCCAGACCAGCAGCAAACACACTCATCCACCAAAGAGGAGGAAAAGTGGGATACGTGGGAACGTTCTCTGGAGGCTGCGCTGTCTTTTTATAAGCCGTTCAAAGTAGAGTAGGTTAATTAGAACCCGGTCCTGCAGCGCGGCCGTTTGTGAGAGGCGGGAACAAACCTTCACCTCTTTTCAGCTGTAGGTTGACGCTTTTCACAGATCAGACTCCAAATGCCGCCATAGCCAGAACTGAAAACTGTGCACCGCATCCAACAGTCCTTACAGGCCTTACAGTCCCTCAAATCCAAATAAGAAGAAGTCAATTAGAAACAAGGAGCTGCGTTTCCAGAAGAAAATGCAGGTTTGAATGCTGTATCGCTGAATGAAAACAAAACTTAAAGGGTAATATTCGGCAAAAAATAAATAAATAAACAAAGAAATGATCAAAGTTGACCATAAAAAAAGTGAAAACAGAACAATGACAAAAAATGGCAAATGGCAGGGGAGATTGTTGAGAAAGTAATCAGAATTTGAAGTCCATTTGTGAAAAGCCCTGTAAACAAGGCTTTGGAGTACAGCCTTGTGAGCATTTTAACATTTTAATGGTGTCTCTAGCTGAAGGAAAGCTAAAAGAAGAAGCTTTGAAACAGGGTGGACTTTGGTGAAAATGTCAGAAGCCTCTCCCATTGAAACCCATTATAAAAATTAAATTACCACAAAGTTTAAAGGTTTATATTTTTAAAAACTAAAACATTTTTTAAAAATCTGAAAGAATTGGAATCAGTTTGAAGTCTTGTGAATAATTTGAAGTTTGAATGGTGTCTGTAGCTAAACGTATGTTGAAGTTATAATGGTTGAAAGAAGCACGTTTTCAAGAATTCCCCATGTATTTCAATGGAGGCAAAAATCCTTGAAATCCTGGAATATCCTGGAAAGTCCAAGGATTTGAAGGACCAAAATTTACAGCTGGAAAAAGCTGAAAGAGCTGAACATTTGAATAGTTGAATGGTTAAATTTAGCTGAAACATTGTAGAAGGAGTTAAGCGGCAAAACGTGGTGGAAGATAGTAGAATAAAGAAAGAGAAACAGGAAAACAATGGTTGAATACTTTATAACATTGAACCAATAATGAAGTTATTACATTTAAACAATATTTCACAGTAGCTTTGAATGGATATTTGAGTAGTTTGCACAAATATGAAGAAAAGGTCAAAGGTGATGCTGCAGCAGGTCAAGGAAACGACTCTTTCTTCTATCAGACCTGCAGAGCCACCACAAACCCTGCAAGACCCCCCCCCCCACACACACACACACACAGTGTTGTCTGGCTCATGTCCCAGAGCCCCCCCTCTGTCTGGCCAAAGGAATGCTGCGTTTCCTGTGTTGTGCTAGCTGCTCGTACACTTCTCCCATCAGGAAGTCATCTTCTGAATCCAGCAGACGCTAACCCGCCAAACTCCGCTCACATCCACCGTCCTGCTCCACGCAGGAATGACAGAAACTCCAACAATAAGTCATCCTCATGATCCACTTCATGTGGACTTTTCCCACAGTGTCAGACACGGCAAAAAAAACAAAGCAACACAAATGTGTGAGGAAACAAACAACAATAACATTGAACAGGAACAAACAGTTCAATAAATACCTTAGAAATGGGACAAACCCACAAGAAACTCATGCATAGAGTGGGCAGAGCAACCCCCCCGTGCAGAGCCTCTGGGTTTTACAAAGATCAGAGATAGGGGTGGGGGGTTACACTTAACAGTAAATCTAAAAACAAACAGGAAGTTGGCAAACCAAAAACTGCAGTTATGTGTTCCTGCTTCCTGTGGAAGACCAACGCAGGGACCCACTGTGCATGTGAGCGTGCACGTCGACTGCCTCCAGAGGGCAGAGCATTACAGGAGTTCAGATGAAACAATGTTTTTTGATCAAAGGAATGAACTTGATGCCTCTGGCATTCAGACCTCCAATCTACCTCAGTGACGTCCAGCTTTGAGAAGGTCCAGGTCCATCAGGGAGGTTTTGGACCAGACACCACAACTCTACAAGTCCCCCCTCATTAATGTTTGTGTTTTAAAGAGGAGAACAGCACGTGTCTGCAGGAGGGCATCTGTCAGGAGGGCGTCGGAGCATCCTTCAGAAGGAGCTCAGTTTTTAATCCCAAACACTGGACACGTTGAGTAAATCACAAGCAGGAAGAATCAGCCCTCATAAGATTCATAAAAATGAAATAAGGTCAAAAATACATTTGACTTTAAAAATGAATGGCCCCCTCACTGATAACGGCTGAGAGGGACCCGTCTGCTGCTTGAGCCCCTCACCTTCCACAACATCTATCCACCCTTAAGGTCCCAATCACTTCTGATCCTGTTCACCTGTGTCTTGTCAGTCCTGTTTGTTTTTAAGTCTTGTCCTCTTGTGCTGGTCCATTAACGTCTCTTCCCTGACTGTCATGTCTTCATGCTATGCCTACACTGAGTTTTAGTTTTGTTGGCTTGCTTGGCAGCGCCTTTTGTTAGTTGATTAAACCCCTTGCCCTGGAACCGTGTGCTTCTGGGTCCTTCATGCTCACCAGCCCTTCCCTACCTGACACCGGAGAGTGACAAAACTAGGCGATGGAGGGAATTTGGATGGCATTTTTTTTGTTTCTTAATAACACCACAAATTGTAAAAAAAAAAAAATTTGCAAGGTAAACAGCAATATTGATGGAGGGAGCGTGAACATGCTATTGCTTATCTCTCTCACATTTTCTGGTACTTTACAAAATTACAGACATATTGGGCAAATATTAACCAACTATGGATGATATTATGGGTTATGTCCTCCCTGCAGACCCCCACGTCTTTCTATTGGGACTATTACCTGGCAATGTGGTTGAAAAGAGGCCAATAGCTTTTAGAATGTTAATAAAATAGCTGAAATGTGGTCCTCCTAAGTGGGACCAGTGGTTTCAAGTTGTGGAAGAAATGGATTATATGGAAACAAAAATGACTTTTCCTGAATGAATAAAAGGAAATTCGTTTTCAAAAGTTGGACAAAATGAAACGCCTTTAGACTAAGTGAGGCACTAACAGCATTCGCATCATGTTTGTTCCTACACATTTACAGTTCCCTTCTCCTTTCTCTTTGTTTTGTCTCATTATGTTTTTTGTATTTTGAAAATAAACTTTTATTAAAAAAAAACATATTTACTGTTTGATAGATAAACCCAAATGTCCATGGAGGGCACAGTAAGGGAGCGAGCAGCAATAATGTGGAGCAGCTCTTGTGTTGCTTCAGAGTTTTCTCTGAGAATTAATGACGGGAAAAACTTTTAGGGCTGAATAAAGTTGTTTCTTTGACGAGAGTGGGCAGAAACACGAGTCCCATCTGTGTTGGATCGTGAGGAAGAGAACATCTCAGATAAATCAGAGTAAAAAAATATTCTGGATTGACGTTTGGCTGTCTTGAACACCTACATCAGTTATGCAAGTGTAATAAAGTTTTATAAATAATCAGATGTGTTCAAACACCACCTCCCCATCAGACAGTTAATCACCTGAATCCACAGGTGGTGTGTGGGTGCAGCTACAGTTAGAGCAGTATTCACAGATACTGATGACAGAGAAGAAGAACTGAAGAGTGTGTACATCTGTCTGTACATCGGTGTGTGCGTTTGTGTGTGCATGTTGTATACTTGTGAGCATCTGTGTGTGTAATTGTACATCTTTGTGTGTGCAGCTCTGTGTGCATCTTTGTGTATGCACATGTGTGCATATGTGTGTGTCTTTGTGCATCTTTTAGAAACTAGAACTATCATCTGAGTGGGAACATTTGTTTGACTTTTCTTAGTTCCATCATGGATGGATGGATGGATGGATGAATGGATGGATGGATGGATGGATGGATGGATGGATGGATGGATGGATGGATGGATGAGTGGCTGGACTGCTGGGCCCTCTCTCCTCCTTTGATCCAGACACATTTTTCATGATTTTAGAACGTTCTGGGTTTGTGCTGCTTCTTGATGACCTTTCTTACTATTCTAGCCCAGCAGTATCCTTTTAGGGTCCCGGGTCTTCTGGAGTCTATCCAGGCCACTGTAGGCAGAAGGAGGGTAACACTCTGGACAGGTGCCAGTCTGTGGCAGGGCACACAATCACTCCCACATGCATTAGATACATTAGAATAAGTAATGAACCTATGAAGCATGTTTGGACTGTGGGAGGAAGCTGGAGTCCCCGGAGAAAACCCTTGCATGCACAGGGAGAACATGCAATCACCACACAGAACGGTCCCAGTCTGGACTTGACCCGGGGAGTTCTTGCTGTGACCGTGCAGACCTCACCAAAACTTGTGGGGCTAAAATAAAGTAAGCCTGCAGGTTCCTGGCTTCACCTCAGCTGGCACAGATCTGAGGAGCTGAGAGGCTAATCATTCAGGCGTTTTTTGTACTGCGGCGTGGAAATTCTTCACAGCATCCAAAAACTCTCAGTGGCAAAAATACCTCACGCAAGAACAAGCTTCAGTTAAATTTAGAGAGGTTGTAATAGTTCTCTAAAAATAGCACATGGTCAGATTATTGCAGCAACAGAGACTCAGAGGAAGGAAGTGCAGAGTAGAGAGCACTGACTGTGGTCTACGTCCATCAGAGTCAAAAGATGCTCCTTTCTGCTCACTGTGGGTAAAATCACCAGCAGTGTTGGATAGAAATGAGTAAGATTTAGTGATTTTAACTTGAGTTGCAGAAACATTGTCCTCTCAGAGTCACGTTTTTCAGCCGTAATACCACTATCCTTCCTCAGTTACCCCTAACTACATTTGACTTTGTCCCCATCTTTTCACACTTTGACTGCATCAGATTAGATTAGATATTTGAATATGTTTCAGAATTTAGTTTAAAAGCTAAAACAATTAAACATTGTAGAATAGCATAATAGAAAACAAAATTCATAAATGCTTTTCTGACTAAACGGGGCAGCTGTGGCACAGAGGTAGAGCGGTCGACCTCCGATCGGGACATGGAAGGATTTGGATCTCGCCTTGCCATATGAAGTCAACCTCATATTGATTGCCCCTGTCCCAAAGTGCCCTTGGGTAAGACACTGAACTCCGCATTGCTCATAGGTTTATGCCAGTGCTGAGCAG
This sequence comes from Oryzias sinensis, assembly GCA_037389245.1. Classification (NCBI taxonomy): domain Eukaryota; kingdom Metazoa; phylum Chordata; class Actinopteri; order Beloniformes; family Adrianichthyidae; genus Oryzias; species Oryzias sinensis. Next base: position 29,439,272 of record CM074499.1, read on the forward strand.
CAGAGCCACCATCAGTGTGAATGTGACTGTAAAGCACTTTGGGCCTTCTAAGAAGGTAGTAAAGTGCTTTATAAGTAAATGACCTTTACTGGTTACCATTTAAACTGGTTTCTTTCACCCCTTGTGAGCCAGCTGTCACCCAGGTTTCTTGGTTTCATTCATGCACCCACTTTCTAAACCTGCTTCATTCCCACTTGGAGTCACGAGGCTGCTGGAGCCTATCCAGCAACTGAAGCAAGAATGTGGGGTTAACCCTGGACAGATTGCCAGTCCATTTGAGATTCATTATATTTCAAAAGTGGGAGGAGTTGTGCTGGATGATGGTCTGGGTGGATGAGTCCACTATCAGTCTGGTGTTTCACTGTTTTTCTGAACACTGGAAACAAAGACATAATCCCAACAGCAACTGCTTCCCTTTTTACTTTATTATGTGCAGTTTAAGAATTTTCCCTAACTTTTTTTTCCTAATTTATTGAGCTCTATAGATCAAAGTGTATAATTAGTATAATTAGCGATGGGAGATATATCAGATGTATCAGTGCCAGCAAGTACAGAGTGTTTGTACAGCATGAGGAAGGTTGTGTATTTCTAATACTTTGTGTTATTCCAGACACTTAAATTCGGTATCAGCAAATAAATATCGGCCACGTTTATAGGGGAAATATCGATATTGGCCGTAAAAAATGATATCGGCCCATCCCTAAGTATGATGTTCTCATTGTTATTTTTCAGAAGTTACATATTTACTTCTACTTGGCTCATCATTTTGGGATTTACTTTTCTCATCTGTTATAATAACAACACTTTGAAGTTATACTACTTGTTCTTAAGTAACATACTAGGCTCCATTACTCGCCTCTGATAACAAGCATTCACACCAGAACATGGAACCTGGAGGAATGTCACTCCAACAAACAATCAGGGAATTCATGCTCTGCAGCGTCAGAAATAAGGTAAAAAAAATGGTTGTCCTCTGGTCAAGTAATATTTGGTTGTCCTCCCAAATTTTTGGTTGTCCTTCGATGCCAATATTCAACAGCAACGAAAACCTACTCAGATGTCAGTACTTAGATCTTTATTTCTTCTATACATCTAATATCAACTGCCTCTTATGATGGACATTTAAAAAACTCTTTAAATATTAAAAACAAACATTTTACTAAATATTGAAGCATCTGGTTACACAAAGTATTGCCATGTAAATCAAATACTGTTACGGTCAAATGAAAATACCTTATCTTACCCTATAATATATCAGAAAATGGATTACATTAACCAACACTGTAACCTAATGAGTATAATAAAATGTAGAACACTTGTATGGACTGGGACTAGTACAGCATTCCAAATATAAAGTAATATTTGTATGTGATGAAAAGTTATAATATGATATAACATCTATTTCAAATAAACACATCTGTAAATGATACCATGTTTACATCGTGTGCTGCAGTAGCAGTAAAGACTAATATCCCTGATCTTGTAAACGATACATGCAGCTGCAATGTCGTCATTTTGCGATGTCTTCAGGCGTCCTCGGTTCATTTAGAAGTCACGTGACATCGTTCGTGTACACTCGGTTTTATCTTAATAAGTCGGACGTCGGTTTCCCAAAAACTCTGAAAAATAGTCGAAAAACACCAAAATGTTGAATAAAAGACCAGGTTGTCACACGGACAACCATCAGGGTCATTTTTGGTTGTCCTTCGTGAAATCTGGCTGTCTCTGACAACAGGATAACCGCTTATTTCGAACGCTGCTCTGCATTCCAGTAACCAACAGCTCAGAGCAAACTCCAACAGCAGCCTAAAGCCTCAGGATGCAGGACAAGGTGACATTTTATGCAAAAGCTGCAGAAGGAAGACCTCCCCAACAACCCTGAGCAGGAAGAAACCGGATCAAGAGTCCAGGTTTTCCTTCGACCCTTTTCAAAACAACAAAGTGAATTTCTATGAAGTGGATGAGATTCTGTTGGTTCATGTTGCTCCTTAAACATGAATAGCAAACTGCTTTCTGTCAACACCATCCAGCCCCCCACCCACACCCCCCCACCCCCACCCCTGCAGTGACACTGTTTGCCTGTTTATGACCTGGATCACTGCTAAATGAAATGTTCGCTCAATGTGCCGTCATGCAGGAGCGGCTGGCTGTAAGAAGAACCACAAATCTCCATCTTTAGAGTGGCGTTGGGGGTGGGGGGTGTTCCCCTCCACTGTTAGCAACACTCTTCTTTCACAAACCATCTACAAGAAATAATGTCAGCGAGAGTCTTGATGTCACACCACAGCAGGATGAAGGCCTTAACTCAAACCAATATTGAGCCAAAGGTCGCAGACAGATTCAGATTTCCCAGACTCAACAATTGAAAGGAGGTCATCCAAAAGTCCTGATTGTGTGCAGATTTGGTCTCTTCAGAAGTTACATATGTGAGCTCAGATGTTACAGCTCTACATGCACAAACACACAGCTCAAAGACTGCACTGTGAGGCTGCTGTGCAGCTGCAGAAGTCAGCAGAAAATCCGTGTGTAAAGCATGAGTCAGCAGAACCTCACAGCTGTCTCTGCTGTCCTGCTGCTCTGCACAGCCGAGCACGCAAGAAGACGCTGGGATTCAACCCGGAGACCTTCCTCCTGACAGGAGCTTTTGATTTTTGTTCAATCTTTTTTTTATTGAGCACCAGAAACACAGAACATGTCCAGAAATTATTCAATTGTTGTTTTTCTCTCAAAGGGACACGACTCACAGATCATGGGCTGAATCCACAAAAATGATTATTAAACGTTAATATCATGTTATAGATTATGGTTTGGAGAGTGAAATAAACAATATTGTCTTCTGTTTTCTTCAAACAAATTACTTTTTACATTCAAATGTGCAATTCAATACTTTTCTATAAAAAAATTAAAAAATTTGCAGTAAAGCGATACAATTAATAACAGACAATAATGCAACAAGTCACATTTAAAAACTGATAGTTTTCCATGAATAGATAGAAATAAAAATTTCTGTGTAGAAGAAACCAGGTGATCACTTTTTGTATCCAGCACACATGTACATGCAGAACAAGGACACACAGATAAAGACAAAGACAACACAAAAACACACACTTTGTTTGATAAACACACACACACACACACACACACACTAAAATGGCAGCTGTTAGTTTAATCAGTCCAACCACATCAAGCCTTTTCCTCCAGACAAAGGCCATCCTTCATGTTTGCAGGAGGGGCTGGACGGGTGGGACTAAACGAAAGAGAGCTGTTAGAAAGTGAAGGGTCTTAAACGATAGCAGGAAAGCCAAGCGGGGAAATGGAGAGACAGGCGGTTCCTGACAAGAAGATAAATGTGCAGAGAAGATGCTCAGCTTCTGTCCAGGGCTGCACCTCCCTCTGAGTTGACAGCACATTGATGAATAGACCCCCACCAGGACATGATCATTATGGCCCCCCTCAGGTGTCAATTGTAGTAGATCTGCCATTTCTAATTTCCCACCAGCACAACAACTGCTCTAAAACCAAGTTCATGCTGCTGGTTGGAAGCAGAACAGCCGCTGATTGTTTATGTAGATGATGGACAGGTTGGTAATATTATTATGAACCAAATGATTGACAGAGAAGTTACCACTGTGCTAGTCGAACCCCTGAAAATAATATATATCAACAGAGGTGAGGGGGATTACAGCTACCTGTGGGAGGGGCCAAGTCACAGGCTGCATCATCAGGTAAATGCTCAGAAGAATAAACGCAGTTAATCACGATTACAGACATGTTGGCACATTGTTATTTTTTAATCCCGTTAATCTCATTTTCACGTGGGGCAGCTGCTCCTGTAAAGTCCTTTCATGTCTGATAATGAACACCTCAAAGAGCATTATCCCGCTTATGCCAAGGTCAGACATGAGAATATCTATATTAGATCAGTTATCAGAACTTCAATTCTGTTATATTTTTTAAATTAAGTCATTCTTCACGAAAGGGAAGAATGATGAGGGGCATTGTCTTGGTGACGACCACAGCGCCTGCAGCGACCTCGATCTGACCTCTCTTTTGCTGATGTGATCAACTGTGGTCGAGCAGGTCGTTCAATGATCTAAAGGTCGGCGGTTTGATCCCCGCTCAGCTGTCGTTGTGTCGGACAAAAAGCCCCTCCCTGCCTCCAGTGTGGCATGAATGTCCCGGTGACGGTCAGAGGGACCGTAGGCGGGAACTGGCAGCCACGCCTCTGTCCTCGCCAAGCATGACTGAGGAGTGAATGAATAATGGACACATTGTAAGAACTTTGAGCGTCTGGAAAAGGACAGATGAATCTAATCCATATATATAAAATAGCCTCTGTCAACATGTGTCCTATATCAATAATTACTTTTTGTTCAAGATTGTTTTAGATTGCTCCGTTTTCTTCCGTGTAGCATTGTTAGATGTTTATCTTCTTTATGTGTTCACCCTCCAACATTAAAACACTTAAAAAGAACCAAACTGCTAAGAACTTGTACACTATGATCCTTATTAAAGACTGCATAAGCCAGGCTTCTGTCTGATTCCTTTTTAAAAATAAAACATTTTCTTGATAATCTTATTCATTGGCGACAGTAGTTGCCATAGAAGGGATCCAGCCAAAACTGTTTTGGCAAACAGAAGAAAATCCAAAGTGATTCAAGACAACGGGCTAAAAAACATTCCTCTGAACTGCAGTGGGACCAAACAAAGGAGTGATGAAGGCCGCTCCTCAACAAGCAGATTTACAATGTATCGTAGATGGACAGAGAGACAGATGTGGCCCTCACTGATGATCATTCCGTCTTATGACGTGTTTGATAGTACTGGACAACACTGACTGAGCTGTGTGCAGAGCAGCAGGTGGTCTCTGCAGCAGAAGATCCCAGATCAACTTCCAGCCCTGATGGAGCATTGAACTAGCTGCTCTTCCGCACAGCTTTAACGCTGCCAATACTCACAAAAACACTCAAACAAGAACACCTCCACAGCTTCCAAAGCAAAACATTCCTGCCTTTGCTTTGACATTTCTCACTAGTGACACTTTCTAACAGTGTTGAACAAGGAATTCAATCTATTTTTATTCATTTAACCTTCATTAACCCAGGAAATGTCCCATTAGACTCAAATTCAGTCTAATTTGTAAGTGGCTTAGGATAAAACAGGGAAACAGAAAAAACAGAAAAAAAAGTTTTTGTTTTTTCTGAATTTGCTTTTTTTATTTTTACTTAGTTGCTAAACTCTGATGTCGACTGCAAATCCAGCAGTTTGGACTGTCTTATCCTGAGGATTTCTGTTCTCATTTAGAAAACACATGGCTGTCCGGAGCACAGAGCTGCAAGAGTTTACTAGAAACACAACCCAAACAACTGACACTGAACAAAGACCTTCATCTATTCATGGAGAATCCCGCTGGAGTCATGGACTTCTGCTTTGTGTGAAAGAAAACTGCAGAAATGAAGTATGAGATCATGTTCTGAAATTAAAAAAAAAAAAAGTGGCTACCATTGTGTAAATGATTTATAAATAATACAGATTTGAAAACTATGACGGAGTATTAGGGCCACCAAAAAAACAAATAAAATAAAGTAAAATTACCGAGTTTTTATCTCGTAAATTTAGGAGATAAAAACTCGTAAATTAATGAGAAAAAAAGCGTAAATTTACAAGATTTTAAGTCTTAAATTTATCAGAAAATAACTCGTAGATTTACGATATTAAGTGGAAGTGAGCATGCAGAGCAGCAGGTGAATGCCACGCAGTAACAGAGCAGACCGACTAAACTCAGTTGAACAGGTGATCTGGATGAGCTTGAACGTTCCAAATATCTGGAAGCTCATTTGTTTGATTTACAATTTATTGAAGTTTTATTTATTGATGGGTGGTTTGCAGGATCTCTGCAGCCCGATGAAGCCATCGGTGTCCCTGCAGCTGTCCACTTCAATCCTTTCTTCCTCCACCAAAAACAAGATCTCTACGTCTGTGTGACGCTTCCGTCTGAGGAGGAGGATCACTTTTTTGGCATTTTCATCGTTCTAATGCTAATATAATAGACTATTTTCATTCGTCTTTGTTGTTTAATGATATAACAGGACGTTGACTTCCGCATTAGTGTTCGGATCTGATGACAGGTTCATGACGTAAGGTGACAGATGAACTTCAGGGTTTGTGAATGAAAAGGAGAAAAAAAGCTGCAGCGGTCCTCTGCATCAAAACGTGTCTCTGAGCTCCTTATTTTACAGATGAAACTCCGCTTTACTGACACTGAACCTCGGAAAGCCGCCTCCACTGACAATAATCTGATTTGAGTCGCCAAAGGTCCAGAATCTCTTTGTTTTAAACCTATAATAATGCGAAAATAAAGCTTCACAAAAGGCTCCACATCTTTCATCTTCAAGCGATGCTCCGATAAACGGACAACTTCGGTGTTTTCTCCTTGTTCATCTATGACTTTTTTCTTGTAAATTTCGAGATAAAAAAAAAATCGTAAATTTACGAGATAAAATGTCGTAATTTTACTTTTTTTTTTGGGGTGGCCCTTTTTTTTTTTTTTTGGTTGCCCTAAAACTCCATCGTAGAAAACAGATAACAATAGATCAAAAAAGTCAAATGGGTCACAAACGTGAGAGCAAACAATAATCTGAACAGACAATGAATGTTGGTGAGAACATCATGTTAAATGCGGTTAAGAGAGCACAGATGCATTTGTTATTCATTTCACTAGTGCAGAGCAGACTATGCATAGATTACACAGCAGGATGACCCCTGGCTCACTGGAGACGCTAGCAAGTTGTTTATCCACAAGAGAAACACACACATGAACGCCAGCGAGGCAAACAGCCCCACAGCGCACACGCTAACAGCCCAGCTGCATTCCATGCAACATTCAATATTCATGAAACGCTCTTTGCACACACAGCTGCTCTCTGCCTGCAGCGCTCCATGGTCAATGTGGGCTGATGCCAGTGCAGCAGGTTCAGCGGATTTTTGCAGCATCACCTGAAAACCTGCAGCAGCGTCACGTCAGGGCAGCAGAAAAAGAAGGAAACAAGAGGAGGCCACACCTCCAAGCAGACTCCTGTCAACAAACACTCAAAGGATTTAGGCCATCTCACTTAACTGCAGACTGAACTAGTCCAGAGCTTCACTTTCGCTCACGTTGTGTGACCTGACCGACCAACACCTGAAAACGCTGAGGGCAACCTTTGTATTCAAAAGAGAACAAACTGGAGAAAATAAAACTTTCAGAATCTAATTTACTGTTTTTATTGGTAAAATCACAGGTAACTAAGAGTGGGGGTGCAATGTTTATTTGTATCCACAATATCAAAGTCGGGACGTGTTCTTCTGCCCTTTTGTGTTGTTGCTGTGGTGATGGACAGACTGACAGATGAGGTCAGACAGGAATCTCTGGGGACTGTGATGTTTGCAGATGACACTGTGATCTGTAGTGAGAGCAGAGAGCAGGTGGAGGAACATCTAGAGAGGTGGAGGTTTCTCTGGAAAGGAGAGGAATGAAGGTCAGTAAGACAGAGTCTGTGTGTAAATCAGAGGAACAGTGAGGTTACTGGGAGCAGAGGTGGAGAAGGTGGAGGACGTCCAGAACAACAGAGAGAGTAGGAAAGAGGTGGAGAGGCGTGGTCAAGCAGGTTGGAACAGGTGGAGGAAGGTTTCAGGTGTGATGTGTGACTAAATATGAAAGAAAAGGTGTAGAAGACGGTGGTGAGAGCAGCCATGTTGTTGGTTTAGAGCTGGAGGAAGCAGAGATGAAGATGTTGAGGTTCTCTGTGGGACCAGAATGGATCAGGAAGGAATCCATCAGAGGAACAGATCATGGTAGATGTTCTGGAGATCACTGCAGGGAAGCAGATGGAGACGGTTTGGACAGGAGGAACAGTGATGATGCTGGGGAAAGGATGCTGAGGTTGAAGGAAAGAAGACTAGAGGAAGACCAAAGAGGAGGTTCATAGAGAGGAAGACAACATGAGGGTGGGTGGTGTGAAGAAGGAGGATGCAGTGGAGTAGGTTAGATGGAGGCGGAATCTTCATCATGGATGCCAGGAGGACATGGTTGAATGATCCGACAGCATTCGTCACAGAACCAGTGTTGTGATGTTTTAAATGCTTTGGGTGAAAAATAATTAAGAAGTAAATATTAGAGGAAAAGTGACAACGGTTGCTAGGCGACGGCAGGGGGAAGGAAGGCAGGAGAGGGCATTAAGGTCACATGGAAATGCATGGAAACATTGTGCTGTAGTTGCCACCAACAGCCATGTTTACTGACAGAGGTGAGCTGCATGTAGGAGAGCTGCAGACCTGCATCTGCACACATTAGTCACAGATTCAGGACTTCAACCACAATCATTAGAGGGCTTTGGCTTCACTGGTTCCTGTTCAAACACACAGTATCACTGCAGGACATCTGAGCTGTCCTCACACCTGATGCATGTGCCTGAGGAGCTGTGTGTGTGTGTGTGTGTGTGTGTGTGTGTTGGGGGGGGGGGGGGCAGTTGTACAGGTGCTATGAGCCCTGACAGACACTGCAGGCACACACTGAATGAACACATCGGATGTCTGTCTGTAAATGTGTATCAGCATGGCTTTTGTCATGTCCACCAATCTGTGCACCGTCAACCCATCGCTGAGACACAAGGGGGAAACGCTGTTGCCCATGGCAACCGTAGCAGATAGCACTGGGATGCAATAAGAAGCCAGACGAGGTGTGTTTGAGTCTGTAAGCATCCATCCTTTTTTCCATGCATCATCCAAACCATGGGGGAGGGGGGCAGTCTATCACAACCGCAATGAATGCGTGAAACTTTCATTCTTTCCAGTCTTCTTCAGTGTCTGAATGATGGAGTCCATCATCATCATCATCACCATCATCATCATCACCATCATCCATGAGGACACACAGGAGGTGATCCCCCCCCCCCCCCACACACACACACACAGACTTAGACTGGTCCTGCTGGAGGGTTCCCCCAAACAGGGACATGTTGTCAGCTCAGCTCCATTTGGCCTTGACATGACCTCGGCTGTCAGTCCACGTGTTTCACAAAGAGCAGAGTTGAAGTGAATTCATGGTCTCATCATTTACATCATGTAAACATTTTTGCACACTTTGATACTTAATTGACAATTTTGTTCAATTTAATACATCAGTGCAATTATTAAACACCTATTACACTTTCCTGTCGGTTTGTTTACTTCTGCTAGAATTTTCATCTCAAAAATGATTTTTCAGACACATCAAACTGCGAATTTGAGCCCGTTTCCAGCCATTTTGGTGAGATTACTATATCAAAAGCAGGCTAAGGCGCAGCAGCACGTGCGCGTGGACATGCGCAGATATAGGGAGCAGTTTTCACTCAGAATCACAGATGACAGTTTCGATTCTGTCACGCACGAATCACGCAGTCAACCATTGAATGCCGCAAGCGTGTGCGCCGCAGCAGCTGCCTGCTGGCAGGAGCCGCGCGCACGGACACGGCCTTGTCGCACGCGCCGCTGTTCCGCAGCCTCCTGTCACATCCCGGTTCATGGATGTGAACCGGAGCGGTGAGGCGCTGCCTGCACGGGTGACTCACAGAGACAGACATGTTTCCGGGCCTCCGCTGAATCGAACGCAGGTCTCGCTGTCCGGCCGTCAGTCCTCCCCGGCCCGCTCCATGATGCTCCGCGGCGGGAGGCTGCGCTCGAGCGTCGCCGGATCCGTGCGCAGCGGCGGCGGACGTTTGCGGCAAAGCGACCCTCCGACAGACCGCAGAGCCGGTTCAGCTGTCGGTGCCGCCCTCGTTGTTCCTACTGGAGTGTAATGATTGAAACGGCGATAGGAAGCCGGTAAATGAAGAAGAATTCCGCTCCGCGGCTTCAGAGGGGCTCTGTTGCGTTTGCGGACACCGGGAAAGAGCTGCGTCTGCGTCCCTCCACTGGGATGGTCCACATCTGCCTTAAAGGGGCCGTGAGACTTCAGCACTGGAACACCCCCCACCCCAGTGTATTCTGAAAGCTCTCCTCGTCATCTTTTGCTGTTACAACTATTATCCAGAGACTTGCAGGACACCCAACACAGTTATAGAAGTGGCTATGGTGGAAATGGTTATTTGATAGTTATTTATCCTGTTATGTTTAATTCTTTCAGCACCATGAGTGAGAGGATGATGAGATTATTTAGCACCACTAACAGTATGGTATAAGAACCGAAGTTACAGTCAGAGTCGTGATAATTAATTGCAAGGTAAGTAAAAAACATGGAATGTTTTCGGAGAGGGTTCCATTTTCTCTGAATTCCTTTTCATATGTTTCTTCAAATTTGGTCAAAATCTAAGAATTTGACCAAATACTGGAAGTCAGAGGTCCAGAGGAGATTTAGAGAGGATGAAAGCTGAATCGAGCTCTAGTCCTCGGGCCTGTCTTTATGTTGTGGTGTTTCGGTGTTCTCTTGGGTTGGTAGGGAGAAACCCGTCAAAATAAATGTGATGGGATGAGAAAACCGTCTTCTTTAACCATAAACTAGAAAGAACAAGAGGGAGTTCTCAAACAAGACTTTAGCTTGCTGCTGCTGAAGTATAACTCACACCAGTGTGGAGCCTAAACCACCAACAGATCTCCGGGATTGGCAGACAGCTGGGAGAACTTTGGGTCAGAACCTATGAGGTTCCATTTGTGCCAAAAATCTGTTTTTGTGTCCACTGTCTATGTCTTTGGTCGTCTCACTTTGTCGTCAGGACTTAGCAACCGTTGCTACTGTCGTTAGCTTCTGTCGTTAGCTACGGTGTTTGCTACTGTCGTTAGCTACGACGTTTCCCCGTGTTTTGTCATTAGATGTTCTCGTTTTTCAAATTTTGCCAAAGTCGTCAGAAAAGTCCTTTGAACGGCCGGTAAATTTTTTCCTGTACTACCACGGAACGAAAAAGAAATGTTTATCAAAGCAGACGTCAGGGTTAACCATGACGACACGTTTTTAAGATGAACTTTATTTTGATATTCCCTCAAACGCGTATTGCCAGAAAGGGTGGGGTGGGGGGTGGGCATGCATACAACGCTTGACACGAAAACAAAGTGGCGCATTACCGCCACCACCTGATCTGGAGGCGAACTACTTCTATTTAACGCGGAGAATGACACATAATAAATATGAACATTTTACGAAGACTATTTATGAATGTGCTGTGTTCTGATCATGAAAAACGTGGCTGATTTATTAATAATAAAATTACAAACACACCAAACTCTGGATGTTTGGCTGTAAATAAAAGCAAACCTTGAAGGAGAACTAAACTGCTGTCCTCTGATTTCTGAAGATTAAAAACTGTTTCATTTGTGTTCGCTGTGGTTTCAAGACTCATTGTACGCCGAGACACTGTCACTTTAACACAATGCATCATGGGAGATGTAGTGACTTCAGACAGACTCCTCTTCTGGAACTTCATGGTTTGTTCACTTGTTCCACGGTCTGACATCGATTCTGTGGGAAAGCTACAATCAAAGACTAGATTTAGCTGTATTTTTGTTGAACTGAGAGACTTTATGAGAATCAATAAGGAAGTGAAGACTTTAACCAATTCTGATTGGTCAGACTGATGACATGTGATTAAGCCTCCAAGAATGATTGGTGGAGACAGTTAAAGGGGCGGGACTTTTCAGAAAAACAGAGCTGAACCTGTACAACTCGCACTGCCATTCCCCATCAGTGTTTTTATTAGAATCAAATAAACAGAAAGAAAAAGTATTTCATGATCTTTCCATTCCTCACTATATCTGTGCGTTTTATCAGGACCTGTTTGGATGAACACAGAGCTGATATCCTGGAGATGGAAAATGGTTTTAGATCAGTGAAATGAGGGTAATTTCCCACGGCACACCTGAACGTTTATCACGGCACCCTAGTGTGCGCTGCGGCACACCAGTTGAAAAACACTGACGCAGACTTCCAAATGTTTCTCGCTTCCTGATTGGTGACATGCAGCAGCTACTGAAGTGTTGATTCAGACCAAATTACCGCTTTATGACATCGCCTGGTTCCAACACATGGCGTGTCCATATGGGGAAAAATGGCTGAACTGACTTCATGTGATTGGAGCGGGCAAACCATTGGTTCGCGTAGGTGACATCACACTCACTCACTCAGTCCAGTTCTCTGCTGGAATGTTAAACTCTGCAGTGTAGCGCCCCCTGCAGTCTGACTGCTGCATTACACGGTCTGTTCTTCAGAGCTATTGTAGTCACAGATTCTGTTGTTGTGAAAGGTGAAGAACAGGAAGTTCAGAGAACAATTCAAAGTCTCTGAACACAACAAAGTTCTGTTTTCATCTAACATCCTTCAGGAAAATAAAACAATGTTTCTGTAACAAAGAGCAGACTGAACACATCAAAGCCAAGTTTAATATTTACACAGAAAACAAGAAGAAACTAAACCTTACAGTGACTAAGGTTAAACCAAGAGGACTCCAGGTCTTCCTTCTGCCTCCATCAGCAGCCAAACTTGTGCTCCCACTGAAGAGTTCGGGTCTGGAACTGCTTGGACTGCTGTGATTCCGGGATGAGAGGTTCAGGTGGGGTCACATGACCACATCACAAAGCTGTGGGGCGCCGTGAAAACAGCAGACTGCTCAACCACATCACCTGTAGGTTAGTCAATAAAAATGGAGCCCAGGTTAGCAGAACCAGAAGTCCGGGAGAGGAGAGCCAGCCCAACGATCCACAAAGAACGTCTCTGTGCAAACATCTTTTCAAGAAAGAAGAACCTGAAACAGATGCCACTGCCTGACTCCTCACAAATGTGTGTGGTTCAGGTGAGACTTGATGCACACACTCCTTCCATCCCAAACCTAGATTTCAAAAGCATTGTTGAAAAGGTGAAAGTCTTGAATTGTTCCTTCACTCTTCCTGCTGAGGCGACTCCTTTTCTGTCCATGGTCCAATGGAGAGCACTACTCCAAGCATGGTGACGTTCCAGCTCCCATCAGTGCAGGAAGAAGCCTGTGTGTGTGTGTGTGTGTGTGTGTGTGGGTGTGTGTGTGTGTCGGTCAGAGATCCTTGGTGCAGATAACCAGCAGCTCTGGAGAAAATCTGAAACTCTCATTGGTTCTCACACCAGAGCAGTGGCGACCCCTCCCTACACAACCACAGCCCATTCCCACAGCCCTGTCATTACAGGGGGAGGGCAGTGTACATGAGGCTCCGACATCTGGGTCTGTGTGTGCTTGTATTTGTGTATCTGTTTGTGTGTGTTCCTGTGTGCTTGTATTTGTGTGTGTGTGTGTGTGTGTGTTTCTCTGTTGTGTGTATCACTGCTTCATGTTGCTCAGTCTCACAGCTTTCTCCAACTCAAACTGGCGATGGTCAACACGCTCCAAGAAGTTTTTCCGCTCCACAAACCTGAAGACACAAAGAAAAAAATCAGACCTCCTTCTACCAAAGTTGACCCCCCCTCCCCATTACAGGGAGCAGTTCCACACCTTTCCTTGCATATCCATTCAAATCAAACTTTATTTACAAAGAATGTGTTCAGACATCTGTCATCCCATAATGATTCCTGCAATCCTGCAGTTTGTTTCTCATCATTTCTAATCAGTTTTTCAAACCATATCCTAAATTGATTTGATACATTTTGTTATAGACTGTTCCTGTTTGCTGCATGTCCGGCGTTTGAGGCTTTAGGTCGCAGGTGTCAAACTCCAGGCCCTTAAGGGCCGGTGTCTTGCATGTTTTCTAACCAACCTGCCATCGAAGGTCTTTATTGGCTAAACACACCTGATCCAGGTAATCAACAGTAGATACAGGCAGGATTTCTAGAAAACCAGCAGGAGGCTGGCCCTCGAGGCCTTAGGTGGAAGAGCAGCACACCTCTGCTGGGAAGTTCAGAGCCTTTTTGTTCATCCAGGTCTGAGCCTTCTGCTTGTTACGTAGCATCGTGTGGATTTCTTACCCCTCCTTGCCTCTGTTGTGGATAGCCAGCTCCTCTGTGATGCCCTCCTCCGACTTGAAAGCATCCCAGTCCATCTTGGACTTCTCCAGCGTGCTCATTTTTGGTTTCTTTCCTCCAAGGCGACTGAGGATGCCGCCCATGCCTGACGGACGTTTGGTGCTGTAGGGGGGAGAGCGTAAAGCAACGACACGGGTCAAATCCTTCACAGTTCTAGTTCGTCAGGCTAACACCAGATCCAACAAAATGGTCTTTAATCAAACACTTGTGAGCACGACTGTCCGAGTTCATTACATGTCTTAGTGTCTTCTGCAGTCTTCCTCAGACAAAGTCGGGGTTGGAAAAAGAACTGGCCCTCACAGGGGAAACGAGCTTCTGATCTTCAGCAACCAACATTTGAGTGAGTTCAACTAAACGCCGGCAGAGGTCGAGGCCAGAGCATGTCAATCATCAGTTCTCAGCAGGTACAACACCCCCATCTGAGCAGCCTCCCTCAAGGAGATCCAACAGCAGTTCAGGCTGTCTGCAGCTGCAGGGACACAAGGAGCCAACCAAAGCTGAGGACCAGCACGCAGTGAAACGAGTGGGAGTGTTGTTGCACACAAAGACTCAACTGAGGTGAAAAAGCAGGCAGGCGACCTGTGGGTCAGCTCATCAGCAGGAGTGAGGAGGAGCTGCAGCATGTCATCCTAGTGCTGTGCATCATCAGACTGCAGCCCAGCTTTGGGACTCCACACTGACCTCAGAAGTGGAGGAATTGTCTTTTTCCTCATCTTTAATCTCAACACGTCACATCCCTTCGATTCGATTCTAGCTTTGTTGCCGTGGTAACACAACAGCAGGGAGCGGCAGAAACATGAGCAAACAGTCTTCAGCATCTTTGAAGATAAATGAGCTCTGAGGAGTCTTTCCTGGGGAGTGGTCTGCTCTGACAGCACACTGATGGGGTATGGAGGAAATGGGTTTGGACACAATGCACTTCCTGTCTTCTGTAAAATGACTTCCTGCTTCCTGCCTGCAGCCCTGTCTCTGTGTAGGAAGGTGTGCAAAAGCCGACATCATGGTTTGTTGCTATAGAAACAGAAGAAACTTAAGTTTTTAAGTCAGATTGTAAAGAACTGCAACTCAGTAGAAATTCAATTTATATTTGCTTGTTTTTCTGTTTCTAGAATTGATTCCACTTAGGACGGCACAATAAATCCCACATTTATCGTTATCGCAACATCAAGCGGTGCAATACGCATATCACAAAAGACGTTAAAAATTAAAATGAATGGTCAACTTTAAATGTGCTAAAACAATCTTAGGTCAGCTTGAACTACTTAACAGATTGATTAAATCCCTTTATGCATTTGACCAATCAGATGGAGTCCTTTACATCATTGACCAATCAGATGGAGGCCTTTTATGTTAGATGTTGGTCGGTTATGTAGACGAGGGTCATTTGGAGTATAATTGAAGTTATGTTGGCGCTCATTTAAATTAAACTGTTGCAGTTAAATAGATATGATGTATTTAGTTGTTTTGCTGTTTGTTCTTTTTTCTCAAGTTATATCGTCATCACAATCTTGATCACTAATATATCGCATAATGCGAGTTTTCCTCACATCGTGCAGCCCTAATCCCACTTATGGCATAGATCAGTCCACTGATCCGGAGCAGCAGGGGGCGCCTTTTGGAGGTCAACGCCATGAAGTTTGAGATGGCGGCCAGAGCAGGAGAAAGGGTCATCAAATGTGAGGAAGGAGTCCAAATGTCTGTCTACAGTGTTACACTAAATCGTCCGTAAATTCATCAGACTGTGGTCAAATCCTCTCAGCTCCATGAAATGAACACAACCAAGGCAGAATAAAACAGAGGACATCCAGGAGTCTGCAGGAGGATGAAGGTATGAGTGGTAACGTTTCCCACACTGCACCTGTAAGCAACAGGAGAAGAAGCCCCTCCTAGCTGGTCCAGTGTGAACACATGGGCTTTGTGCACGTTTAGTGTGTTCTTGAATGCACCCCACATGCAGTGTGAACACGGCTAAAGACTGACAAAGGTCCAAACCAGGGCTGGTCATTATGGATGTGATGGCAGATCGCTGGCCATCAAAGATAGAAATAAATAAATAAAACAGTATCAAGTCAAATATCTGTCTGACCCCCTCTCTGGAATACGTCTTTTGATTGACATTCAGAGCGGCCAATCGAACTTCTTCTGAAACATGTCACAGTGTTTTTAAATACACTGAGCCCACTTCCTTTTTTGCGCCTCCTGGCTGGCTCTGCTGGGCGCCTGATCCATGGCGGCGGGGCACTCCTTCCCGCAGGAGCGTGTGCGTCCTCGATTGGAATGAAGCGAGACTGAGACCCCCGTCTCACCTAGCCGTCCTGCCACGGCGCCTGCTGTCCGCGGTTCCCGCCCGACAGATTCAAGTCCACCCAGGCAGCAGTGCTGTCCAGAGCCCCGTCCTGTCGGCTCAGTCATGGTTAAGCCAGCGGCGCTTTAGAAATGTCACCCCCCCATAACACGGTTCACAGCAGAGCAATCGTTGCTGCTTTGTGTTTTCATAAAAAGCCATATCAGTACCACAAAAATAACATTCATACACACGACACAACTATCTCCACACAAAGAGTTGTGTATTCTTATTGTGTAATTTATGCGATATTACTGCAGCAGCACATAAACACAGTATTTTTGTCAAATATGAAGTTGAATAAAGTGACTTTGGTGCATAATTCCAGGCCATCACTAGTAGCTACAGTTCTATACGCCGTGCTCCACAGCTTACTTAAAGAGACTGCATCATCAGTCAACATGATGTCTGGAACGCCACTTCTCCTGTGAACATCTGAGCTGTCCTCGCCGCCGCACCTTGGTTCCAATAACGGCACATTTCAGAGCACAAATACAGTCAATCTGATTCTGGTGTTGACGAGAGCATGAGCACTGCTACGGCTGGTTGGGCCTCCAGGTGGAGGTGTGTGGTGGAGACGTCTGCCCTGCATGAGCGCCACGTTTAACCCTTGGGGTGGAGCTCCCTGCAGATGTGTGCTGGAATTGCACACTGCTGCACGCCAATCCGTCCAGCATCAACAGTGACGAGGACAGACACATGCTCCTCTCCACAATCCCTGGACATTTGAACCAGCTGTGCTGGATCCACAAGTACAACAATGATAAAAGATCTATTTTTTGGGGTGTTCACCTTCATTTAGCTGCAGTCAGAATCCTCTCAATGCACTGTTGTATCTGGAAGACCTCTGAAACACACGACCGCAGGTTTTTGTATTTACCTGGCTCCAGGGAGAGGCGACTCGCTAACTGGGGGCTTGTCCGGGTTTCCAGCATCCTCCTCCTCAGCTTTCTGGGTCTTCAGGTAAGTCTTGGCTTCCCTGGAGTCTGCTGACACTTCTTTGCTCACCCTGACAGAGACACAGATCGACAGACCTTCAGCAGAGCAGCGTGAAGCAAATGCCCAGTTGAAGCACCAACACAGGGCGCAGTCTGTGGCAGGCAACACCCTCCATGACTACACAAAGACAATCTCTGACAGATGAAGACGGAATGAGTCTGGTGTAGTGGATTTGGGGTTTGCTGCTGTGGCATCATTGAGTGAGCGGCCCCATCTAGTGTTCAGACGTAGACGCGTCAGGAGAGGACACATGATGTTCAGAAACGCACCGGACTTCTTCTCCAGCAAAGTCGAACACTTTGGTGATGACCACTTTATCGGCCTGGGATGTTTTCGTTTGTGCAGTGGAAGCCTGAGGCTGCAGGCCTGAAGACGGAGTCTGAGAACAGAAAAGAACAAATGAAGACCTGCTGGGAGGGGAGGATCTACTCTGTGACAGTGACAGGAATGCTTTTCAAACCCTGCAGAAACATGACGCTGCAGTTTGTTGTAGGTTCACAGCTTTGGCTGCTGGTCCATCATGCCTGCTCTGCAGGTCAGGCAGCAGCTCTCTTACATCACCAGCAGAAATACCTCCTGTTTTCTGGGGGGACACTCTTCTGCGGGGGCTTTGTCCCGGGATCCAACGTCGGACAGGAAACTGGCCCAAAGATCATCAGATTTTTTCTTCTGCGTGGCCTCATCTTCATCGCCTCCCTGTGGTGGATCAGCCCGTTCTTTGCCGTCCTCCTCGGACGTCCTGCGCTTCCTGCTTTAAGTGATCAGAACTCTTCTTTAATTTCCATGACCTCTGACATGACAGCCACAAATAACAACATTATCATCAGGGCTTTTTTAGCTCATCAGATTCATCCAAATCTGATCCAAATATTTTCCAAAGTCGTTACAAAACAAAGGATGCCTCAAAGAAACAAAAGTTGATGTTTGGAACCAGTAACTGTGCAGGTCAAACGCCATGCAGGTCCGGTAAACAGCAGCAGGTATGAAGAGGCAGCTGCGGCAGGAAAACCGCCAGGAGCTTTTAAGACATTTTTGAGCTTTTAGTGTGGACTTTAGAGCCAATTCATAACCCAATGATGACAATAAAGCATAAAAACTAAGGAGGAAAGAAGGAAATCCAAATACGTTTCTGTCTCTCCTGAAATCATTTCCCATCTTCTCACCTCATATGAACATCCTTCCTCCTCTTCTTCTTCCTGCCAGGATGTGGAACGCCGTCCTCCTGATGAAGGGGGTCCTCCTTCTCGCACTCGTTCATGTCGTCCTCACTGAGGTTATCATCTGCAACAGCAGCAGGAACCAGCGTCAGGATGGAGAGACGGAGCGACCCGAGGGTTCTTCATCCCACACAGTCCAGCTGCTTCTCCTCTGTGACCAAGCAGCTTCCAGCCCAGCGCCCCCCCCAGGGGAGAAGTCAACGCTGAGAAGGAATGTTTCTCACAAAGATCCTCGACTGTATTGGAGAACTGGACTGAGTGAGTGGGACTTTAATTCTGGCTCCAACCAAATGAAGTCCATTCAGCCGCCATTTTTTTTTTTTGCAATACCGTTGCCACCATGGTGGAGCCAGACACCATCAGTGAGCCATCGTTTCTATGGCAACCACTCTTGTAAGTCAGAAGGGAGCTTGTTCAGGAGAATCTGTCAATCAGAAGTTTTGAATGTTTGACGTGAGACCACCTGATTTTATTAAGACATCTGCTTGGTCAATTTATAACATGAAACTTGCAATAAAGAAAAACCAGCATAAAAAAATAGGATTATCCAAAAAAAAAAAGTTAAAAAAGGTATTAGATCAAAAATGGTTCTTCAGACCAATAGAATGACTGAGTAACAGCTGTTTATTTCTCTGTAGACGTCTGTGGGATTCTGGATTCTGAAAGCCACTTCCTGTTTGGAATGGGAGGGGGGCGGGGTCACTCAGTCCAGTCCTCTTGTACTGTCAATGGTAAAAACTGTTCAGTTTTATAAAAAAACTACAGCTGGAAACCCCAAGAAAATAAGAAAATCAATAGCTATCAGTAACAACTAGGCCGCACAATAAATCGCAAATAAATCGTTATTGCAATGTCCACCTGTGCAATACGCATATCGCAGAAGACGGCGAAAATTGCGAAAAATGGTGACCTTAAATGTGCTAAAACAATCTTACGGCAGCTTGAAGTATTTAATGAATCAAATAAATTCATTTATGCATTTGACCAATCAGATGGAGCCCTTTTCTGTTAGATCTTGGCCTCCTATGCAGACGAGGGTCATTCGGAGTGTAATTTTTAAACCGTTGCAGTGAAACGGAAATGATGTTTTTGGTTGTTTTGCTATTTGTTCATGTATCCCAAGTTAAATCGCCATCGCAGTATTGATGACTAATATTGCAAATGGTGAGTTTTCCTCATATTGTGCAGTCGCAGTTACAAATGTTCAATGTTCAGCATCTCCTCCACGCTTTGAAATGTGATCAGATGAAGACAAGATGGGTCAGTGCGTGTCACTTTGCTTTAAATGAGCTGCTTCAAGTGCCGTCAGAAAGACGATAGCTGAGGTCTGAGCGGCCATCACTGAGCACGCTGCACTCATCTTTACATTTCTGCACATGCGGCACTCGTCACATTTGCTCTGGGAAGCCTTAATATCAGTGTGGAGACTACGAATGAAAAAGCTTCTGGTGTGAAGGACTCTGCTTGATGGTTCCAGTCGTCTCCACAGAGGTCCATGGAGGCTGGAGGATCTAGTTTCGGGGAAAGTCAGTGCAGAGCTGGCATCTCTGCAGACGCTGTCAGCCTGGATTTGTCGTTATAGGGTTTTTTCAGAGTAAAGACTTTGACTAGACAACGGGCTGCAGACAGCAGAACAGGTCTCAGGCATGCTCCACTGCTGGGAGCCCAGACAAGCCTTTCTCCACCGGGCCCAACAGCGGATCCTGATCCCTGATCTCAACGGGATCTAGGAGATTCTGTCGTTGTGGTTTGAACTCTTGACAATATTCACAGGATTACAGAATGTCAGGCCTGAATCACCCATAAACCCCTTGATTAGGGCTGCACGATATGAAGAAAACTTGCGATATGCGATATGAGGGATTAATATTGCGATAACGATATAATTGCGGTATATAAACAAATAGCGAAACAACCAAAAACATCATTCCCATTTTATTGCAACAGTTTAAGTATTGTACTCCAAATGACCCTCCTTGACATAGGAGGGAACATCTAACATAAAAGGGCTCATCTGATTGGTCAACAACGTTACAGGGTCTATCCGATTGGTCAAATGCATAAAGGGATTTATTTGATTTGTTAAATAATTTAAGCTGCCATAAGATTGTTTTAGCACATTTAAGGTAACCATTTATTGCAATTTTTGCTGTGTTTTGCGATATGCATATTGCACAGCTTGATCTTGCGATAACGATAAATTTGCGGTATATTGTGCAGGCCTACCCTTGATAGTGTTTTTCTGAAAACTATAGAAAAGACGTTTGAGGATTTTAGTCACTGAGATCCAGCAGGAAGCCAGTCCTTAAGTGTTTGTCAAACATCATTTTTATTTTTCTTCTACTTTAGCTTTGTGGCGGGAAGTTTCCTTTAGGATCAATAAAGTTCAGTCTATTATAACATAAAATAAAATAAACAAACCGTGCAGCATAATGTCTACTTTACTCATTTCCACTGAGACTCCTGCTAGATGAATGGATGCTTCATAACAACAAACATGATAGACCAAAGATGCAGAGAAGAGAGGATGCCTCACCCGACGGGACGTAGTCCTCATCCTCGTGGGACTGGTACCCGTCCGAGTCGTAGTCGGAGTAACTCATGGTTGGGAGGAAGCGTCTGAAGATGGAGAACTCCTGCTCACTTCCGCCGCCGCAGCCTCTTTTTAATATTTGCTCCAAGGAACCGGGTCAAAACCTACGGCTCGGAACCTCGAAGCCGTTTGTCTGTCGCTCTGCGGCGGAACTTCCGGTCCTCTTCTTCCTCTCTGGAGGTGAACAGCAGTTAACGCCACAGGCTTTTCACACTGCCACCTGCCGGCAGACTGTGGAACATGTCTATCTTTCTTTGGATCGTTCTAGGCCTCAGAAACTGTTTGACAATTTAGCCTTTGGACTCAAACCTGGTGAATAACATTCAAAAATCAAAGAACGGGAAACCAGCGAATAATCTGGATTTATTCATGCTTCATTCAACCACACTGGGTGACTGTAACTCCCTTTCCAACAGTTTTACCAGTGAGACTCAGACAGGAATTCCTGCTACTGAACAGTGAAGTTCTCCAGATTCTTGGAATTCTTCCAGATCATCAAGTGGAAATGAAATCTGTGTCCAAACAAACAAGTAAACTAGAATGAATGTCAAATCCATTCACATGTTAGTTTCCTAAAGTTCACCACTGTTGTTTTTCCACATCCAGAGAATCCAAAGGGAACATTCTTAGAACATTCTAGACACTGGATGGTCACATGACTTTATTCAAAGTCTGTCCACACATTGGACTGTTCTTGATGATGTCATCATGTTTTTTCTACAGATTACCAGTTTAATGTTGTTTCATTAATACAAGTAGTGATTGGAGGACAGAGGAGCTTCTTTGTCTCCTCAACAGGAATAACTGCAGGGAAGAAATTAAAAACAAAAACAGATTATGAAAAGTAATAAAGTTAATAGATAAATGGGAGTCAACATGATTCATTTATATGCACTGTTTTCCATGTATTTATTTTTTGTAATGCTCTAAAAATACTGTTTGGGTTGGGATTGACTAAAAGAAAAAGGGAACTCGATAAATTGTTTATTTTCATCCAAAGCCTTTTTAAAACCTCTAAGTATTGTCATGTTCCATTTCTGTTTATGATGTTTATTTTTCAATTTCTCAGTTTGAAATTAATAAATAAAAAGAACAGACAAAAAAGAAGAAATAGCAAGTCTGTGAGAGACATAAACCTTACTTTTTGTAGGTGACCAAATTTGCATTTTATTAAGGAATTTCTGAAGTTTTTCATTTAAAATCCTACAATGTGTTTTCCTGGATTCTTTTTTCTACATTCTGTCTCTCATAGTTGCAGTGTATCTATAATGAACATTAAAGGCCTCTCTCGTCTTTCTTTCTAAGAGGGAGAACTTACATTGATGTTTGTCTGAATTCTTTTTTGTCCCCTTGTGAAGGTTCACAATGAGTCAATGGACAAAGATGGAGTTTTTTTGCAAGATCTTTTAATATTTATTATTTGCTGTGTTTGATGAAAAAGTACAAAACAGAATAGTTTCAAAACTAAAGTAATTTGGGCCCAACTGAAAAAAAATAACTAAACGGAACAAACGAGCGGGCCTAAACTGAACTCAGCCCCTGCACTGACACACTGGGGAAGCTTTATAGAGACGGACAAACCATACTGGACACATGAGGGAGGGACCAACAAACTAATCAAACATTCCAACTAATCCATCTATGGTTGCAAAACAGGAAAACAAACAACATTTATGTAATATAAAAGCAGTCTTCAACAAAAAGTGGACTTAATAATTCCCTTTAAATAACCAAAAATAAAGGCCATGAGGAGAGTGGGCGACCCCTGCAGTTCCCCATGGAATGTCCCAATCTCCTCTGCTGATTACGGAGGGTCAACTCAGAAACAAGCGAAAGGGAATAAACTACTTTTTCTCACTTGAAACAAATTAATCAAATGTGTGCACCCATTGTTAATTTATTTTAGGAAGCAAAGTAAAAGTGAATTTAAAGAAAAATTAAAGATATACTAACACCTCTGTGGTGGTTTGAGGTTCAACCACCACACCCCCCCCCCTCCTCCGGACCTTCCCGATGGCAGTGGGAAAGACAGTCAGCAACAATGTTTCCTTTGCCAGGTGATGATGTGGATGACTTCAAAGTTGAAAGGCTGGATCGCCTGTTGGTGTCCTTCATGCTTTGCAGCCATTTCAGTGCTTTATGGTCTGTATATGGTGAAGGATTTAAAGGAATCTAAGGCCCATTTCACCGCCAGACACTCCTTCTCAATGGTAGAATAGCGGGGTGCAGTTTGCGACTGATGAAAGCAACAGGGTGGCGATCTTTAGGAGGTCCTTGGAGCAGCACAGCACCAAGCCCTCTGTCTGAAGCATCAGTTTGCAATATGAAAGGTTGTTGAAAGTCAGGACAATTCAGAACAGGATGTCCACTTAAGGCTTGTTGAATGTCTCTGATTTCTCTGTCCGTCATTTACTTGTCATATCAGTGAGTGAAGCTGCTCTAGTTGAAACATTTGAGATACCAGCCAGACATGCCAAGGAAAGACCTTAATTGTTTCTTAGTTTGAGGCAATAAGGGCAGGACTGGATGGCCTCCACTTTTTCAACTTGTGGCTTTACTTCTCTCTCCGTTCCCAATGAGGTAGCCCAGGTACTGGATCTCCTTCCTTGCCACGTCACACTTTGCTGGATAAATGGTCAAACCTGCAGTGTGGAGACACTCAAAAACAATTTTCAGGTGCTCCAGATGCTCTTCCCAGCTGTTGCTGTACACCACAATGTCGTCAAGGTATGCAGATGTAAACTGTGACAGACCGCACAATGCCTTGTCCATTAATCTTTGAAACGTGGCCGGAGCTCCGTGTAATCCAAATGGCATGACAGTGAAATGATATAGGCACCATGGGGTTCTGAAGGCAGTCAGCTCCTCAATTTCCTTAAGCAGGGGACCAAGTAACCGTTCTGGAATCCTGTGACTTAGGTGTTTGACCACAGCATTCTCTATGGCTGATGGAGTGGGCAGATATTGTTCTTCCACTTCTTCACCAGCTATGCTCCTTATGAAGGTCACTGTGCATTTTCCCTCTGCTCCAGGGATCCATTGCTTCAGCAGATTGACATGCAGGACACGACTGCTGTGGCTGTGATCTGGAACAGAAATTTTGTAAGTGGTGGGACCCAATTTTTGGAGAACGTCAAAAGGCCCTTGCCACTTAGACACTAGCATGCTCTCTCCACTGTTGGCAGCATCACCAACACTTTCTGACCTGGGTAAAAACTTCTGGTGCAAGCAGCTTTATCTGGTTTGTTTGAGACATCACCATGTGCTCCTGAGCAAGGGCAGACATCTTCTCCAACTTTTCTCTCATCTTGATGAGATAAGACACAATGTTAACTGGTTCTCTACCTTCTCCATCCTCCCAGGCTTCCCTCAACAGCGCTAGAAGTCCCCTCACTTCATGTCCAAACAGCAACTCAAATGGGGGAAACCCAGTGGAGCCTTGTGGAACTTAAGCGAGAAGCAGATGGGAGCCACTGGTCCCAGTCAGAACCTGTGTCATTGAACTTGCGTAACATTTGCTTCAACGTTTGATTAAACCTATCTGTTAAACCATCTGTTTGAGGATGGTAAGGTGTAATCCTCAAGCCTTTTATGCCAAGTAACTGATACACATCCTTCAGCAGTTTAGACATGAAGGCAAACAGCCTGGTTCAGCTTGCAAGTCGTTTGGTTTTATCCCCTCACAAGTCGGGTTCAAAACCCAGTTGGGTCTGTGTTTGCATGTCCTCCCGGTGCGTGTGGGTTCTCTCTGGACACTCCGGCTTCCTCCCTAAGTCCAAAAACATACTTCATGGGTTCATCGATGATTCCAAATGGTTCCGTGGGTGTGATGTGAATGTGTGTGGTTGTGTGTCTGTGTGTGCCACAGGAGGACAGACCAATGTATCATCGGTGGACCTTGTCTCTATTAGTGTTGTACAGAATCTAAGTGCAGCTCTGATGACTTCCAGACATAAGCAACAGAAGTTGAATTCAGACGCCGAAACTTTGATGTTGATAATAGAAACAGACAGAAAATCTTTTCTGCTGTTGAGGCTGACTTTTACAGGCATAACACTGGCAGGGGTCATGAGCTGATGTTACAGTTCTGCAGATACACAGTCATCATGAGACAGAACAATCAGCTGCAACATCAGCTAGCCCATCACGATAATTCAATACATGTTACTGGTTATTACACAGACCTCAATTAAGGGTTGTGACACAGACTGTGTGGAAAGAAAAATCCTTTGCAACAAAGATGGGGAAAAATAGATAATATCTTGAAGAGACTAGCAATAACAGCAGATGATCCAGCAACTCCTTCTTCCACATGGCTGGTGTTTTTTGGTAGTATGTTAGTCCGCGAGGGGGATCTCTGAAGTAGGACATGGAACTGATGATTGAGTCTAAATTTACAAACAAAAGTTAGGAAAATGTTGGCTGAGGTTGAAAAGCAGAATTGGAAGGATCACAAGAAGCGAAGAGAGAGATGCTGCAACAAAGAGAGGCGGCTATTACACCTTCTCCTCTCAAATAACACATAATTGGCTTTTTACAATATAATGTGTTTAGATGGCAGACACACAGCTCTATTGAAGAGGACATAAATGAGTAGTGATTAAGTGTAATTTGCACATATTATCATATAGGGGCGGGGGGCAGAGCAGCTCTTCTGTGCGGTTCAGTCGACACTCGGTTAGCCATATAATCAAATATAGGAGTAAAGTAAAAAGATGTTTCCCTGTAACTGAGCCGAACTTGCTTTTAAAAGTCATTACAGGGTTATTAAAAAGACACTTTTAAAAGTATCGTAAGTTGCAGTGACTAAAACTTTCAGTGATTTGTTAGTCATGGGGAGGTCAGAGCTCCACTGCTTTGGTCTGTAGCCAATAGATAGTCTCCGGCAGCCCCGTGACCCCAAAAGGGAAAAAACGGATTAGAAGATGAATGGATGAATGAATAGTTTCTGCTGAAAAGCTACACCTACTGCTGTAGGATCCTCCATGACCATCACCCCTGGTGTCTTCTTGGAGTGACTCTGCTGGAGTTGTTCCTCCATCGTGCCTTTGGGCATGCTCAGGAGGAAATACAATATCTGGATCACATCTTCATTTACATGAACAGAATTGGAAAAATGTGGATGGTTTTTTCCTCTTTGGTGTCATAAAATCACTTTTGAGTTTGCTCTTTACCAATAAACTGAGGAGGAATTAAATTTTGCTGAGCTGAAGAAGTTGCTCCAATCAGGATCATTTCTCTAAAGAAAGGATAAAAAATGAGCTTTCAGGTCTGAAGCAGACTCACAGTAAAACACCAGTCAATTCTGGGCAGAAGATAGTGAGCATCTTACATGTTACACCATGGTGAAGATCAATATGTGATGGAGCGGCTGTTGAGGGGGGTGTCCATTCTCTGGACAATAGGCTCTGGTTTGTCTCACTTTAGTTCCCAAACCACCACTATGGACCGATCTGAATTAAGTTATGAAAACAGTCCCGTGTGCATCCCCTCATAAGGCATTGACCTTTCTGGATTCTGGCTTCTAACAGGGTTTGTCTCTGCACAGCATTGGAAAGAGTCATCTCCTGCATGGTTTCCATCTACACGACTGTCATGAGGAGATGCTGGTCCTGCACTGATGTGTGCGTCAGTGACGTGTTCATGGGCGGTCATGTTCTGGATCACGCGCTGCAGTAACAAACATGCTACCAGGTTGGACATTGGGTTTTCTGGGACCCAGGCTCCTTAATAGATAAGATGTTTAAAGTAATAACATAGTTTTTTATAAAATAAAATACAGATGTAGTGCTCAAAATTGTTCAATAGGTTTTAACTTGAAAATACCTTCACTTCCTTTGTACAGTTTTCTGGGAAGCGGTGGAGTTTGGTTAGTAAGAGGACAAACCTAGAAGTAAGAAAATCCTGGAGTCTGAACACGTGTTGGGAAAGAACGTCAGTCATTTCCTTAACTGAACGCATTTTGGGTCATGCAATGAAACTGAGCATTTTGGAGAATCTATCCACCAACGTTAGGATGGTGGTGTTACCTGTTCAATGAGTGGTCTAGTGGCAAAGTCTTTGGATACATGGTAGCATGATCTCTTGGGTCCAGATGATCAGTCTGACTTGTTCTGGGCGGGGAGACAACGGAGGCCGGCTTCAAGTTCTTGGTTGGCTCGCTCGGCCAGACCGTTGGACTGAGGATGAAAACCTGATGACAGGCTCACAGAGGCACCCAGCGCAGAACAAAAAGCTCTTCAAACCTGGGATATGAATGGCGGTCCCCGATCGGAGACGATGTCTGAGGGAATTCCATGGTGATGGAAGACCTGGTTGACCAGAATCTTGGCGGTCTCAGTGGCGGAGGGAAGCTGAGGAAGGGGAATGAACTACACAACCTTAGAGAATCTGTCAACAACGGTTAGGATTACCGTATGGCCTTGAAATGGGGGTAGCCCAGTGACGAAATCCACTGCCAGATGAGACCAGGGACGGTGTGGAGTAGGCAAGGGATGGAGGAAACCAGCAGGAGGAGTGTTGGTGGACTTTGAACGAGCGCAGATGGTGCAGGCTGCGATTAATTCCCGCACGTCCTGTTCCATGCGAGGCCAGAAAAATCTCTTGCGGAGAAGGGAAAGAGTCCTATGAACCCCTCCATGGCAGGCAATCTGGGAACTGTGACCCCAGGTAATGACGTGACCTGAGGGACGTAGGGACATAGAGAACACCATCAGGACAGGATGTAGGGCAGGTTTCCTCACCTTGAGCCTCTTTTACACGGGTTTCAATATCCCACGAGAGGTTGCCCACGATGCATGTAGCAGGGATGATGGTGGGGGGAGAAGAAGTGTCGTCTGGGATGTATTTCCTGGAGAGGGCATCAGGCTTGGTATTGCGACTTCCGGGTCTGTAAGTTATTGTGAATTGGAAACGATCAAAAAAGAGGCACCACAGGGCTTGACGGGAATTGAGTCATTTTGCCGTGCGTAAGTAGGCCAGGTTCTTATGGTCGGTACAGACTATAAACGGGTGTGTAGCCCCCTCCAGCCAGTGACGCCACTCCTCCAGAGCCAACTTGATGGCGAATAATTTGCGGTTTCCCACATCATAGTTGTGCTCCACCGGTGATAGCTTGTGTGAGAAGAAGGCGCAGGGCTTCAATTTGCCGGAGGTTTCTTCCTTCTGGGAGATGACGGCATCCACACCAGCGTCAGAGGCATCTACTTCAACTATGAACTGTTTGGAGGTGTCAGGTTGGATCAGAATCGGGGCGAAGACGAAAAGAGATTGTAAATGATCCAAAGCTTCCTGGGCTTTAGGGTTCCAGATAAAGGGTCGAGTAGTGGAGGTGAGCTGAGTGAAAGGAGCTGCAATGATACTAAAGTTGCTGATGAATCGGCAGTAGAAGTTGGCGAACCCTAGAAATTGTTGCAATTTCTTGCGGGAATTAGGTTGTTGCCACTGAGAAACAGCCTCAACTTTGGCAGGATCAGGACGGATGCTGCCAGCCAAAAAACGTACCCCAAAAATAGGATGGATGTGGTGTGGAATTGACACTTCTCTGCCTTAACGTATAACTGGTTCTCTGGTAGTCCGGACAAAACTTGAAGAACATGGTTTTCGTGCTCGTATGTCCGATGTAAGGCAGCTGCAACGAGATCTTCAAAAGAATGGGCTTTGGGCTATGTACACAAATGATCCTTTATAGCTTAATTTAGAGATTGATAGAAAATACGTGTAGAAAATATGTGTCCAGCCAGCTTCGACGGCCAGGATGCGGAAGTCAATAACGTGGTCGCTAACGGACCGGTTACGCTGTTTTAGGTTTAGCAGTCGTCTGGTGGCTTCCTCCTGTTTTGGAGGTTGGTCAAAAACTAGTCTGAACTCACCCAAGAAGCGTTCAAACGAGAGGTGAGTGATCGGGTTTCCAACTAGGAAGGCTTGGGCCCATTGCAACGCTTTATTCCTTTAGGAATTAACGACGAGGGTTATCTTGCTTAGATCCGTGTGGTAATATCGGGGAGCCTGTTGAAACAATAGCTGGCACTGAAGTAAGAAATCGCCACAGTTTTCTACTTCACCATGAAAAAGTTCAGGCTGGAGGCGATAATTTTCCGGGGTCGAGGCGGAAGCGGAAGTAACCAAGTTGCCGGGGGGTGGTGAGGGAGTAGAAACTGTGGGACCAGAGAATTGACCCGTTAAATCCAATAGTGTCTGTGTCATACCGTCAATGCGACGAAAAAGGTCTGAGGGGCGGAGCTTTGCAATGTTTTTGAGATGGAAAAAAGGCACTTTGGAGAGGTGACGTATATGATGATCAAATGTTAGAGTAGTTCAACATACAACCTAATGCAATGGCAGAAGGGAAACGTGCAGCAAAGAATACAGTTTGTATTTGAAAAAGTCACTGAGAAAAGAACAAGGCAGGAAAGATTGTAGAAGGGAGGCGAATTTCCTGCATTTATCAAGTTCTTTAGTACAATAATCTATTCAAATACTTTTTCTACAAATCTCCGTCTACATTTTTACTTACAGTCAAGATTTATTCTCAAATTAATCTAAATTAGTGTTGTAATGATTTATTTTAACAACAATTGATATGATAATTTGTGGTCATGCTTTGACGGAGCATCAGGAGGTTTTGCTGTAATCTGCTGCCTGTTTGACTTGGATTTATTTATTAAGTGAACGCTGAATCTGCTTGCCGTGATTGGATGGATGGTGTTGGTGCTCCTGCTCTGTTCTGAGCACAGATCTCTGTTCAGAGAACTAGTTGCTCACAAGGAAAAGTGTGGAGCAGGAGGTTCTGGTGGGAGTCCTCAGCCTCCCTGCTTGCAGCACCCTGCAAGCTCCTCCCACTGTTATATCTTCAGCCGCCACGCCCTCTCTAACCACAAACTGTTATAAAGGAGACACTACAGCAGCAAAGTTAAGTAAACTCTCCCTTCACTCCCACCTCATGTGCAGATTTCAAATTTCTCTGCCAGAAAGAGTCAGAGCACTGCCACCCATACAGGGAAAAATAACCTTTTTCTTTAATGCAGACGTTTCAACAGCCTCTGCTACAGGTGTGTGTGAGATTTTAGTGTTACGTAAAATACTGATGCCATCCATTCATTTATTTTGAAGTCAATTATTTTCAGCCACTATTTAAGACCTTTTGAGAGGATTACATTTTACTTTTAAGTATTCTTACCCATACTCTTTTCTTGTGTTTCATCATCATTTTGAAGGACTAATAGTACTGTTACTACTGCATGTTCTTTCTCTTGGCCTTCCTCTGCTGTCAGGTCTTTATTAATGGAAACTAAAAACCTGTTTTCAGGTTTTTGGAGTCACTTTGGGACGAGGACGGAGTGGGGCTCCTGCTGCTTTCTTGTCTTTCTTTTGTGTCCTCTGCATCAAATAGAAGTGACGTCAGCACAGCAGCACTCGTCTTCAACAATGACAGAGGTCTTGGTGAGAAGCAGCAGAGGATCTGGGCAGAACGCCATTACGGCATGGGGGAGAGCGGGGAGGAGAGGGGTCACAAAGGCGCGTGCACAGCACAGAGCATTCCGTGTTTCCATCTGGGAGGTCAGCGGTGCAACTGTGGGTGGGAGGAGCTTCAGCACATGAAGAGAAGTGAGCCGTTGTTTTGCCCCTTTTTATGGCTAGGGGGGCCTAGGAGCAAACATAAAAGTACTGAATTTGCCCCCGACTCACTTAAATTAATAACAAAACTCCAAAAGATGGTCTCCATTCACAAATAACAAAGTTAATACAAATTAATAAATAACCAACCAAGAACAACTTAAAACGTGAAGCAACAACAACAAACAAACCCCCACCCAACTGAAAACTGAATGAAAGAAAAATGACAAACACTAACCTCGCTAGACTAACATAAACAGGAGAAAACATGAGAGAGAAAATGGAAGTTCACCCTTACAGCTTCACTTAAATAAACTACAAACAAAAGGTGGGCCTACGAAGTACCACAGAAACAACACAGTGCAACACAAACTACAGAACAGATGGAGAAGAGCACCACGTGGCAGTGGAGACTGGTTGCAGCAAAGCTGTCTTCTGGCAGGCTGAAGGCCCACCTGATGCTTTTAAAGGCTGCTCCGTATGTCCGGGTCAAATATGGGTCATCCCTAACCTTCTCAGCACCACACCTGAAAAAAAAATCAGAAACAAAGATCCACAAACACAACAAAGTCCCACCCTGCTGGACATAAAATGCTCAAAACACAGAGCAAAACCACATGCAGCCACAGCCATAACACTGTTCAGTCCCGCATGGATGTGAACACGTTGCCTCTTGTGTCCAGACTAGTCAAAGACCATTCAAGAACACAGAACAACTTCATTAGAATCACATTTGTCCAAGTTTCTTTTGTGGCAACATTTAAAGTTAAAGCCGCAATTCCAATTCCAATTCACCCCCTTAAAGCTGAAGCAGGAATACATTTTTTAGAGTCTTTGGTGGGACTTGGTCTGGATTTGAGCTCGCAACCCTCCAGTCTCAGGGCAGACGCTCTACCACAAGGCCGGTTTTAAACTTCAAATGCAGAACTTTGAACATAAACACCTTTGGGAGCAGGATGGTGGTGATATTTGTGATGGCTGCCTTTACGCAGAAGTGGGTACAGATAGATTTCCTTTGATGGGACCAGGTGAGGAAACAGGCTTTTGGAAAGACGCTGCAGTTGTTCCATGCAGAGCAGCTTAAACATGTTGAAATGGCTTCCTTAAAAAAGAAAATGCCAAGTTGCTGCACCATTGGAAGCATTCATTTCCAAGAAAACCGTGTTGGTGTAGAAAACACTGACCCTAGCTGAGGTCACATTTAGCTTTGGCTGCTGAAGGATTTCTCCCGTCTTTATAAAACCCTCCATCTTTATACAAAGCTTGTCCTGGTTAGGCCCCACTCATCAGGCAGTTCCGCTTCTGGTCATCAAACAGTGCCTGATTCTGAAAGGAATTTCTCATGTGGTTGTGCTTATTTGAAATCCTTTCAATGACAAGTCCAGGGTGGATAACACCTTAACTGAAGATGAAAGCATGCACACTCCTGTGTCTGTGACATCTGCCACTGCGCTGAAGGAACAAAGCCTAGGTCCATTCTGTTCATCCCCCCCTTGCTGAGGTAAAGAAGGGCCCCCAGGAACCTACATTACTGACATGCACATCTCATTAGCATTTAGAGAGGCTGCAATTACCGGAGATCCTCACAAAGATGAAGTGCTGTCAGAGCTGTGGCCCTCAGTCATTCAAGAAAGCAGG
The DNA here is from genome assembly GCA_037389245.1 of Oryzias sinensis. Lineage (NCBI taxonomy): Eukaryota > Metazoa > Chordata > Actinopteri > Beloniformes > Adrianichthyidae > Oryzias > Oryzias sinensis. The sequence goes on from CM074499.1 coordinate 29,471,665, forward strand.
AAACTGGAAAAGCCAATGAAAAGTTTGTGAAGAGCATCACAGAGACGGAGGATGGTGACGAGCAAGAGGACACACACTCTCCACCCGCTTACAGCCACTTTTGCAAGCCAGAGACTTCACTCATTAAACATTTCCCACTCCTTCACAGCGGAGGCTGCTCTCCGTCCTTCTTCCTGCCGTCCGCTCCCGTCTTCCTTTGCCTCCATTTGCCATGTTACGTTCCCATTACCGCTGCTCTAACTCTGGGAACAATGGCAGCCGACCTGCTGCTGCTGCTGCTGGCATGACGTGCTGTAACAGTAAATCCTGGGGGGGGGGGGGCAGCTAGGTTTGTTTCTGGGAAGTCCCCCCAACATCAGGTCAGGGTGTTTTTTGTGCAGAGTGAAGTTGGACAAGAAATGCTGTTTGCCTTTGTGACAGCAGTGATGCTGATGACAGACCCCCCCAGACACACACATACATACCAACATGCAGAGATCTCTGAAAACAGTAAGAACACATGATTCTGTGAACGGGCAGTGTCAGCAGCTGCAGTTCCATGTGCCAGATATATTTGATCGGATTAGAATTGAACCGTGAACATGGGCCCAGAAAAACTCGATCCTATTGTAACAAACATTTACATACACCAGACTTTTGGACGGAATAAATCATTTGGACATGCGCAGAACTCTCTAAAATAAGGGAAATGACCATAGAAGAAGAAATATTGAGTTTGTAAACAAAAAAGTGGACGCATAGATCTTCTAAATGTGCTTTAATTATTAATATGATCATTATTTAGCGCCTGTTCACAAATAATTTTTTTAATCCGTGCGGCCAGTGGTTTCTTTCGTGGCGGAACGGAGCCAGACGAGGGTTAGGAGTGGGCTAATACGTGCAAACAAGATTTAGCTTTAGATGTATTTAAAATCCATGCGGGCAATGCAGCAATCTGCATCTTGGCTGTAAATATGTGGAAATAGCAGCAGCTTTTATTTTGTCTGGACACGGCTGGAAACACAATTCACATGATTGTTTACACGGTTTCTCAGGACTGAGCGGCAGTTCTGCTTTGAAAAGCCGCCTACGTTATCTCTCACGCCATCCCAAAGCTCCCCTCTCTGCTCAGAGACACGCTTCTCATGGGTGGAGCAGGCGGTCGGTCCAAAGCCTCCTCTGGACCACCTGACCTTCTAGACATGACCTAAACCAGCGCAGTAGAGACCCACGATCAGAACGAACTGTTTACATGCACCACGATCAGATCAACACTCAGCATAACCCACCGATCTCCTTCTTCTGGCGTTTTATTCCTTTCGGGGTCACGGGGAAGCTGGAGCCTATCCCGGCCACTTGTGGGTGAAGGTGGGGGACACCCTGGACAGTTCGCCAGTCTGTGGCGGGCCCCACCCATCTCCATCAGAAGGAAATTGTCACAGTGAGGGGAAGGCTCGAGAGCCGGTAGGACCCAAATGCAGAGACGGCAGGCCAACGGGTTCAGGACTAAAGGGTTTAATGACCAACAAACAAAAAGTGCTGCAGAGCAGGATGACAAAGACAAAAACAAAACAAAAACTCACTGTGGTGTGGCGAGGGACATGAAACGAAGACGCCATGACATGAAGACGAGGACGCCATGACACAAGCTAATGGACCAGCACAGGAGGAAGGCAGAGACAAGACTAATATACAGACAGGGCAGACAAGACACAGGTGAACACGATCAGGGCAGATGGGGACCAAAGGAAGTAAAACTCAAGAAACATGACAAGACAGGAAACCTTTCAAAATAAAACAGGAAACAGAACCAAACAAGACAGAACAAGAACTAAAGCAAAAACCAAGACAAAACAAACTCAAACCATGACAGAAATGCTGATCCGAATGAGTCTGATCAGGGCAGACAGACTATTCTGAACGGCATGTTTACATGACGCATTTTTATTCTGATCAGGCGTTCATTTTGTCCATGTAAACGCAGCCAGTGACTGACCCTCCACTCAGAGTGCCAGCTTCCATGGAAGCTCATGTTCACGCCTCACTTCTGGTCTGAGGCTTTTCAGGGCTGTCCTGCTCTGAAAACAGAAGCTGAAGGTGCGGAGAACTCCAGAACATCCACGGGGCATCCGCAGCAGGGAGCCCGGCCTTCCGTGGACCTTGAAACTGGGGGGTCTGGGGAAAACCGGTCAGCATGTGGTGTGACCATCAATTGGCTCACACAGTGCAACACATCCTCACATCCGTCGGGCTGGAACTGCGTAGGCACCGTGGCAGGACAGCTGGGTCAGAAGGGGCGACTCCAGATCGAGGAGGCACGTGGGCCGATCCGGGCCTCAATAAACACCCCAGTGGGGCGGAGTGGTCTTCTGCCGGGGGCTTGACGTGCCACGGGGCAGGTAGCAACTTTCTGATGACAGACAGAATTTGCTCTCATTGAATTTAAACACCCACGACAGGCAGGGATGCCCCCTGCCTTCGCCCACAAGTTGTCAAGAGGGGGAATACAGGAAGCACCCAGCGAAGAGACGAGGCAGAAGGTTCCAGGGGAACAGGACCTTTAATAACTTAAACAAAAACCATAAACCAGAATCCACTGCAGAGCAGGACAGAACAACTTGAAACTACACAAGAACCAGAGGAAGAGCATGATATGGATCCGCACAGGAGGAGGGGAAGACAGGACTCAAATACATACAGGACTGACGAGACTCAGGTGGAAACAATGAGGGCGGATGGGGACCAAAGTAAAACTCGAGACAACATAACAGGAAAACTTTCAAAATAAAACAGGAAACTGAACTCAAATAGAACCAAAAGCAAAGAACTCAAACCGTAACACAAGTGGCTGGGATAGGCTCCAGCAGCCCCCTGACCCCGAAAGGGACGAAACGGAAGAAGAGGAATGAATGATGATGATGAATGATGAATTCAAACACACGTACGGATCAGAGGATGCTCGATTGGCCATTTTGCTTGTCAATCAAGTCCCGTACTTCTCTGTGAGGATTTGATTCAATTACGTATTTTTTTGTTTTATTTATCCTTGCTGGCCTGCAATCTACCCTCATGTCCTTGAAGATCGACCGGTCGATCGTGATCGACGTAATGAGCAGCCAAAGAGACAATCATAACAGATACCCAGCCCTAAGTCGCTCCAGCTCCCCCCCAAAAGACAGTTCAGACACCACTAAGGCTCAAATTGCCCCATACAGTGGGAGCAATAAGGAGGAGCCAGAGGGGTTGGGGAAGAATCCGGCCTTCTTTTCGTGACAAATGGGAGCAAAAACAAAAGTTCTGCATTTATATTTTGTTCAGTGTATACAGTTTCCACCAACAGAGAAGTGGAGACAACTTGATGGTTACACATAAACGGACGGAGCTCCTCACCGGGTTAACAGAAAACGATAACAACTTTCATAAAGGAAAACAGGAAAAAAAACAGGAAGTAAAGTCCTCATTGTCCTGGTCTAGTCATGCTTTGAATGTTGTGAGCTGAGTCTCTGCTAACTTCACTCATGTCTGCGACTCAGTGATGGAGAGTCAGACTCAGTTGACAAAACCTCACCAGGACAAAGACTGAGACAGACAGGGACGAGGATTACAGACAAAAAAGAATTAGTGCCTTAAATTTTTAAGATTTGTTACAGTCTTTATCCAATTTAAAGTGAGAGATGCCAGCAGGAAAAGAAACAGAAAAACCTCAACTATGAAGTACGCAGCTACATGCAGGGACCAGAATGAGAACCTGATCACCGTGCAGCACACACGTTTTTGAGAGAAGGGGACTGAACCTGACTGAGAAGTAGGTGAGCTCAACTCCGAATTCAAACTACAAGAAACCAAAACCTAAACTTTCCTGAACGAACGAACTGCTGGAGAGGAGCTGCGGGTTTTGTAAGGGAGACCCCTCTCCAAACCTCTGCGAACCTTTAACTGGGTCATGACAGAAGCAGAATCAGCCTGTCTGAACCCACACAAGCTCCAGCCGACAGGACCACAGAGACCAGTGAGTCTGATCGATGGTCCGGATCCTCTCCTGACCTTCACTGATGAATGAACTCGGAACTGCGGACGAGGAGCGTTTGTCAAATTGAATTTGGGAGGTGGTGGGGGTTATGCAGTGACACCCGTGTTCTCGACCTGCCCGTCATGTCCGCAGGAGGGGGCTGGGGGCTGCTGACGCCAGCAGGTAGCGGCGGGGGTCGCGCATAAAAGCCGGCCGGTGCGCGCGGAGCGTCCAAACCAGAGCGCACAGATTCTGCTGCAGCCATCTCTCCCGCTGAAAAGGTAAGGCGCTGCAGGCGGGCGGCTCCGCTCCGCTCACTCACCCGCAGCCTGGCTCCAGCTCATCCGCTTCTCTTTGCGCTCCCCAGATGCACAAGTGCTTGGGGATCCTCTGCGCGTCGCTCATCTTCTGCGCGGCGCTGTCGGAGAGCATCGGGCTGGTTATCGCGGTAAGCAGCGCGCGCGCGTCACTCAGGGTCCCGGACGGAATCGGCAGGGTGTGGAAATGATAGAAAGGGGCCAAAGACTGAGCAGAACAACAGAAGATCGTGGAACATGCCAGCCTCTTAATAGTTTAGATGTGGTCAGTTAAAAAAATGGAGAAAATTCATACAAAAAATATGGGGAAAAAAAAAACAACTAAGGAACGTTAAAGAAAAGGAAGTGACTTCCTTCACCTCATTTCTAAAATATGCGAGGTGAGGCCGGGGCTGAACTGGAGTCTTTTGATGCTGAACGTGACTTTGTGGGTAAATGTCGGCTGTGCCACCTGGTGACCTTTCCTGCTTGAATGACCTCTTCCAAAACGTGCGACCAACGATGTTTAACCTGAAAATCCGAGCGCATGCGCATGTTGGCCGCACAACAGGAATTTTCTTCACTTTTTGTGCTTGGTCGCACTTAAATGCGTCAACAAGATCCCCTAAAAGAACAGCTAGAGAGCAAAGGAGAACATTTCTCCAAACAAACAGAAACTTTGTTTTCCTTCTTCAGAACTAGAGATGGATTTATGGAATTTACTGTACTTTTATTTGTTTGGAACATTTCTTTCATAACTTCCTATTTTATTTGATGATTGTGTCCAATGACTGATTGGTTTCAATGAACATTACAAGATTGATTGATTGATTGATTTCAAGCATTGTAGTCAAAGCAATAAAGATTTAACACAGATTTATGAAACTCATTACAGAAATGATGAAATTCATAGATAAAAAAAGAAAATAAAACAGAAAAAAAGACACTTAAGTCACATTTGCTTATATTAAATACAGTGATCATTAACAAAACTCGAGTAGAGCTTGATTTTCTGCTTGAAAAGGAGCGGGAAGTGATCTTATATAACCCCACCCCTACTGAGTTAATTCATTTTATAGTTTACATAGTTTTAGTAATCCGGTTCTGATCTGATAGATTCTATTCAAGTAACTAAATCCAGTTCTAATTAATGATTGATTATCTTCAGAAAACAGTCATTCATGATTTCAGTAAACGGTAACGGTAATCGTTATGTAATAATAATTTAATATCGTTAGAACACATTAAACCAGTAATTATTGCTACACATGCAGATCAATAAAGAAAATCAATAGTTACCGATTGTAATTCAGACATTTCAGTAATCATTATTTCACATTAATACTCATTGGTTGTAATTAAAAGAACTTTGATCATTTCACCACAATTAGGTTGACAAAAGTATTTGGAATTATTTAAACACCTGTTGATCCTTAACTCCTCTTATCTTTATATCATGAAAATAACACATAAAAATGCATAAAACAATTCCTTTTTTTAGAATACCGAACTAAATTACATCAATTTAAATTAGCCTCAATGAAATACATCATTCAATATATACATGTTTGAAAGGTTTTGAAGGCTGGCGCCAGTGTTAGTCATCGGAGCTGCCATCAGTGTGTGAATGGGACTGCCATATAAGTATACGCCATTTACCATTTAAAATGTATTTACCAAATGATTTAAAGGTTTTTTTCTAACTAACTTTTTTTCTGAAGATGTTTTAAAGCACCAGTTACACATCATGATGGTTGTGTTACTGTATAAGGTCCATCTGTGGACACATGAAGGTCTGTCACTGACATTTAGACCTGCAGCTAAGTAAAGGTGGGTGAGACCACAAAGAGTTAAAAAGAAGCCACAAAAACTTAAATTAACTCAAATACTATACATTTTTAGTTTGACACAAAGTGAAATTAAATTTAGCATAAAAGTGAAAAATGATAAAAATAAAGATGATTTCACTGAGAGTTGATTTTACAGCGGCTTCAAGAGGGACTTTCCCCCAATAGAAATGGGTGCGAATGCTAATAAATGTCCCCCCTTCACCTACAGAGACCCTCAGGAGTTCTTTTGGGTCACAGCCAGAGTTCAGGTGAATTTCACACCTCATGAACCAGGAGGACCATCAGAGGAAACTGGCTCTGGTTGAAGTAAAGCCGTCAGTGAATGCACCAGGGGGGTTTGGCTTTAGCTAATCTGCTGAAAGGAAAAACAAGCTCAAATGGAAAGAATCAGGAAAATGTCAGGAGGAAGCAACGGTGATGGCTTCTCTCCCAGCTCTGACTGAACTCACTTCTGTGAGGCTGACTTTCAGCGTTTGGATGCTGATGATTGAAGAAGAACAGCTGGTTCAGGTCAGGGAGCTGCTGGTGTCTGTCAGCGTCAGCCAGCATGAACCTCCTCTGCATCACTAATCACAAAAGTGAACATCCACATGACCCTCTAACAGTTCCCCCACCAAAACTGTGTAAGATGACTGTAAGTGGGGCAGTGCTCACCTGTCCGTCGCTTATATCCACAAATAAAGCTTTTGATTCTAAATTTTCATACATTTCTATCAAAAATAAACATTTGATAAAGAATTAAACAGGTGATGATTACAGAAAATTCCAAAATTTCAGGCTTTTACTTCTAATATTGCCAAAACGTTGGAAGCTTCAACTTTTTACTTTTACAAAGAGGGACATCTGGTGGTCATCTGTGGCATTGCAGCCTCTGAAGGGTCAGCAGGGAATATGATCCTCTGATGGTTTGATTGATTTTCATTATGAAACTGAAGCAAATTGTCAGAGGACCCCTGCAGAAGACGTGCGACAGCCTCATTTTCTAAAAGAAGTCATGTGTTTGTTTATGCAGAGCATCATCCAGACCCACCCGCCACACTCGGACACCAGCTTCAGATCAAACAAAGATAACTATCACCCTCTGTTTCAGGGCGAAGACGCATCTCTTCTAAACCACAAATGCTCTGCTGCAGAACTGAAAGTGTTGCTTCTGGGAGAAAAGCCTTTTGATTAGCTTCAGATTCCGCAAATAATCCAGATTACTTGAATAATTGGATAAATAAATCATGGACCATTCAACCACCAGAGTAATCCTAGTCAGAGCTGCGATGATAATCTCACTGATGGTGCATCTGTGCACCTCCTCCCTGATGACAGGGCAGATGCTGATGGTGCTGCAGCTGATGAAGATGATGAGGCATGTGCAGACGATGACGCTCAGTTGAACCTTCAAAGACTCTGTCTTCAGTTTTGCTGAGAATAAAACATCAAGGCGTTTTCCAAATGCAGCAGAGCTCTGATAATTTCCCCATCACCAACTAAAACCCACTAAAAAGTGACCTCTGAGGGCTTACTCCCGTCGAGTGGTGCATTTGAGGCCGCCTTGGACTTTTGGGCTTTGCAACAGCAGGTCAGAGACAGAACCTGTGAGTGTTTGTGTGTCTGCAGGCAAAGGAGAAGCGAGGCTGGACCCTGAACAGTGCTGGATACCTGTTAGGCCCCCGTAAGTACAACGTGCACCCCGCACGCAGACACGTGCACGCACATGCACTCCTGCTTGATGCTGGTTTGGCTGAAAGTGCTGCTGCTGTGACCCGTGCTGGTGTTAGATGTGTCTGTCAGCTGCTTCCTCACCTTCAGAGGACGTGCTGTGAGAATGCTGGTGTCCAGGTGTGTGTGTGTGTGTGTGTGTGGAGTCCAGGTAAAGGTTGCCCCTGCCTCATCCTGTGTTTCAGGTCGTATTGATCACCTAATTCAGATAAAGGATTCCCCCAGTGCCAGAGGCAGAGACGAGCTGGTCACTCCATGTAAGATGGAAACATACTGCCGCTGCAGGGCCTTGGTGTCAGAGCAGGAATTGCTTTCTGCAAACATCCCAGCTTTTAGCTGCTTCTTTTTCTTCCTGTCATGCTGCTCCCCTCTGACGCCATCCGTCCCATTGCTGCATTTCTGCATTCCAGCAGCAAAACAGACGGGTCCATGTAGGACAGAGCGGCTCAGTCTGAGTCCGGGTGGTCTGCTCTCAGAGGTTTGCTGTGAGTCCAGCTCAGCCTCCTGCAGGACATCGTCCTGTGTGTCACATCTGCACACAAAGCTGCAGCTGGAGGCATTAAAGCTGCAATTTTAAAGGAAAAGCACAAACTACTCTAAAAAAAACAGAAAACATGAAATCATCAAAGCAAATAAACTAAAAGCAGGTGGAATAGATGCTTTTTAAAACCAAATGTCTGCATTCAAGTGGTAAAAGCTTGAATCATCAAAGGAGGAATCCACTTTCATTAGATAAAATGCATCACTTAGAGAGCAACAAATGAGCTTGTGTGCAGATCACAGGTTGTGCAGGACGGCTTTCCTTCTCCTCATCAGTCCAAACGAGCCTCTGCATCGCGGCTGTTTTCACGCTCAGTCCCACCCATCAGTCTCAGGTGATGGGAGTCGGGGAGAAGCGTCACCATGCTCTGTTGTGCGACCATCTTGTTCCTGATCACCTGGGCTTCACACTCCAGCATCACTTCAGGGTGAGTCAGGCGCTCATCCCTTTTCCCCTGAGTACTCCTACGGTGAAGTGCTGCTCTGAAGGCTGACAAACACGGAAGAAGAAAGCCTGACAAACCAGAGGTTTCAGGAACACAACTCTTTATGAAACGTGTGTGCAGCTCATTTCAGTCAAGAAATGATCTTCCATCAGTCTCCAGAAAGCTTCATCAGTGGTAGCACTCTCTTCTTCACTCTGCTCTCCTCCATCTGGTTCCTTTGCTTGCTGTCACCGCCACCATTCTGGGTTCAGTCTGCCGTCCTGCTTGCTCTCTGTCAGTTGATCTGCTGCAATTCCGTGAGCCAAGCCCTGCAGGTGGTCGTTTGAAACTGAACAAAGCACTGACACAGGAAATGCCATGCTGACTTTTCCCATGTTGAAATGTCCTTGAGTCTCCATGCAGGGGGAAGGTGAAGGTGTGCTGGTGTGTGTGCGCACTGAGAGAGTGGGCTGTGCACACGCTCCCAAACATGGTTTCAGGTTTTCAGAGATGTTGTCAGAAACACCTCAAACAACTACAAGTAGTAACGTTTGTCAGAGTCAGATTTGTGGAAAGCGCAGAGCTGAGTCAGCATCCTGCCGCTGGATGTGCTGCCTGTGTGACTGTGTGCGACTGTGGTCACTTCCCACTGTCCAGATGGAATGGACGGACACAGGACACTCGGGGACAAGCAGGGTCTGGCTGGAAAACGGGACATGGGCCAGGAGGAGGACTTCAGACCAGGTATGTCCACCTCTCTCCACTGCTTCTCTAGATGAACCTTTTTGACGTTTCTTTAACTTCTGCAAACTAGAGTTCAAAGTGTGTTCTTTTCTGTAATGCGCACTTCGAAGGCCATTATCCTGCTTATACCATGGTCACTTACAAAAGAAATACATATTCAATCAGTTTTAGTACTTTATTATTGTTAATCTATCTGTTTAGATGGCTTTTTTTCATAAAAAGCAGACTATTTGTTACAGCGTGTTGTCATGGTAACATAACAACGCCCTGCTTAGCTGGCTGAGCCCGCACCGACCTCGACTGCAGCGGCAAAAGGAAAGTGATATATCTATGCTGATGATCATGAGTGTTTAATAAAGCATCAGATCTCCTCTTACCGCTTGTTTTTGTCCAGATGATGACGATAAAGTTTGTTCTAAAGAGGCCAGCGCAGTGATTCAGAACATTTAAGATATGTGACCGGAACTACTTTTTTAGGCGTGTATTATCACTTTTTAATCCACACCCAGCAGCCAATCAGAATGGAGTATTCACCTGGACCATGATATAATTAAGCATTGAATGCCAAATCAAATAATTTACCAACACAAACCTTCTAAATAATACTAATAATACTACGTGTTTAGTAATTGAATAGGAAAAGGGAACTTTGAGCAGCACCAACATAAAAAATCTTCCAAAAACCATTTACAACAAATGTTTATATATGTTTCTATATTGATCTCACAAAAAGAACTATTTTCTGGAAAATCAAAACATACACGTAGTAGTTCCTTGCATGGATAAACAGGATTCATTATTTTAAAATGGATTTCTTTGTACTTTGGAGGAATCGGACATTTAACAAACTGAGATCTTAACTTGCATACTTCTTCTTTTGTGTAATACTGTGACCTGGAATAACGTTGGAAAGATGTTGGAAACAGTTCTCTAACAAATAAAGGCATGGTTTAAATGAGTTTGAAAGTTTTGAATTAACCAAGTGACCGTCAAACAACAGAAAAGGAAGATGAACATTAAGAACCAGACTGGAGGACATTTGATTCAAAGGCTGAGGCTTTGATCACATTGTTATTTGGTTTTCTATCATTTAATTTAAACTTACTGGAAAAAGTTTCAAACGAGATAATGTTTCCACTGTCATTCATACTGTGTAATAATGACCAGATAACGTTATCAATCCAATGTTTGTAAAGTATTGATTTGTTCCTACATAAAATATACCAACCGTTCCATCTGGGAGTGTTGTGTGGACTAAAGTTATGTTTGAATAGGAGTTTCCAGTACAGTAACACCTGCTGATGAGGAGTAGAAAGTTTATTAGGAACATTTCTGTAGTCAAAATCACATTTGAGGAGGAACTCAATACCCACTAAATGAGATACAATTTTGGAAAGAATATGAAACCAAGTATTTCTCCCATTTTTCAGAAAATACCTAAGCCAATTCATTTTGATCATATCATCCAAACTTTCCAATTCTATGGCTTTAAGTCCACCTTCACTGTTCAAAATCCAGTCTGCAAAAAACAGTGTGCATCGCTGCTCACTCGATTGGCAAATATAGACCACAATACTTTGCGTTTGAACAATTTTTGTGTTGAAAAAACATGTTTAAATGTATTTTTTTTAAAAACAATCAACGTTTTCATCATCAGAACACAGTGGATTCATTAATAGTCAACGTTAGACACTCATCATGATTAGATTATCACTCTGTGAAATCCGTGACGTTCTATTTCACGTATAAAAGAAAGTAGTGAGCATCCAGGGCACTAGATAGTCCCTCACCATATAGTTTTTTTTTAGTATTTAGGGATTAGGATGGGATTTCTGACACAGACCGTATTTTTCCATAATTGTCTGTCTGGAGGGCTAAATGTAAGGGTATGGGAAGAATTCTGATTCAGCCTGAGATATTTAAAAATTCACAAGCACAAGTTGGCCTAAACTGATGTTCAAAGGTATGTTGTCATTGATTTAAGATATAGAACCAAGTCAATGTTTAGAGTTGCTATAGAGATCCTGTGTGTTCTGAAAGAGCCTACACCTGCATGGCCATCGGCCAAAGAGGCGGGAAAAAGGAATTTGTCCTGAATCCACCAATTTGAGCTCAAATGAAAGCAAAATAGTTGTATTAAAACGAAAAATTCCTTCCATTTCCCTCTGACAGGTTTAGAAAAAAAAGCATAAACGTTGAAAAGATTTTGCTGTTTTTTAACACCTTCTTCTGGTGGTCATTTGATGAACTGCAGCCGTTGGTGCTTTCAGGTTTGCATCGCATTTTGAAACGTAAGGTTGGAGTTAAGGTGTCACAAAATAAGGACTTATTTAAAAGAAAAAACATTTCATCTTTTTATATGAATGTCTCTTGCCAGAAAACTAGGCACATATGATGAGATTGTCCCGCTCAGTCGTTCTAACATCAGGTGTAACATAGTTTGGATTTTAAAATGAAAATAGACCTTAAATGATTGAGTTATTGCCGTGAAAAACACCTGATGATTCTTTGGAAAATATGTTTCGGCCATCTAAAATCTTTGTTGGCTTTCTGACTTGTCTCGTCTCTTTTACGCGTCACATCATTAGACGCCCTTTTGTTCAGTCTTCATCCTTTCTTCTCTAGCATGTAGAAATCATGGCATAGTGCATGCACTGCAACATCCCTGCATGATTACAAACAACCTACAGTTCCCAGAATTCCCTCCACCCAGAGGCTCAGAACCACAAACACAGATGCAATGCTGATGCTGGTTGACTTTTGTTTTATTTCAGAAGAATTAGACTAGAACGAGACTCCGTGCTTCAGAAAAGTGAAGACAATCATGAACTCGATGTGAACTCGTCACATTAGTGGTACATGTGGAACATGGACGGGAGGAGGAGTGCAAGGGCCTTGTGGAGTGTTTTATCAGGGGAAATGACCTGCAGCTGAACGTGGCCAAGACAAAGGAGATGGTGATTGACTTGAGTAGGGGAAAGTCCTCGCCCTCCCCGGTCTGAATGGGGGATGGACATAGAAATGGTCCATCTGGACAATAAACTGGAGTGATCCACAAACACTGAGGCTGTCTACAGGAAGGGCATGAGCAGACTTTACTTCCTGAGGAGACTCCGGTCCTTCAGAGTTTGCAGCAGGACGCTCCACATGTTCTGTTGTGGCGAGCAGCCTCTTCTTTGCTGCAGTGTTGGTATCAAAGCAAAGGACGCCAACAGGACAGACTGCTGGCGGACCACCATGGACAAAGCCTCCCATCCTCTCTACAAAGCAGTGGACAAACTGAGAAGCAGCTTTAGCGGTAGACTCCTACACCCCCGCTGTGCTACGGAACGGTACAGGAAGTCATTCTTGCCCGCCGCCATCAGACTACAATTCATCTGTACACCCAGCCATGGGTGTACATGTATATCCGTTTTTCTTTCTGCTACTTCTGCGCTGCTACTTCAACTGACTTTCCCTATGGGACTAATAAGGTTGATCTTAATCTCCCTCCCTCCTGACAAACACTGAGCTGCTGTGCCTTTCCCCCTCAGGCTCACTGAGAATAGCAGATGAAGACATCATTCACACCGTGGTGGATTTCCTGTCCTACCTCAAACTCAAAGGTGAGCTTCAGTGGGGCTGAATCCATCTCTGTGCAATTCATTCAACTCTGGCACCAGACTCATCCTCAGATTCAAATCTCTGAGGACATTTTAGAACCGGATTCTGGGTTTTAAGGGGAAGTGATAGTAAAAACAGACATTCATTCAGGCTTTGGGATTTGCTGTATTACTGTTTGAAAGGTTCTCCTGCTCCTCCATGGAGCCACGGTGAACATTAGGGGGAAAAAAAGGCACAATTCTCCATCACTTCCAGCTAATCACACTGATCTGTTTCAAAAACAAAACACTACTGTGCCATTGAGGCCAGTTTGGGAGAATAATGTTTAAATGAAGCAGACTGATAGGTGGACAGAGCTGGGAAGAAGCTGGAATCTCATGTTTTTCTGTCTGCTGATCCTCAGTTCCCGGTGTTCTCCTCTCCTCTCTTTCAGAAATGGGAGCTTTGGAAAGCCTGCCTCCTTCTGTCACATCAGATGAAATGACCAACCCCTAACTAGACCGTCTGTCTGTCCTCGCCCTTCTTCACATGACTTCAAATCCCTCCAGTCTCTGATGCTCCTCAAAAATAACAGTGGGATATTTGTTATTTGTGTAAATAAACCTGTATGTCCTCCTGAGGTCGGTGTGCTGACTGTGAACACATGAAACTGCACCAACATCCTCTCCATCAGTCTGTCATCAGGTCACAGGCAGTGGAGACGAACGCTGCACTCATGGGACACTTTCACTGAGATGACTGTGGTACTGATGTGACCACAGACAGGCCAACACTGAACCATACGGCTCTGGAACCATGACCATGACTGAAGCAGGATGGGCACAATGGCCGCTCTGGCTCCGCCCACCTGGATAACTTTCCAAACATGGGCGGGACAAAGTACGGTAGTGATGATGTCGTACACACGCCCACACGCCCGACAACTAGAAAACCACGCCCCTAGCACACAAATTTCAACTCGAACTGAAGTCATTTTCCTTCGCACCACCCGACCATCTATTTCTGGCATGTTACGGGGGTGGGGGGGTGGGGGGACGGGACGTCAGAGATGATCTGTCCCATGTGTCAAACACTGGACAGATGAATGTCTCTGCCTGGGATGGGGAAACTGCAATAAACTGGTGACCTGTTGAGAGTGTACCCCACCTTTGCCTTAAGCTGGGCTCCATCATCGCTCCTGCATCCCACCAAGCAGAATTGGAAGATGGATTGTTTTTAAGCTGTCAACACAGTGTCTAGCAAAGCAGAGGTTCACATTCAGACAACTGGTTGATGCTTTGTAAAGTACATTTCTTATAACAATCTCTGGATAGAATGAGGACTTGTTTACTCAAGCTGCTTGGTGGTCTCTCACGGGTCTGTGGGCCGGTCCTGCTGCTTTGGGGCGGAGGAGCAGAAATAAGTATTCATCACTTATTCAAACATCTTCTTGGACTGTCAAAAGAAGTCAAAGGGACCAGAGAAACCATCTCTCATTAAGAAGAGCAAACTCCGCACAGAAAGGACTCAGTTGGGAAGTCAACCAATTTTCATTTATTGGGCTAACCTTATCCAGAAAACATTCAAAATATTACAAAAAAAGAAAACCCAGACAGACTTCCTGGTTGGATATGGCCATCATCAGAGTCCCATTGTTGATTTTTACCATGGTAACGTTTGTCCACGGTAATCCTTGAAACCGCCATGGTCCTGTTCCGTGAAACTGGCGAGAGCAGATAGAATTCCAGACACACTTTCTTCGACGGTTAAGTCGGCCTGAAACAGACAAACACACTCACAGATAAACCTTCCTCATTCTGCCTTTATCTGCACCAACCCGTGGTGCAGATAATCAGCCACAGATCTCTTCATGCTGCGATGATCACCTGAAGTTTTCCTGAAATATCCAAGGTTTTCATACATTGGCCAAAGTCTTTCTTTAACTATTTCATGCTTTTCAGCAGCAGAGATGCTTTTTTTGCCATGCTGCTTGAAAATGTTGGTCTGCTTAATAATGTGGAACGTCCTTCTTTAGTAGTTTTCCTTTAATTGAACTCACCTGGAAAACTAATGACCACAGGTGTCTGAGATGGATGTCAGTGATCCAAAGAGCCCAGAGACACAATATCATCCATCAGTTTGGTTGAAAAACAAAGAATTTGATGATACTTAAATACAATTTGCATAATTATGTGGAATACACTGTAGATTGGATTGTTAATGCCAGAACAAACTTGGGTAGTTCTCACACCTGGGGTGTGGAAAATGACCATCAGCTCCATCTAAAAAACACACTAAAAAGCCATTCTGAATACCCACATGAGGCCCCCCCATGTCTGTCTTCACCCAGCCAGGATGTAGAGACACACACAGGATCCCAACAGGTCCCAGATCAGCCGCCAGACAGCGGTCACCATGTTTTTAGAGCAGCCTAAAAAACATAAAAGATTCTTCTATTCCAGTCAGGCAAAGCGAATTCTTACAAGGCCGGAGCCATTATCTTGACCTTGGAGGTGCCATGTTAGCTTTTGAAGCAGGCGCTGCCCAGTTCAATGAGATTGAACCGAGGATGGAGGAGATGTTGACGACAGCCGCTCTGTGGACCCCCATCCCAGTGGAGCGAGCTGCAGCCGCTCAGGCAACAGTGGAAACGCCTGCAAGGAAAGCAACTTGCAAACTGACAAGAAACAAGAGAGCAACCAGGAGAAGGAAACTACTGAACGCGTTGGAAACACCTGTGAAAAAGGCGTCAGACGTGGGTTATGGTGCCACGCATCCCCATCTTTACTTGCTTTTACACGTGCTATCCTTTCACCACAGAACAAAATCTTTGCAGGTTTTTTTTTGAATGTCATTTCATTTTAGAAAAAAACAAAGGATGCAGCAGGAAGACAAAAACAAAGATCTAAAATAAATGGCCATCACTACAGTATCTCTAATGGATGTCAATGTGTGGACAGGTCCAGCAGTCAGTAATCATCACACACAGCAGCAGATCTCTCGTCACAAAAAGCATCACGCTTTTCTGTCAGAGAAATTCTGTCAACATTTTGCAGAAATGATCAAATGCTAGTAAAGTCTGTTTTGTCTGGATATGTGGTTCTGTATCATTGACTGTATATAGGACATGGACAGAGTGACCCCTCTCCTCTTAGATGGGGTCACTTCCCAAAAAGAAGTACCTGCTGGCTCCAAGAAATCCCATAGACCTCTATGGAGAAATAAACAGCTGTAATCAGTTATTCTATTGGTCAGAACAGCTGTTCTTGATCTGGTAGCTTTTTCTTAAAGAGCCTATATCATGGAAAAATCTACTTTGAGCTTTATTTGTATGACAATGTTAATTCCTCATGAAAAACAACCCCAAAGCTGTATAATGCTCTCTGATCACCAGCCCCTCCTATTCCACAAAAATGAGCGGGTTCTCCCATTGTGACGTGGATAGGTGAGGAACCGCCTCTTCCAGGAAGAGTCTTTGCTTCCAGCTCCGCCCCCAGGCTAACAGACACACCCACTTTCTCAGTTATTGGCTAATTTCTTTCATTTTATGAACAATGATGTCAGGAAATGGGCGACACTCCACAAGGAAAGGCGGAGCTTCAGAGATCGAGTTCTCTTACTCCTGGATGGAAAAATGAGCTGTGAAAATAACTACTATTTCATTAAAAATCTTCCTTTAGCGTGCCAAAGATAATAATAGATTATTATCACACATGGATATGGGTTTACTTGAAAGGCCTAAGGAAGTGCTAACGACATAGACCTTTTGAACATGTTCTTCCAATCCTAATTGTTACAATAATATTCGTTATAGCAAGAATAAAAAAATGTGGGTGCCCACTGGCCCCCACCCCATTGTTTGACAGATTCTCCTAAGCTCCTTTTAGTGAAAGGGGTGAGGACCTTGAAAAAGATCACTCATGATTGGTGAGAGCGGTTGCTATAGAAACTTGGACTCAGAAGACTCGGACCAATCTAGGTCGACTAGATTGGTCCATGCTTGAATCACGGAAAAATGGCGACTTAATTGGCTTCATTTCACTGGAGCAAAGGCATTCTCTATGGGTGACGTCACACCCACTCTCTCCAGTTCCTATACAGTGGTGCAAAAAAGTATTCAGTCAGCCAGCAATTGGGCAAGCTCTACCACTTAAAAAAGGACAAGAGAGGCCTGGAATTTTCAATTTTCTCGACTATGAGAGACAAAGTGAGAAAACACCCCCAGAAAATCACACTGTCTGATTTTTAAAATTTACACCACTCACTTCACACAGGTTTGCCTGTTTCAATTCTGCAGACAGCCTGTGGTCACCAGAGAGGGCGGTTGTGGTTAAGGCTTAACCTGGTCAGGAAACTACATAGCGGACCTGGCGGTCAAACATCTCTTGTGACACTAAAGCCCCTTCCAGACGAAAGTGGCAGCTCTTTTTAGGGCCAAAAGGTGCTTGATATTAAATATTGCATCAATGGAAGTCTGCGATTCATGTGCCCAACAACGAGCCAAAAACGCTAGCCAATGTCGCTACATGTTCGATCTTGCTGTTCTGGGCGCAGACTGTTGTCAACACAGTCAGATGGTTGTAACCAGGCCTGCGTGTTAACACAGTCAGATGGTTGTAACCAGGCCGCCGCCAGGTCACCACAGTCAGATGGTTGTAACCAGGCTGCCGCCAGTCAACAAGAGTCAGATGGTTGTAACCAGGCCGCCTTTGTGTGTCACCACAGTCAGATGGTTGAAACCAGGCCGCCCCCTGCGGTGTCACCACAGTCAGATGGTTGTAACCAGGCCGTCTGCGTCAGCACAGTCAGATGGTTGTAAATCCAGGCCGCCCCTGCAGTCACCACAGTCAGATGGTTGTAACCAGGCCGCCGCAGGTGTCACCACAGTCAGATTTTCGTTGTAACCAGGCCGCCGCCAAGTGGTGTCACCACAGTCAGATGGCTGTAACCAGCCGCCGCCAGGTGTCACCACAGTCAGATGGTTGTAACCAGGCCGTCGCTGCAAGTCACCACAGTCAGATGGTTGGTAACCAGGCCGTCTGGTGTCACCACAGTCATGGTTGTTACTGTGCCGTCTCTCGTGTGTCAACACAGTCAGAGATGGTTATAACCAGGCCGCCTTCGTGTCACCACAGCCGGGTGGTTGTCACCAGGCCGTCTCTGTGTTTCACTACAGTCAGGTGGTTGTAACCAGGCCGCCCCTCGCGGGTCAACACAGTCAGATGGTTGTAACCAGGCCGCCTTCGGGTGGTGTCACCACAGTCAGATGGTTGTAACCAGGCCGCCCCGTGTCAGCACAGCCAGATGGTTGCAACCAGGCCGCCCCTGCAGTCACCACAGTCAGGTGGTTGCAACTATCGCCCTGCGGTGTCACCACAGCCAGGTGGTTGTAACCAGGCCGTCTCGTGTGTCACCACAGTCAGATGGTTGTAACCAGGCCGTCTGGTGTGTCACCACAGTCAAAATGGTTGTTACCAGGCCGCCCTTCGCAGTCACCACAGTCAGATGGTTGGCAACTGTGTCATTCTCGTGTCACCACAGTCAGGTGGTTGTCACCAGGCCGTCTCGTGTTTCACTACAGTCAGGTGGTTGTAACCAGGCCGTCTCGTGTGTCACCACAGTCAGATGGTTGAAACCAGGCCGTCTCGTGTGTCACCACAGTCAGATGGTTGAAACCAGGCCGCCTGGTGTGTCACCACAGTCAGATGCTGTTACCAGGCTGTCTCTTCGTGTGTCACCACAGTCAGATGGTTGTAACCAGGCCGCCGCTGTGTCACCACAGTCAGATGGTTGTAACCAGCTGCCTGGTGTGTCACCATTGCAAGATGGTTGTAACCAGGCCGGCTGCCGCAGTCACCACAGTCAGATGGTTGTAACCAGGTCAGTCACAAGGTGTCACCACAGTCAGATGGTTGTAACCAGGCTCGCCGCGGCAGTCACCACAGTCAGATGGTTGCAAAATCAGGCCGTCTGCGTCACCACCGTCAGATGGTTGCTGGCTTCAGGCCGTCTCTGCGTGTCACCACAGTCAGATGGTTATGGAATCCAGGCTGTCTCGCGGTGTCACCACAGTCAGGTGGTTGTCACCAGGCCGCCCCTGTGTCACCACAGTCAGGTGGTTGTCACCAGGCCGCCTCGTTTCACCACAGTCAGGTGGTTTCGTAACCAGGTCGCCTTCGCAGTCACACAGCCGGGATGGTTGAAACCAGGCCGCCTGGCAGGTCACCACAGTCACGTGGTTGTAACCAGGCCGCCTCGCGTGTCACCACAGTCAACAGGTGGTTGTAACCAGGCCGGTCCTGTGTCACCAGTCAGATGTTTGTTGGTGGGTCGCCCTTCGTGTGTCACCAGTCAGATGGTTGTAACCAGGCAGTCCTCGTGTCACCA
Organism: Oryzias sinensis; assembly: GCA_037389245.1. Taxonomy (NCBI): domain Eukaryota; kingdom Metazoa; phylum Chordata; class Actinopteri; order Beloniformes; family Adrianichthyidae; genus Oryzias; species Oryzias sinensis. The sequence continues at coordinate 29,491,187 of CM074499.1, forward strand.
CAGTCAGATGGTTGTAACCGTAGCCGCCTCGCAGTCACCACAGTCAGATGGTTGTAACCAGGCCGTCTCTGCAGTGTCACCACAGGTCGATGGTTAAAACCAGGTCAGCTTGGTGTGTCACCAGTCAGATGGTTGTAACCAGGCCGCCGCCGCTGCAGTCACCACAGTCAGACGGTTGTACCCAGGCCGCCCTCGTGTCACCACAGTCAGATGGTTGAAACCAGGTCAGCCCTGCAGGTCACCACAGTCAGATGGCTGTAACCAGGCCGTCGCGCGCAGTCACCACAGTCAAATGGTTGCGTAACCAGGCCGTCCCGTGTCACCACCAGTCAGATGGCTAGCTACCAGGCCGCCTCGCAGGTCAACACAGCCAGATGGTTATAACCAGGTTGTCTCGCAGTGTCACCACAGTCAGGTGGTTGTCACCAGGCCGTCTCGTGTCACCACAGCCGATGGTTGGAAACCAGTCGTCTCGTGTCAACACCACAGTCACGTGGTTATAACCAGGCCGTCTCGTGTGTCACCACAGTCAGGGTGGTTGTCACCAGGCCGTCTCTGTGTTTCACCTGGCTAAGTCAGGTGGTTGTAACCAGGTCAGTCTTCGTGTCACCAGTCAGATGGTTGAACCAGGCCGCCTTCGCAAGTCACCACAGTCAATGCGGGTTGTAAATCCAGGCCGTCAGGTGTCACCACAGTCAGGTGGTTGTAACCAGGCCGTCCCAGGTCACCAAAGTCAGATGTTTGTTACCAGGCCGCCCTGCGGTGTCACCACAGTCAGATGGTTGTAACCAGGCAGTCTCTGCAGTCACCACAGTCAGATGGTTGTGGTAACCAGGCTGTCTCGTAAGTCACCACAGTCAGATGGTTGCACCAGTCGCCTGGTGTCACTCACAGTCAGATGGTTGTAAATCCAGGTCAGTCAAGGCAGGTCACCACAGTCAGAGATGGTTGTAACCAGGCCGTCGCGTGTGTCACCACAGTCAGATGGTTGTTACCAGGCCGTCTCGTGTGTCACCACAGTCAGATGGTTATAACCAGGCCGTCTCGTGTGTCACCACAGTCAGGTGGTGTCACCAGGCTGCCCCTGTGGTTTCATTACAGTCAGGTGGCTGTAATCCAGGCGCCTGCCCCTGTGTCACCACAGTCAGGTGGCTGTCACCAGGCCGTCTCTCTGTGTTTCACTACAGTCAGGTGGCTAACCAGGCCGCCTCAGGTGTCACCACAGTCAGATGGTTGTAACCAGGCCGTCTCGTGTGTCACCACAGTCAGGTGGTTGTCACCAGGCCGTCTCGTGTTTCACTACAGTCAGGTAAGCGTAACTAGGCTGTCTCGTGTGTCACCACAGTCAGATGGCACTGCAACCAGGCCGCTCCCCTGTGTCACCACAGTAGAGATGTGGTTGTGTAACCAGGCCTCGCCTCGCAGGTCACCACAGTCAGATGGTTGAACCAGGCCGCCTGTGTCACCACAGTCAGATGGTTGTTACCAGGTCAGTCTCTGTGTGTCAAATTTCACAGTCAGATGGTTGTCACTGTGGCCGCCCCTGTGTCAGCACAGTCAGGTGGTGTTAACCAGGCCGTCTCGTGTCTCTTCGTCAGTTACATCAGTGACTCCACAGTTTTAACACAGAAACATGTACCTTGGTAACAAAGAGAGGGGCAACACTGTTGACTTGAAAAGCCCTCATCATGGCCTCCCGGGTTACACTGTTGATGTTGCTGGAAGATCCAATAGCAGCATTGTTGATCAGACAGTTGAGTCCTTGGTTTCCCACAATAAACTGAACCTCTTCCTTATTAGTTGAGCAGATGCTTTGCCCACTGCAAACATCTGAAAAAGTTAACAACATATGATCAAAGAAATGATGTCTCTATACTCAAAGAGATGTCAGAGAAAAAAGAGCAAAATCTCTTCACAAACACGTTTTTCAGCTTAACAGACAGGTTCGCCAATATCCATTTTGGTTCAAGTAGGTTAGGAGGGTCGGTTTTGGTTCACTTTGGTTATAGTTTGAGTTAATTTCTGTTTATTTTGGTGTATGGTTGATTTTGGTTTACAGGTCGTAGTGAACACTTAGAGACCCACTCCAATGAAAAATGGGTTTTTGGTGTTCTAAACATGTTCTTGTAGTATTTTTTCCAAGTTGAGGATAAATTAAAAAAAAATGTCGATTCGAGTTGTGGTTCTGAGTATTTTTGTTCACAATGCTATGAATCAGGATCAGAGGAAAAAAATGTTGTTTGAAAAAGATGGTATTTATGACGCAAACTACCATCAGCAGGCCACAAGCTCCCTGCTCTGCTCCATTCTGATGCATCCACTTGCAGACAAATAGATCCAAATAGGCCGCCTTTACACTGCATGGTTCGGGCGACCCAATTCCATTTTTTTCCTCTCACGTGGGCACAGATTGATATGACCGTGAATGTGTAAGCAGGACAAAAGAGTGGATTCCGCTTTTCCAGATCGGATATTAGGCCTCCTCTCATATGTGGAAATAAATCGAAACAAATCGGATACGGCATTTTTATTTAAGTTTATTATTTTTATTTATATTATTCTTACTCTTTTTTTCCTGTCAGTTGTTATGGTAATCTAACAAATTTCCACGCAGGGATCAATAAAGCATTTTGATTCTGATTCTGATTTATGTAGCCATGTAAGCAGACAACCGATATTCACCAGTAAATGCGAACAGACGCCAGTGACGGTAACTCAGGAGACCACCAACTGAGATCACATGACTTATTAAGGTGCTTTTGTGCGCTAATTTTGCTGTCATCGTGTTACCTTTCAGCCTCAGGCTTCAGACCGTAGTTGGAAACCGCTGTTATGTCCGGGTCCGGACGCAAATGGTAACTAATGAAGGACAATCATATATGGACCAGGCTAGAAGCCGCTATTTTTGGGGGGCGCAGGCGATGAGGAGCATGTGTAGTGGAGCACAAGACGCTGCTTGCGTGTGTGTGTGTGTGTGTGTGTGGTGAGAGAGCCCCCTCTCTCCTGTGAGCGGGTGGAAAGCGCTGAGCTGGGGACTGTCGGAGAACCGGGGAATTAAAAATACAGTTCCCCAAAAGTTTGGAGCTCCTTCTAGCCCACTTGGAGGCTGAGGGTTCAGAACGGAAAAGAGAACCCCAGGAAATCTTCCTGTGTGTTTCTTGACTACGGTCAGAAAGAGAAGTCATCACAAGAGAAAGGTTCAACACTTGGATCAAACTGTTAGTACAGCACAACGTCTGCAAACACTTCTTTATTCAAAACTCCGAGAGAGCCGAGAAGCCCTCCCTTTAACTCCCCCATGCATCCCCTCAGGAGCGCCCAAGGCAACGCCTCCTTTCGTCGCCAGTTTCGCTTCCATGACAAACCGCAATCACAAAGCACGTAAAAAGGTCCATGGAGGGCGGAAATACTGCTACCGTGAGTCCCTGTGAATGTCTACGCGGATAGTTTCAGCATTGTATAGTGTAAATGCAAAAATCAGATACGGGCTTTAAAGATGACAAGCGGTCGTCAAGAAGTTCGGATATAGTCAGAAAATCGGATATGAGCATCAAGACCTGCAGTGTAAAGCCGGCCTTAGTGTTCCTTGTCTGAGTTGGAATCTGGATCAGAACTGATCTGATATTGCTGCGTAATTTCGTTGCACTGCTAATTAATGCTAATTGGAGCTGTGTTAGCGGGAGGCTGCAGACAAAGGATGATGTGGAATGAGCACAGACTTACTCTGTCTAAATAATCCCCACGCACAACGATGCTAGAAAGAGATGAATTCTAACAAAACTGCAGAACTATGTCCCAGAAAGAACAGGCTTTTTTAAAATTTTGTCTAAAATCAACATAACCATAATTAAAAAACACTGAACGTTTTTTACAATGGCTGAAAGATGATTATAGTGGTACTAGCGCTATCAAAATCAAAGCAATCTTGCCACAAGTGGTAGGTATGTGGGTGATGGGAAGGGGTCGGCCGCCTCTGCGGGCAACAGGCAGAGGTGCACTTCAGACGAACCCCTGCCACACCGCAGAAATTATCTTCTAGAAAAGGACACTGTTTATTTTTTGTTTTGAATAGAAACGCCATAATCATAAATAAAAGATAACTTGGAATGCTCTGAAAATAGATGGAAAGAGTATCGGAGTGGAACTTCAAAAGGGGGGGTGACTGATGAGGAGACCTCTCTGAAACTATGAGGGAAGCACTCATCATGACAAGGGAAACTGACCCCTCTCAACCAAGGTTGGCGGCGTTTCCTATTCCACTGACCACAGTCAATGTTGTTGAAGGATCTTGGCCAGATGTTGAATCCTTCTCTGCCTCTGGTGGGTTAGTTCAAGCTGCTCAGCCGTGGGAGTGAACTGCTGGATGGGATGTTGGCACTTGAAGAACCAGTAGGTGGGAAAGCACCTCACACGTAAGTGGAGTATCTACGAAACACTGGAAGGAACGATCCGCTCGGTTAACAGGCACCCACCCGAAAAGACCACTCAAAATGGTTGAAGAGGGGCCAGTCATGGCAACATGGCTAAGACGGGGTTCACATGAATGTAATTCTCTGGGACAACATTCAAACATAAGTTCAAGCCCTTATTAAGCAAAAGAGTTGCTGACACACAGAGTAGAAAGAGACGGCTACATCTGTGGGTGACGCAAGGAAATTCAAGAAGGATCTAGAGAGTTCTTGTAGAGCTCGCAGGAACACAAAAAGAAAAGAAATAGGAATCCAAACGTACAATGTCTACCACCAATGCTTAAACTCCCGTCCACCAGGACTGTGTGAGCCATCAACCTCAGCCTCAGACAGTGAATACTGGTGAATAATGACGGAGGAGCACAGAGCTGACATGGTCAAGAGGAAAATATCATGGAAAGAACAAAACTTCAGCTTGTTTATCAAAGTTCACCCTGAGAAAGAAGCAAAGAGCCTTTTGCGTTTAATATGGCAGAACGGTGAAGCCAGAGGAGCCCAGATCTCAGTCCTTCTGTCCACACATGAACAAATGTAATGATTTTAAAACCAAAGTGGTTTTGGAGACAGCCAATCATATCTGCATATCTAATGCATATGCACAATTAGATGCATCATCTGTAAAATACAGTGAATATGAATAAATTACACCATTAGAAAAGCAGACGACATGTCTTTACTGCTTTATCATTAGATAATTACGCCAGGGAAAAAGGGGCAATTTCCTTCAGTACTTTCATTTCATGTGACTCCATATAAACCAGAGCTAAATGACATCATTAGAATATCCGGCTGTTTTCTTTGTTGGTGGGTCATTGTATTGTAGTCATGGCCATTGTTGTGTGTTTTGTCTAGTGTCTTATGCGGGCTGGACACATCAGTGCTCGACACTTCAATCAAATTTCAGACCAAACTCCCACAATCCTGTTTTGTCATCTAACTGTCAGAATCAAGTCTTCCTGAAATAAAGTGGTGTGTGTATAGAAACCACTGAACTAATGAAACACACAGCCCCTCAACGTCATCTATGTCTATGAAGATGATTCCTAAACTACTGTGTTTCAAACATAACATCTCTGTCAGAAGTCTCCATGACTATATTTCATCATGAAGTGTTTGTAATGATTCAAACATCATAACATGTCCACATGGGAATAAATCACATTTACAATTAACATAAATGAATGGGCTATATGGTTGGGAGAGCGAGTAAAACACACAATCTTATCTCAACCTTTTTCATAATAATTTTTCATTTGATTAATATAAGAATAGTGTGTATTTTGTCCTTCAGTCATTCATTTGACTTTTCAGGGTTTAAACCTATTTTGAAAACTGGCTCATTTGACTCCGCAGATCTGAATGACTCTTGCTTGACTGACGGCAGAACTGTCCCGACGTAAGTGGTCACACCTGGTTTTGGTTACAGTTGATGAACAGGTCGGAACTCGGCTCTACTGCGGAGCCGGCCGGGTTCCGACGTGGCGATGATGTTAGCCGGCCTGTTGCTGCTCCTCAGACAGCTGCTGACGAGCTGCAGGCCGATGCCCCTGCTGCAGCCGGTGATCAGCACTGACCCCCTTACTGCAGCTATGCTCGCCCCCGCTGCCGCCTTGCCGCAGGTGAAGGAGACTCCGTTTCTGCGGGTCGTCTGTTTTGCAACTTCTTTCTTGGTTGTATTTGTAATGATTCTACGGCGCCCCCAGTGGAAGCGGAGCGTATTACAGTCAATGCTTCACACCTGTCATTCAATCACTGAAAATTCCGGTATTAACAAACAAGTGTGTTTTTATTTATGGGGAATTTCTTATACACGTTTAAATACCAGTTTCGTATCATTATCCAAACTCATTTGATTTATTGATAATATTTAACAGTAGAACAAACAATCAAAGAATCAAAGGCCAGCAGGTGTTACAAATATTCAAAGACACTCTACAGTGAGCACATATTCATGCTTTTCAAAGCCTTTTTGTTTCTAGAATCACTCATTTGTTTCATGTAATAAACAACATCATTATAAAAATGCTTGAAAGCTGGTTTCTGTTGACCATATTTGCATTTGTGGATTTGAAATGTCGCCATTAGGATGAATAGGGTTATTAAAAAAACATATTCATTTTGCTGCTTCCTAAAAACAAAACGGCACCACATAAATAGGAATTAACCTAATTTTATTCCAGCCTGAATCTGTGACTAAACAATTTCAATCAGAGACAACTTTAGGAACAGAAACTATCTCTTTGAAAAGAAAATAGGAAATGTTTTTGATAATTATACTTGACCCAAAAACAATATCACACATTTCCAAATATAGGATTCTAAAATTTATGGATTGAGACAGGGAACAGGAAAAGGAGAGTCCACATTTTGAATAATTAGTTGTATTGAATCAGAGACTACAGCACATTCTCTTGGATGGATGGGAATTGATAGTGATTTAGAAATGCACAATCCAGGTGTCAAACTTAAAATCAGTTTCTAACCAGCTACTAAAAAAGAGGACCTGTTTTGATTATGACGGGCGGCGAAGATACACGACCAATAAAAAGTAACACGGCTGCATCATCATCAAAAAAAAGACTTTCTGCGTGTAGAAAATATATAGGCAAACGCACGAGTTTCTGATCAAATTTCCATTTCGTGACGCACATACATTACATATAACTCATCCAATTTGCCAACTTAAATGAATTACTTATTGGTAAATAAAAAATTGAGTTACATTTATTCAAATCCCAATTTACGTCTATAAAACTCAATAATTGCTTTTATACAACTCAAATTCTGTTTTATTTATCTAACTAAATGTCATATTACTCCAATTCAATTAATATTTGTTTCCATCTTAATTAATTACATTTCTCGAACTCTCAAATGCCTAAGTTTGAGCCGGCAGATATACTCATTTTTATAACAATAAAAAAGACGGGGGGAATAATGCACGGAGTACAAAAATTTGTTAAAGAATTAACCGTGAGTGTCATTACAATGCTGTCAGTAGGGTGCTATATAACCAACCATCCTCTCTTCACTCTGACCTATGGTGCAGAGACGAAGCTCAGTACGGCAAATAACTCGGTGAAGCATGGCAAAACACAGTAAAACAGGCTAAACAAAAACACAAGCATTTGGTCAAAACCCACATCTAAACCCAAATCCGTCCAGACAGGCAAAGGGAATGATATCCACATCTCTTTATGTGCCGCCTAACAGCAGCACCAAAGTTACACCTTCTAATTGAAATTACTTTTGAATGAAAAAGGAAAATAACTGGTTCAAAAACTACGTGTAATTTTTAAACCGACTTACAAAAAATGATTTATTTTAACTGAAACAAATAATAAAGTTAGATCAAAGTAAAAAAAATATATATTTCCAGCATCCATATGTGGTCTTATCACCCTCCTCACGGTCATCCACTAAATCATCTTCAAATGGACACGCTATGCTGCTTCACATCTCTGTAAAACAAACCAGCCACCAAACCTGTCTTCGACCAGGTTATGTTCAGAGCATGAGTTGCCATGGCAACTTGACCTACCCTGAAACATACCTCCATTTCTGGAACCGAAAACTGAGGTTATCAACTTCCTTAGCCTCAAACTTACCGGAGAGCTAGCATAACCTGCTTTCTGGAATACCCCCAGACCCTGCATTTGACGCCACTGCATATTTTATGTAGTTTAAAATAACAGACTCGGGAGTTTTACCCATATATGGCAGAGAGGGCGGGGAAAAATGTACCACACGTGCTGCTCATCCGTTAGAGACATAACCGTTGGCCCTGACTCCGGACCCTGAATCCGTCCTGCCAGGCATGTCCTTGACAACTGTGCTCCGTTAGAGCCCGTTACAGAAGACAACCTGCTGGAGCGATTGGAACTGAAGTTGGAGATTTGCTTTAAAAGTTTAAGCCAGAGTTAAAATTAGCTAACGCTGCTAGCATGACAGAGGATGGACTAAACGTCTGTTGTTGATTTCCCTACATCACCACCGCATTTAAAATTGTATTAAAGTTCTTTATAGCATCACATTAGAAAAATAAATAAATAAACACATTTGGTTATTCGGTTTTAACTAGTTTTTCTTTCAAAACATGCCTTTTAATAAGTCAAAACTATAACACTTAACAAACTAAAATAACAGAGAAATAAAACAGATAACTTTAACTTTTCAAAAATTGAATGAACTTTTATTAGAATTTCCTTTTCCATTGATGGTCAACATCTGAGTTATTTGGTTTCTGCTTAGACTCATGCAGCCCGCATTAACTTTTTAAAAATAAAATTATGGTCATATTAGTCTTAAAACATCCAAAAATATTCAAACCTATTTAAAAATGTATTAGATTACAATATATCCTGAAAGACCCACTCCAATCAAAAACTTTTAAAAACATGTTCTGTAGCATTTTTCTGATGATGAGTATATTATTCATCAGAGTTAACCCCCTCTGTCAATCATCAGCGGAGGGGGGTGACTGGTGGGGAAAAGATCTTTTTTGGCATGTAGAAAATATGCTGGTAAATATAAGCCCCCTGCTCCGAGCTTTCAGCAATGGGAGGGAAGGGGGCGTCCTGCCCACAACTCAGAGGTGAATCCAAAGAAGGTCATTTCTGCAGAAACTATTTTTAAAATGACTCAGCTTTTTTAGTTTGGCCAAACAGCATAATCAAAATTAAACTGGGAATCGCTTTTTAAAAGTAGATCAAAGATGACTGAGTGGGTCTTAACCCTTGTGCTATCTCTAGGCACTTTACTCATTGGGAGTTGGGTCATCTAGACCCACTAGACAAAGTGCTCTTGAACCTTTTTTTCAATGATTAGTGATCTCACTGGTGTCCATGGATTACATGAAATCTTTTCCCACCTTTATCCACCTTTTGTCAGTGGTGGTAGGGAGAATGTAACGAATGGAAGGGTGGGGTCATTCTGACCCTATATAGATATCACAAGGGTTCTATAAAATGTTAAAAAACAATTTCTTTGATTGTACCTGAGCCTCAGCATGGACACACAGAGAAATGGTTTTGTCTGTTTTCAATAACTGCTTCTGTGCAAATCACATTTAAAGATCACAACCCATATTAAAAAGCAAACAAACATATAAAAACATCCTTACATCTCACAAAAACAAAAGGAATTTCAGAAACCAAAATGGAAAAAATAAAACGATAAAACATTTCAGAAAAAGAATTTGGGGATGATTTGCACTTGTGTGGGCTTCGGTATTCTAAAAACTTTGGATATGTAAATGCTTACTTATTGATGCACATGCGAGTAGACAACTGAATCTCTGATGTAACATTTAATCCAATGTTTTCAAGGCTAGTTATTTGAATAAACATCTGATAGGTCTAATGGTATTATTATTATTCAAGGTCTAACCATGTCAGGAGACACTGATTCTGTCAGTATTGGTAAGTTTCCAGACATTGGTTGTTGAACACGAAGGTCCAGATCCTGATCCTTTAGAGCAGAACACCATCTGATGTGTTTACTGTGACCCAGGGCTGGCTGTAGGAACACGTGTTCATATGGTCTTTAAAGGTTAGTTTTCATTTGACTAAATATCAATGGATGCATAAAGGAGGAGGATCAAACGTGTCCACATCGTTGACTGTTTAAGAGAACTGGAGTGAGTCAGTGGGATGTCAGAAAATGACTTCCCTCCGTCGCCATGTTGGAACCAGAAATCGTCAGTAAGCAGTGATTGGTCCAGGTCGGTCAGAGACATCATTTCTATGGCAACCACTCTCCCCAATCAGCAGTGAGCTTGTTGGAAGGCCACACCCCTACCACTTGAAAGCGGGCTACACAAAATCTGTCAAACATTTTGAACGTTGGACGTGAGATCTCATAGTTTTACTGAAGCATCTGATTGGTCAGTTTATAAATTGAATAACTTGTGATAATGAAAAAAACAGGAAGAACATGTTAAACTAGATATTAGAGCAAGGATGGTTATTCTGACCAATTGAATGACTTAGTAACAGCTGTTTATTTCTCTATGGGATTTTGGCTTCCTTGTAGCCAGCGGGTACTCCTGTTTGGAACGCCAGGGGTCACTCAGTCCCAGTTCATGTACCTCCAGTGGTCAATATTGATAGTTTTTCGTAGCTGTTTTTCAGACAGAGCTGGATTATGAACACTCAGCTGGAGCTGATCATGTCTTTGTGGCTCAAACAGGCGTCTAGGTTACTATTAGGCAGCTTGATATTGGCCGAGCTGAAACGCTACAACAGACCCATCTCCCTGAGTCTGAAAGCCCCCACAAACTACTGTCATGATGTCCCTGAATGCCACACGGAGGTTTCTGTTCAAGCAGGCGCCCTCCACTGACTTCTGTGCTCAGCATCGTAATCCTCCCCCATCAGGACATGAGCTCCAGATGCAGCGTTGGATCCTTTCAACCACAGGTTTTCCTTTAACTGCTCAACCGTAAAAGTTTGGACTCAGTCGGTTCAGTGTCTCCTTACTTCACCAGCTTCAACTAGAGAGTTCTTAGTTTATGGTCACAATGTTAAGACTGTGCTGTCAACCCAGAAATCCCTGTGCAAATTTTTGACTTTAAGATTTACTTTCATTGAACCAGCAACTCTTTGATTGGAAATGGCAGAAGTTTCTCCCAGAAGATTAGGAAAGGTCAGGAAGCTTATCCTGATGAAGCTAAATATTCTCCACTTTTGAATACATTTCAGCAAAAAAAAAAAGTGCTGGTCCAAATTTGCCAGCACTCCTGAATAATTCTGGAGAAGCTTTGATGCATGCAGGTGTCTCGTGAGCCACTCGAAAGTGACCGTGAGAGAGAAAATGTTCATACACATTTGTGCTATTCACAACATAAGTGTCCCTCGTGCTGCAGTCTGACTGTTAGAATAAAGAAATCAGACAGTGTAGTTTGTGTGGGGAATGCTACCATCATGGGTGGGCACACTTTTCCAACAATAGACCTAAAGGGTCTAAATTGATGGAAGGGCCATTACCTGGAGGCGGGAGAGTTTTAGTAGTCCACCACAAAAGAAAAATAACATGTAATCTGGGTGAAACCATTTTGATTGAAAGTGAAGAGACATTTGAAAACAGAAAATTTTTTGAGGTTTTGTTTCAGAACTTCTGACTTTTTGTTCTCATTTTAGAGCCAAATTGCAGTGGCTCGATGTCTCTCATGTAAAACACAAACTTAGAGAAATATACTGGTTAAGTAGTGTTTGAATGATAAAGAACTTAAGAATAACAAATCCTCCAACTCCACATGGATGCTAGAGCAGGGGTCCCTAAACTTTCTCTTATCAGGGCCACAAATTTTTTATTCTCTGATGTGTCTAAGCGTGTATGGAGACTGGAACAATCCTTTTTTTCTGGATCGAGTCCAGAACCATGCGTGTGGTCTGTATTCAGACTGCCATCCAGTGGACCATTCTGTAGCGGACCAAAAGCTTGTAACAACCATGATGCTAGATCTCTTCTAGGGTTGGGCGATGTCCCTTAAATTGGCCGTTGACGATGTATGCAGTCAACCATCGGGATGGACGATGTCATCGTCGGGGGGGGGTATTTTTACATTTTTCGTTCTTATATAACTGCTATTAATTTATTTTTACTTTTTTTTTTTTTTTTTCCCCAACTAATGACTAATCTGCGTCAAGTATAAACTGAAGTGACTTTGTAGAAAAAGTAACAAACAAGATAGAAAGAGGTAGTCTATCCCGCCCTTAATTAAGTGAAAGTGGACGGTAGTCTTGGTTACAGCTTTAAGGTTTGATGAAGTACATGGTATGTGTGGGAGATTTAAGACTACACGATCCGTCCATAGCTCTGGGTACAAAGCAACGGACTCAGAACGGGTCTAAAGTGTGTGTCTGAGCACAGCTCGGATCGTCAGCACACACACACAGCAGTTTGAGCTTCAAAGCAGAAATGTCGCTCAGTCCTTAGAAAACATTCAAACAATCACGTGGATTTGTGTTTCCAGTCGTGTCCCACGACTAAATAAAAGGCTGATGTTATTACCACATGTTTAGCGTGCAGCAGCCAGAATCTGGCGCCACCCACAGCTAATGTTGTTAGCCGATGTATACTGCTGTCCTGGCTCCATTCAGAAAAAAGCACTGACCACAGTTAAAATTCAAATGATGAGCAAACGGATTTGTTTCATAATAACCGTAACATTATTAAAAAGCCACGTTTAAAAGATCTCATCTAAGTATTTTACCGTTGCTGACGTAATAATATATATAGCCTTCGGCGCTAATTGTCGTTTTGTATTGAATTGTTACATTCAATAAAAGTTTGGAAAAAAAAGCCGGCTGTTGAAGTTGTATCCTTCGGTTTTCAAAACTGCGAATGTGCGATGATTTATTCCGACCCGAAATTGTGACCTTGGTGAAAGTTTTTATATTCTGAAAACATTTTCTGGGCCCCATCTGCGGTGGAATTCTAATCCGACCATTGATCCGATCAAGATATTTTGCACATGTAACGCGGTTTATGGTGTCGACTCGCAGCGTGGCGGGGGCGTGGCATCACGATGGTGTCTCTCCATCGGGATGTCAGTCACCCTATCGATGGCACAACCTAATCTCTTCACTTTCGTTGACCAGGGCCTGTTTCAGAAAGGAGGTTGAGTGTAAACTCTGAGTTCATTAACCCTGAAATCAGGGAAACCCTGGGTTTTCCGTTTCAGAATCGGAGGTTTGTCAAACCAGAAAGCAGAAATCAAGTCAAGCCCGTTTCTGAAAGAGTAACTTCTACTCGGGTCAGTATCCATGGTTACTTATGCTGTGTGAACCTAACCTGGTCGGGAGCAGGTTTATTCTCAAACTGAAGTTTTTGCGGTCCCTCCTTTTACTAAAAGCAGCCGGTATATTTAAACTTCAACCTTCATTGCCCACATTCCAGTCACACAGAGAGCGGTCTAAAGTGACAAGAATAGCTTGTCCTTTTGGAGGAGACCCAATAGGCGAGCTGCATTAATTCATAGAAATTACATTTACCTCGTCTGAGTTTGAGACCTCGACTCGATATTTTGTCATTTTCCCCACTCGTTTTTGTTTGAAGCGTTACCGTTTTTCGTTGCAGTCAATCACATATATAAAATGAAAACAACATTAGGTCTTGCCTATGTAGATGTTTCATATGTAAATATGTTTTATACTTCATTTTTAGCTGCTGCCATGTTCTTTTTAATTCTGCAGGATTGCATCTACATGAAAAATGAATCAGGGACATTGAATTAGATTAATGTAACAATTACTTTTTGGAAACACAATTTACTAGCACTGCTTACTTTCTTAATCCCATATAAACCTATACCACTTGATCAATACAAGGGTAGTGTTGCAGTGTGTGTGTGCTGGCGGGGTGCGATCCCACGAGAGACAAGGAGAGTGCAGGTGCAGATAGAGTGAGCACGGATGAGGAGGGCCCGGAGAAAGGTGTCATTCCCAGAATAGCTGTTTTGAGTCATTCTTAATCGCTCTGGAGGTGAGGGTTTCCAGGGAAGTGAACCCCGAAGGAGGTTTCCCTTCAGCCCTGGAAGGAAATCTCCCCTCTTGGCGTCCGAGAAGAGCGAGAGAAAGAAGAATCTTCTTGAAAAGGTTCAACAGTAGACAAAAAGTTCCTTTTAAAAAACACAATTGCATGTATTAATATTAAAAATGATAGCGTTTGCTAGAGGAAGGTTAACAAGAATCCTCTAAACATTACCACGACGTTAAATGCATCCCCAGTTGGTTCTGTACACTATACAGCATTTTCATGCATTTACACCAGGAATAACACTTCAAAAGTACACTTAAATATATGCATTTTTATTTCCTCCTTACGCTATTTAAAAAGTTATTACAGCCAATATTTTACAACAATGATTTAAATGCAAACTTAGGCATTAACTTGAGCAGCTATGTTTTCCACGCTAACTGTCTCTGTTTTGCAGATGCAGCGGTGTTGCTTTTCTTCTGGAATATCTGCTCATATTCACTGTAACTCTGCAGCAGCACGTCAAGTTCAGCTGGCGAAAAATCGCGGAATATCTTTCCACAGTTTGCCATGAGTGACTCGTGATATCTGCGCTTCCGTGATAATGGCTTCTTATAGGCCAGTCGCCGCTCACCTCGAATCAGTAGTCCACTCAGAGTTGATTGATCTGCTTGGATCAGCTGCTCTGAAACTGAAAACTCAGAGTTGTCCAAGCTCGATTGACCAACTCAGAAGTTCAGGTTGACCTCAAGTTGGTTGAACCTCCTTTGTGAAACAGGCCCCTGGAACCACGAGGGTGGATCAAAACAACAAGAGAAAGACGTGCTGCACTTTACAATCTTTATTGGGACAGTTAACTTATTCAAACTTTAGATTTGGATTGTTAGTTTTGAACGTGGGGAGCAAAACGTCTGCAATGATGAGCAGACGTCGGGTATGAAGGTCCACTAATGAGTATTTATGACATGTAGATTGGCCGGAAAAGCGGTTGAGAAATGCGTGTACCCACGTTAAAAAGTTGTTTGAATGAGTCTGCATATATTAATGAGTTTCTGTCCCATTATTTGTGGTGTTATAGGCTGTTTTAAAGAAAGTTCTGCAAAACTACAATGTAGATTTTTGGGATAGCGTCACAACTTAGCGTGCAGCCTCTTGAGGAGACACAGAAGAGTAAGTTTAAGCATTATTTAAAATAAACATTGTTTTTTCAGACTGAGAATCTCAGAAAACCCATAGCTCAGTCGATAGGACCTGAACGAACCACCTCCAAGTGTACTTCCTGGTCACAACGCAGGGTCTTTCTTGAGGCTGCGATGTGAGAAGACTCGCGATATTAGTCATCAATATTGCGATGTGATCTAACTCGATAAATGAACAAATAACAAAACAACCAAAAACATAATTTCCATTTTCACAGTTTAAAAATTACACTCCAAATGACCCTCGTCTACATAGGTCAACATCTAACATAAAAGAGCTCCATCTGATTGGTCAACAACGTCAAGGCGTCCATCTGATTGGTTAAATGCATAAATGGATTTATTTGATTCGTTAAATACTTCAAACTGCCATAAGTTGTTTAGCACATTTATAAATAGCTTTGTTTGTGCAATTCTCACTGTCTTTGCAATATGCATATTGCACAACGATTTTCGATATGACAAATTTGGGATATAATGTGCAGGCCTAGACTTTCTTTAATTACGAAGCACTTTGGTACTTTGAAGGAGTTGTACAGTGCTTTATGAAAAAAGTTTATTTTCACTCACTCACTCACTCACTCACTCACTCACTCACTCACTCACTCACTCACTCACTCGTTCTTCATCCTTTTAATTAAATAAACAACACTATTTATGAAACAACCAAATAAC
Source organism: Oryzias sinensis (assembly GCA_037389245.1). NCBI lineage: Eukaryota > Metazoa > Chordata > Actinopteri > Beloniformes > Adrianichthyidae > Oryzias > Oryzias sinensis. The sequence goes on from CM074499.1 coordinate 29,507,010, forward strand.
TCTCTGTGATTTTCAAAGAAAAGAGTCAGGAAACTTAATACTAATACATTTCAAAAATACAACCAACAAATAATCTGTCCCCTCCCGTCATAATCCCTTTCAGACTTTAGGGGGCTGCAGCTCCTCTCACATCTCACAGTTTGTACTAGACTTCCCAAATCAGACTGAGCAGCTGAGCTGTGTCCTGCACGTCTGTCCCATCCAGTGATGCACGTTATAACTCCAACAACAGGATCCATGCCCCATGTCAGCCTCCCCTCAGTCAGCTGACCGCGGCAGAGTGTCCGACGCCCCAGCCGGACCAGTATGAGCCGCTCACAGGGTGAGTGCCTTTCTTCATGTCTGTATGCAGCGGGGGGGATGCCATGCAGCGGGCGGTGACGGGGTCTTTGTGTCCTCAGCCCTGCTCCTGGTCCATCAGGAGGCAGCTCAGCTGCAGCCATGTGGATTTCTGAAGGAACCTTTCTGTCCGGCGGCATGGTCAGATCAAACGCTCAGAACCCTGATGGATGGACTGGCGCTCGGTTCATGTGTGTTCATGTGTTCTCAGGTTGACTCCCACCAGCCTGTAACCGTGGATGTGGATAGCCAGTGGTTTGGGGGGGGGCTGCTTGAAGCCTCCTCTCACGTCACACATCAGGTACATGTTGCTCAAAATGATCCTGACTGTTGTTATTTAGTGACCTGATGAAACAAGATTCAGGCTTTAGACCTTTTCTAGATTTACAGTTAAAATGTAAAGCAGGTATTTTTGTAAGAGACACGTCTAGGAGGATTAGAACTCTCTTCAGGCTTTTGCTGTCAGCTCTCAGCCTTTTCCTGGTGACACCACAGACTCCACGGTGGCTCAGACTGCTTTCCTGGATGTGTGCAGGTGCTGTGTGGTGATGGAGGAGGGCCTCCGCTTCCTCCCTCTCAGCCGGGGTTTTGGACTCTGTTGCCAAATGATTGTGCCTCTGCAGGGAAAGGTTTGGACTGCTTCAAATCCTGTAGCTCTCTCTGCTGCTAACATGGTCTCAGTGGGTCTAGGGCCTGCATTCAGCTCACACACAGCTTCTGAATACAAGTGAGCAGATGAAGGTGGGGGGACGCTGCAGCACAGCTGCTCAGATGGGGGGCTTCAGAGACGCTGAATGAAAGACTTCAAGGTCACTCTTCAAAATGATAAGAGCAACAGGAGGGATGAAATATTATTAAACCCTAAATAGAATCATAAGCAAACAAAAACTAAAAAGAATAACAAACCCCACTTAAGTAGAATGAAGTGGGGCTCAAGAGCACAACTCCATTGTGGGGACTGTTTTGACACTAGGAGCCACAATCCTCTGGTGTCCCCTAATACCTGAACTACTTTGATAAAGCTGGCATGAAGGAGGGTGGAGTGGGGAGTTTCAGTGAGCCTCTTTCATGTCCCTTCAACGGCAGATGGATCTGTCTGTCACCAGCATCTGTCTGAAAAAGCGTTTTGTGCTGTAAAAACTTGACCTAGATGAAGCCTGTCAGGATTCAGACGTCACAGCCACGGAAGATGTGAACAGACATGTCGCAGCACCTCAGAACAAAGTGAAGAAGCTCTGATGTCATCCATGGCATTCACTGACAATGTAGTCAGCAGCAATCTGTTTCATGGCCGTGCACGAGTGGAACTTCCTGATGGACTTTCAGCATCTTCATTTTCTCTGGAACTCCAAAGTCATGCCTTAAAAACGTAAAAAGTCCAAATAAAACCGTTCCTGGAGTTGATACAAGCCATTTGTTTAATGGTGAAGCTGATTGTTGTCACTGAGAGGTTCAGTGTGAAACTCTTTCCTGATTTCCCTTTTCTCTGTGTGTAGGAGATGACAACATATTTGAAACTCCTCCCCAGGTAGGAAAACCCTACTCCTTGTGCTTCCTGCTGATCAGCATGTTCTTACTAAATGTGTGGTGTGTTAAGCTTCAGCCAGCACATTCTCGGGGTGATGGCGGCATTCAAACCGCTGACAGACGATCTACTGCCTCAGCACAGAGGTGAGAAGTGTGGAAGTGCATGGAAGCGTTTTCTTATCTTCATCATCAGACTGTAAACTTTCAAATCTGAAAGCCACAGAACAACGGAGAAAAAAAGATTCAGATCAACTGAAACCCAAACCTGGTAGGACTGTGTGGAAGAGAACACTAGAACATATGGTGGTGCAGTGGTTCACAATAAGAAGGACCCCGGTTAAAGTCTCAGGTAGGAGACCTGGACCAGAACACCAATGGGGGGGCCTTTCTGTGTGGAGATACCTGCAAATATGTTCAAAAACTCCCATGGGTCGTTTCTAAGGTCAAGGACACGACATGGTCCAAGAAAGGTAACTAGATTTCAGAGAATTTAGATCCAGAGCCCTTAAGAGACGGGCTGATTATTTTTTTTACAGCTTAATAAGAGAAAGTGAGTCTTTTATCCATTGTGAATGAGTGGGTGGGCGAGGGTCTTTCCAGCGCATCAGGATAGTCCACCAACATATAACAACATATAAAGTTTGGAGCCTGCAGATACCTGAAGGGTTTTACTGAAACTAGACCACAACTTCTCCACAGGGCAAAAGTCTTATCAGTAAATGATGGAGGAAACAGACGGTTAAGATGGAGTGGCGACATGAGATGTGTTTTGGAATCGAATGTGCTGTTTAACTTGAGTTCATATCTTTAAGCAATGCTGAACTATGATATTATCGGTATAAGATATGGGAGATAGTTTAAGAGGAAATGAGAGAGTAGAGTAGCAGAAATACAAGACGACGACTCTGTTGGTAACCAGGCTGGCATAACCATAAAACTACGACACCAATATAATAATATTCGGATATTTGCGGCCCAGTAGTAAAAAAAGAACGTTTGGTAGGGAGAGGCCCCCATTATCTTTGCTTTCTTGCAATAAAGTTTTTCTCATCCTTGGAGGCTTTTTGTCCCATAAAAATTGGGCAATAGAATTATCAAGGGACCTGAAAATTTGCTTTGGAATAAATACTTGTTGGAATTGGAAAAAATAGAGAAGTTAAGGCAGCACATTCATTTGGATGCAGCTTATTCTGCCCGTGAAAGGTAGCGGCAGCATGGACCAAACTGTAAATCACATTTCATTTGATTCAGTAATGGGTTAAAGTTGGTTTTGAAAAGATCCGAAAATTCCTTAGTCACTTAAAGCCTAGATACAGTGAGGTCAATAAGTATTTGATCACCCTGTGATTTAGCAAGTTCTCCCACTTAGAAAACATGGAGGGGTCTAAAACTTTCATCATAGGTGCATTTCCACAGTGAGAGACAGAATCTGAAGAAACATCCAGAAATCACGTTGTACGGTTTTTTTTAAACAATTTATTTGTATATTACTGTGACAAATAAGTATTTGATCACTTGAGTTAAACAACTTTAATATTTGGCACAGAAGCCTTTGTTAACAATTACAGAGGTCAAACGGTTCCTGTAGTTCTTCACTAGGTTTCTACACACTGCAGCAGGGATTTTGGCCCACTCCTCCATACAGATCTTCTCTAGATCTGTCAGGGTTCTGGGCTGTCGCTGAGCTCCCTCCAAAGATTCTCTATTGGATTTAAGTCTGGAGACTGGCTTGGTCACTTCAGAACCTTGATATGCTTCTTACGGAGCCACTCCTTGGTTTTCTTGGCTCTGTGCTTCGGGTCATTGTCATGCTGAAAGACCCAGCCACGACCCATCTTCAACGGTCTGACTGAGGTAAGGAGGTTTTTGCCCAATATCTCACAATACAGAGCCCTGTTCATCCTCTCCTTAATACAGTGCAGTCGTCCTGTCCACTGTGCAGAAAAACACCCCCAGAGCATGATGCTTCCACCCCGTGCTTCACTGTAGGTATGGGATGATGCTCCTCCTTCTTCGTCCTCCAAACACGCAGAATGGAGTTAAGACCAAAAATAAGTGAACTCGTTCGCCTTTCAGGCAGGCACTCAGCAGTATTTTACTTGAGTTACTCCCCTAGGGCGGTTAAGTCAATTAACTCACCGGTTCAGCATCCTATTTAAGTCCAGGTGTGCAGTCGTTCATTCTCTTCTTTACCGCAAGCGCTGCATTCGTCGCCGGTTCTCCATGCCCGCTGGTCTCCTTCTTTCAGCATCTTGATTTATTCCCCCCGTTCTTTTCGGATTGATGATCCCCCTTTTTCTGATGTGTGTTTCTGATGGCTCTCTGTTTGTGTGGTGGACCGAGCAGTAGAAGACAAGGACAGCAAACAATTTTATCAAAAATATTTAAATTTATTTTTCAAAAAGTGTAAATGGGCAAAAATGGTCCCTTTTAAAAAAGAGGTCAAAATAACTAAATTAACTCAAGCTTTTAAATGTAACAGAGGACAACTGAACAGACAAACCAACTTAATTAAACTGACCTACCTAATTGCAAACACAAGGGAACATATATAGTGGCTGATCAAACCAACTAGACACACAAGGGGAAACTTAAAAAGACTAAGACAAAATACAGAAAACAAACTAAACTAATGTCCAACATGTGATAAATTAACATACACAATGAATGAAACTAAGGACCATCAAAATGGAAACTAAAGTAAAGAAACACAAAAAGAGTTCCTTGTCCACTGGGCGTTGGTTCAGTCCAATTAGCTGCCGGCTGAATATAAGGCCTCTGCTGACTGGCATGCATTCTTGTGTCAGGCCTGACTTGATGGTTCCAGCAGCAGATGGCAGCAGCAGCAACAATGGTTCCCTTAGCACTGGTAACTCAAATTAAACATTAAATTATAATAAAGTAAACTGAAACATGTTAATAAGTGAACAGATTTATGTAGGGTGTGGTGCAGGAGGTTACGGCCCTGATGGTGTGGCAGCGTAGGCAGCCACCACAGTTTGTTTTTTCTGTTGTAGCTGCTGTGTACCTTTGATGGTTTAATCAGCGTTTGGATTAGTCTTTATTAGACCTCTCATCTGTGGACATTTTACCTATGATTGGTCTCTTTTATGCAGCGTCTATGGCTGATTGTAATTCACTCGGCGATCCTCGTTCCTCGCCTCCACATGCTCAGGGTCTGGTTCTGCTCCGCTCTTCCTTCCTTTGGGCAGGCTGGTGTGTGGGCAGTCGCCCCGCTCTGTGTACCCCAGTGGGTCCAGCCTGGCCTTCAGGGACTTGCATCAGCCACACTCGTGAATGAGTCAGTTTCTTTGCGGCCTTGTTTTCTCATCCTGACAGTTATTTTCTTATTCTCTCTCTCTGGTTGTTTTAGAGTTTTGTGGGGGCTAAGTGATGGGATTCTTCTGGGGCTCGTTTTCGAATCCGCCACTGATGGTGGCCCCTATGAGGTGCCCATGTTGACGTAACTTGTATTGGACCTGTTAGCGCCTCGCAGGTCATCCATTCTGGGCATCAGTGGCCTAATTCCTAGTGCGCCTTCCGGATTAGGTTGTTTTTACTTCGGCTGACCATGCCATCTCCATGATTTTTCTCCGAATCCAATATGTGGCTGGGGATGACTGTTATCACTGATTTTCTCACTGTTCTGCCTCTTTATGCCTCCCAGTGGCGTCTCTTGGCATTTAGTTAGCGCTCGAAGTGTTTATCGGTTTACCTTTCAGCTGTCGTAGCAGTCCTCATAATTTTGACTGTATTATCAGAAGCCCTGTACTGGACTTCATGTAGGCTTATGGGCTCCCCTTCGTTCTGCGTGTTATTGATGATTTTTCGGTGGTTAATTTTCCTCTGTATCCCGGTCTTTTGCATCTCTGTGGCTGAAATTCATTTTCGAATCTGGGTTCCGCGTTATCTATAATGTATGGTCCTCCACCCGTCCGGCTTTATTTTCTTCTATGAATCTGGATGGTTCATTGATGCATGCCTCTGTCCCCTTATGTCATGTCTCATATTTGTGCAGCGCGTCGTTTATTCATTCTGTGGTTGAATGAATATAATTTGTCGATGTTGGGCCACCAGAAATTTGCTATGTGCTTTGGTCCCACGGTCATCCGTTCATCTTTATTTTCCTGTTCTGGGTAGTCGGTCCTTGGCCTCGTGTTCCTGTTGTTCTGGATATTCATGTTATGCGTTTCTGGTCTTTCTCAATGCTTGGAGTGTTTGTTATGATGGTGACTGTCGTGTCTTCGGTCTCCCTCAATTTGTTTTCTGAGGCTGCGCCCTCATGTTTTCGGGGAGAAAGATTTATGAAGAGTGGTTTGTGAATGTCCGGCCGCCAGAATTTAGGACGTTAAACCCAAATCCACAGCTCTAATGGTACTTTAACGGATCATGTGGCTATGAGAGAATTCATCTGTGGAGATTATATTAAGGCTGTTTCAAAAAGTGAGATGATAGTCTTATGTGTCATTGGTTCACTTGGTTTAGTGTTTAAATAACACCATGAGCAATTTTAACCCTAACCGTAGAAATTATATCACTTACGCTCTTTAGCTTTGTTTCAAGAGTTAAATCTTGTGTCCACAGGCCAGTCTTCTATCTGCCCGGCTTAACCTGATGACACTCGGCTAGATGCATCTCCATTTAGAGACTTGTACTCCGCCTCTAAATGCATGAGTTTCAGCCTAGCTAAAATGCTATCGAAATCTACGATCCCTCATGGATCTCAAGTTCTTCCTTTGCAGTATCAAGACCCCTTTGCTAATTAAATTTCAGTAGTCTGTGCTTTGTCGTCCACTTATTTGAGAACCATTGTTATCAAATGCAAAACATCAAATCCAGCCGAGCTGCAGTCCATTGCTACGTGGGATGTTGACCTTCCTCATCTACGAATCTCCTTGGTTTTTGGTTACCCTTCCAATCGCCTGCTCCTCGATGACCTTCTAAAGGTGCGTTCCTCCGGGAATGACAAAGGCTACTTCTCTCTTACCATTGGTGTGTATAAAAAAAATTAGGGTTAAGATTTTGTGCAGGTTCTGTATTTCACTATCGATTCACTGTTGGAATCTATGATCCTGGTGGTTTTCTATGGTGCGATGAATCCACAAAGGACTTTTTCCTTAACTCACTACTTGATTTCACTTTCTCAGATTTATTCTTTAAAAAGCACTGTTATTCCATTTATCTCAAGTATTCTTAAACTGATCAGTTTCTGAGTTATTTATATATTCTTTGCCAAGACTAATACTGCTTTGTCTTTATTTATGCATCGCTTCCTGAGCCTGCGAACCCTTACTCCCCGGTCAGCTTCTCCGTTTCTGGCAGATGATGTCACCCCTGCGTTCCTTGATCGTGTGCTGCAACGATGACTGCTCGAAGTACCTATTGAAGCACTGAAAGTGATGGGGCGGTGGACCTCATCTGCGTTCCAATGACACTTCTGACTTGAATCAATCAATATGTCAGCAGCAGAATGAATGTAAATTCTTGGATTATAGTTGTTTGAACTGGCAAAATTATTTGCCAGGTGGAAGCCTCAAAATTAGGATGTTCTTAAGTTCGTATTATAGTATGTGATGGAGCTCGAATTTGGTTTCTTAAGCTTGTATTATTAGTATGCCCAATGAAGCATCGAAATTATGGCCATTGAGCTCTTTCTTAATGCTCAGATGGAAATTTCAAATAAATCGATGTATCTTGAGCTTGTATAATTGGTATGCCCAATGGAAGAAAAATTATGGCCATTAAGCTTGTTTGTAGTACTGTCGAACAAGAGCGGCCCAACGTTCAAAGGGGCCGGGTCACACATAGCAGATCCATTAGATAGTGTGTCCCCTGAGTGGCGCTGTACTCGAACGGGAGCGGCCCAACGGTCAAAGGTGCCGGGTCACACATAGCAGTCATACTTGTAAATATGAATGTGGAATGCCGCCGAAAACACACCTCATCTTATTACACACTGATTATACATTTACATTCTCTTCTTGATGATCTTTGGTTTTGGGGGTTGTTATTACCCAAAAGTTTTATGGCCAAAATTCTCATGGAATTGAACGGAGCCTTATGCCAAACGAAAAGATTGTGAATGCCAACTTAAAGAACGTAAAAATTAAAAGTATGTGAAAATAAATATATTTTTACTGCACGTCTGACTGAAATAAGCGAACTCGTTCGCCTTTCAGGCAGGCACTCAGCAGTATTTTNACCAACAGTCAGAGATTAATTTTCTTTTTTCAAATGTTTTTTCTAACTTGTCCTGTCCAACAGCCGAGCAAACAGTGGGACTTTGACATGTGAGCCACCAGACATCCATTTAACAAACGTGACATAAGCATTTCGTAAGAATACGGCTGCTCTGCCAGAAATGCATGGAAGAGTGAGTGAAAACAGTGAGGACTGCAGTTCAAAGAGAGACATTGTAAAAAGACATCAGGCAGATGCAGATGTTCCCTGCAGGACAGAAAGTAGGAAGATGTTAAACTATGTTTTTTCTGTCAGTTGTGATGTCACTGTTTGCATTTGCAGAACCCTCAGACTCGAGTGTGATTCCAGACCCAGAAAAACCTGCCACTGCACCAAGTCCCGCTGCCTCAAACTGTAAGTCTGGCTTCCTGCTGCTCCTTTCTTCTTCATTCTGAAAGCAGAGCTGCACTTCCGTTCTTTATCTGAGACCCAAAGGGCCAACACAGCCTGTACAGATTTGCTTTGTCAGTGTTTGGCAATCACACTGTTTGACTCAGAAGAAGCTTTTTGGATTCTTTTTAAGGCTCTATAACAGGGGTGTCAAACATACGGTCCGCGGGCAGTATCCGGATCACCAGATGGTTTAATCTGGGCCAGTGGTGGAGAGAAATATTTATAAGGATGTGAAGAAAAAGCATAATTCTGGCCCAATCCTGTGGCGAGTTAAAGAAATAACTCAAATGTGCAATTCTGCCACTAGGGGGAGCAAAGGAAAAGTAAGATGGGCATGACAAGAGGTTCTGATGTCCTGAAGCTGATGTTGTGGCTTTTGATGACATTCCCTAGTGGAAGCATGTAAATGTTAAAAGGCAAGGGGCCAAGGATGGAACCTTGAGGCACACCATAATAATTTCATGAACCCCAGAAAAGTGTGTGTCCATGCTTACCATAAAGTTTCTCTCCATGAGATACGATTAGAACCACTTGAGAACAGTCCCTGAAAGGCCAAGACTTTTAAGTCTGTTTGCAAGGATCAGTTGATCAACAGTATCAAAAGCTGCACTTAGATCTAGTAGAACTAATACTGAGATCTGACCTGAATCCAAGGCTCACCTGACATCATTAACAATTTTTAACAAGGCTGTCTCAGTACTGTGGTTCGTTCTACAACCAGACTGGTTTATCTCAAAAATGTTGTTTTGTAAGTGAAACTCATTCTGCTGTTCAGTTATAAGAATGATCAGTAGTGAGACCCTAATGACCAAAATGTTGTTAAAAAGAAGAAAGGTTGAAGTGGAGTGCTGAGCTTTCCAGGAAAAATGAAAAGAGGTTTATTTGTTCACGGAGCTGAATGCAAAACCTGCATGTTTGGTACGTCATCAAGGTCACGGTGCTCAAAGAATATAACATTCAGCACAAAAAGAAAAGTTTCACCATTTGCAGTTAAGAAAAGAGAAGATTTACCAACTATTAGCTGGACTGAAGAACAACAGTCTGCATTTACTGCAGCCATGACGTCAGTAATGGAGCAGTGACAGCTACATTGTGCAGACAAGTTGGAGCAAACATCCAAACTATTTTCAGAGGTGAACTAATGGAAAAATGCTGAAGAAGTCTTGTTCCCAAATAGCAGTCGACCTTTGCCAACACAAGTCTGTCAAGGATTAGGATTACAGAAACAACATCTCTGAGGAGACTCGGACGTCAAATGAAGGTCAGGAAGAAGGCAGGTGTGGCCAAAAATTTCAGGCAGCGACCAGGAAACGATTCTTTGACATTTCATTACTTTTCTATCACTTGAATGACAGTAAATGTGTTTCTGCTCAGGATTTGAATTCTGATATTGATGGACAGCTGAGGTTTCAGGACAGAAAGGAGGTTAAATCTAACTTCTTGTTATGTTCATAAATTTAAGTTTAACTTCATTAAATTTTTCATTGATTTACTATGGAGTTAATTCAGTCTCAATAATCAGAAATGTACACAACCTGTTTCACAAATACACTCTGGTTCACAACTGTAATTTTACGCAAACATGCAATATTAATTTGGAAGTAAATGCACACCCTGTGTTTCAGAAACACACACGTTGTGTTTCACACATGCACACTAAATGTTTCACACATGCACAGTAAGTACATTTTTCAGAAATTCACAAAAATATTTTTTAGAAATGCACAATAGATGCTTCACAAACATCATTTTTAGGTACACTTGTAATATGAACTCACAGATTGTTCAAATTTTAGACTGTGCATTCACAAACCCAACCTCTCATTTGTGAATGTCCCCTGATTTGTGAGAGATTTCTCTGCGGTGAATATTGAGACTCCCTTCACGCTGCAGGTCAACTAATGTCACCGCTTATGACACAGAATAAGGGGTTTTAAGTATAAAATGAAAAAGCATTTTGAAATATTGCTTTTTCATTTTAATTTTGAGGCATTTGATGCAGCTACATTTTGAAAATTAAAAAGCATTTCTATTAATCCATTTTAATTGTCAAATTAGACATTTCTAAATGAATTATGCTACACATTTACCAGAGAACGTCTTGAAAATGAAATGTCAAATACCATTTTAATTTTAAATTTAATTAAGTGACAGAAAAAGCTGTGTTGAGGAAGGAAAAGAAAAAGCATTTTGGTGGATTGCTTTTTCATTTTATTTTTGAGTCAAAAAAATGCAGCTTCATTTTGAAATGAAAAAGCATTTCTGGTTTTTACTTTGCTTTTTATTAATGCTACAGAATCGCTTCCATAGTTTGACACCCCTGCTCTATACTGTTCTTGTGGTGCAGATGAACAACCCCTTGTGGTTCTTTCAGGTACTGCGACTGTTTCTCCAGCGGAATGATGTGCAGCAGCTGCAACTGCATTAACTGCCACAACAACATGGAGAATGAAAGCCAGCGGCACGAGGCCATCAAGGTTTGGGAGTAAACTGTAAATCTGCTAACTGGTACCCGAAGTTGAGCATGGAGCATGGAGCAGCTCCCATCCTCTACTACTCAGACTTCAGCTGCTCAACAGGAGCTTGCTGGTGATGAAAGCAAAGTGTGAGGCAAAGACTAACTGGTGGTGGATCTCATGTGGACCAAGACCCAGTGGGCCTGGTTTCCATTAACATGCAGTGTTGAGATAATGGAAGACTTCATATATGGGATTTTTAGAGTAGAGTAGAGAGTCGAGGATACTTTAATTACTATTTGGAGATATGCAGTTGTCCGGACAGCACACATACCACACTCGGAAAGGAAACAAAAATAAATTACCGTATATTAAAAATAACATAATATAAGAACAATGAATATGTAATGTATAAATGAATTAGTTAAGAGTTGACTTCTAACAATAAAATTGGGAGTTGGCCTGGCAGTCAAACTTGGTCTGTGACTGCAGCTCACTGCTGCCTTGTGAGGGGCTTGAATGCTGAGATCAAATGTTACACACGTGTGACAACGGATGTGACTTAAAGCTTAAACATTGAAACCAAGTATGTGAGGCTGAAGATGAACATTTGAAAAGAGGTTCTGGATAGAAGGAAGCTGTCATGGTTGAGATACAGTATGCTGGAGAACATCTTCCATCCACTGCAGCTGCTGAGGAACAGGAACTCATTCTGTGTACAGTAAAACAGTAAAACTATTCCTGTTTCTGCTGCATTCTGGGTACTGGAGCAGCACAGGTGGTTCTGCTCCATCCCCCAGAGCTTCCCAGCCCATTCAGCAGGACTCCTGTGATTATTATCATGAGTTGAACATTCAGCTGATTCTTCTGGCATCAGTGGCTTTAGGTCAGGACAGGGCTCTGCAACCTTTAATGCTAAAAGAGCTATTTGGGCTAAAACCCAGTGAGAGCCGTAAAATACCACTTCAGTACAAAAACAACCTTTTTTGTTTTTTCTGGCCATTCATTTGTAAAATATAACTTTCAAATATTTACAATAGTTGAATTGTACCAGGGTCAAATGTTTCAATAAACAACTGTTTTAGCTTATTTTACTTTTGACAGTAGCACATTCAAGTTAATTTCAAAATAAAATACCCCATGTCAAAATGTTTAGTGGTAGAGCTGTCGACCTCTGATTGGAAGATCATAGCTTTTCCTCCTGCCTTGGCTGCCCATGTGTTGAAGTGTCCTTGGCCAGAGACATTGTTCCTGGAAGTTCTAGGTTAGCGCCTCTGTAAGCGGAGCCGCCATCAGTGTGAATGTGAACGGGACTGTGAGTGTGCAGCGCTTTGGACCTTCTAAGAAGGCAGAACAGCCCTACATACAGCAAGTGAACATCATTTACCACATCAGAGTCTCCTGCTGCAACTTGAATTAAAAATGCAGAAAGGTCAAGCATGGCATTTTCTACCATTAGGACTGGGGTGTGCCTTCATTCTTTTTCTCCTTTTACTATCAAATCTAATCATGACAACGTTGGTGTAGAATCTTTTAAAAACATCTGTACATATAAATATAACTCTGTACTTTAAGGACAACATCTAAACACTGTTGTGTTATGCATTCAACTTATTCGATTAATACACTTCTGACAATATTTTCAATTAACCATAATTTTGCTGAGTTATTCTCACACATGTTAAAATCTAAACATAAATGACAAGATGTATAAACTTAAACCAATTAAGCTAAACTACAGACGACTATTTATTCTAATTGTTGGCATGTTTCTTGAAAGCCAAAGATCAACATTGGAGGAATATAAGAGCCTAATGTGGAGCATCAGGTCACAGACATCTGCTTTAGACCTTCAGATCTTACATGAGAGTTTTTCATATCTTTATAAATCTTATTTTCCCACTGCTATAGTGATTTTATTTTCTAGTCTTTGCATTGAGGACCTCCAAAAAACAATCAGTCCCCGCTCCAAAAGTCTCTTAATTCTCTCCCCCTGTAAAGGGAGGCTGCAGCGGGCGCAAAGGCCCGAACCCAGCAACGCTGGCCGAGTCGACACTGTCACGATCGATCACACCTCAATGGAGGTTTCAGTCTGGAGGACCAGGCTATCTGATATCATGATATCTGAGGATCTGATCTGTCAACTTTGTTACAGGAAAACGCTTGCTGAGGAAAAGGTTCTCTCAATCTGGGATTGATTTTTCATTCTGTTCCACTTCAGAAAGGAACAAGAATCACCACAAGGCAAGCTGGTATCATTCTGGCCCCCCAGGTTCAGCTGGAACAGAAAAATACACCATTGCCAGCAGTTTTAAACACAAACTTCAATCATGAAGGATGATGTGAAACTCTGTGTGTTTGAGTGGCGAGTGAGGCACTGATGTAATCAGTCAGCTTATATTTAGCTGAGCTTTGTGTTAGAGCCAATTTCCAAAGGAGATGTTAAAATAAAAAGGTTTTTGTTAAATATATTCCATCATTTGACCCAAAAATGAATCCTGCAGAGTAGCTTCTTCACCATTTGATTGCCAACAGTTAAAGTGTGTTATTCAAAATTTCATTTCAACATTTTTCTTCTGCTTACAAACTGTAGCGTAGAATCCATCCCCACTGTGAAGCATGGTGGTGGCAGCATCATGCTGTGGGGATGTTTCTCAGCAGCAGGCCCTGCAAGGCTTGTAAAGATAGAGGGCAGAATGAATTGTGCAGAATAACCTGAAATCTTGGAGGACAATCTTTTTGGGTCTGCAATAGAACTACGGCTCAGGAGGAGATTTCTGTAGTTTCCAAAGCAAACTGCAAAAGCTACACAGGAATGGTGGAAAAAGAACCAGGTCAATGTTCTGGAGGGCTGAGTCAAAGCCCAGACCTAAAACCCATAGAGAATCTGTGGCTGGACTTGGAAAGGCTGTCCATGCCCGGTCCAAACGCAACCTGACAGAACCTGAGCAGTTCTGCAAAGACCAATGGAGCAAAATTCCAGTGTGCAGATGTCCAAGACTGATGGAGACGTCTCCACACAGACTCAGTGCTGTGATTGCAGCCAAGGCAGCATCTACCAAATACTGACTTGGAGAGAGGGGGGGGTAATTATGCAAACAGTTCTATTCCATTTCATATTTTGTTTCATTGACGTTACTTTGTAGAATTCTGTGGAAAGACCCATTTTCTTGACCATGAGTGATTTATGAAAGCAACAAAAGAGACAAACATCCGGGGGGGGGGGGGGGGCTTCTGCAGGGCAGTGTATATATTCAAAGCTACATCTATGTCTGAACAGACTCAACGGGACTTTCCAGGGGTTTCATTTTCCGAGTGTCATCCACTCTTTAAAGACTAAACTGCAGTAGCTTTGATTTCTCTCTCTAATCAGACGCCTTTCATGACAGATGCTTTGTCTTCTTTAGCTGTGTTTAGGTCGGAACCCTGGCGCCTTCAGGTCCAAAGGTTCTGCTGGGACGTTCGCTGAATCCAGAGGTTGGCCTGGCAGAGGCTGCAGCTGCAGACATTCTGGGTGTCTAAAGAAGTACTGCGACTGTTACGAGGTACAGACACACTACAGAAATGAGGAAATCATGTTGGCCTTTGTCCAACATCGACTTTTTTTGCCAACAATCAGCTGTCTGCTGGACATTACGGTCAGCTCAGATTTCACAGACTTTACCTTCACCTGCAACAGAAGTTGGCCTCCTAGGGAAACCACCCAATCTAGCAACACTGGCCCCCAGGCTGCTTGCTGGCTGACAGAGGCCCGCTGGGGGTGCAACAGGCTGGCCATTTGTCCAGAGTATCCCGCCTTTGCCCGCTGCTCAAATCCCACCGCAGGACCTCAGATCGCATCTTGAGACTAGCATTAGGATTGATGCTGCATTCACACCACCCTTGAGAATTGCATATTACTTTGAATTATGACTCAAAAAATACTTTTGTGTTTTAAAAATGACAAAAATGAGTGAGTTTTCTTCATATCATGCAGCCCTAATGGAAACAGTGTAATTGTGAAATTGTGTTTTGTCAACTTTTCTAAACTCTCAATACACATGTAATGTGGCGCTGTGAGCTGCTGCACTGAGGAAAGAAGCAGAGTTTATTAGAGGGGTGTTGCGCCCAAATGGCATTGATCTGTCGTCTAAGAGTTTCTCCCGGGTTTTTCTAAGAGTTTTTCCGGGAACAAAATGTTCAAACAGAATACCGTAATTTCCGGACTATACTGTGGAGTGCATCTGATTATAATCCGCACCCATTACATTTTTAAAGGACAAATCATTTAGTACATACATAAGCCGCATGTGCCTCACTCTTGTCTCTCACTCACTCTTGTCTCTCACTCACTCTTGTCTCTCACTCACTCTTCTCTCTCACTCACTCTTCTCTCTCACTCACTCTTCTCTCTCACTTCTATCTCTCACTCACTCTTCTCTCTCACTCACTATTCTCTCTCACTCACTCTTCTCTCTCACTTCTATCTCTCACTCACTCTTCTCTCTCAGTATTCTCCCTCCCTTACTATTATTTCTCACTCACTCTTCTCTCTCATTCCTATCTCTCACTCACTCTTCTCTCTCACTCTTCTCTCTCACTCACTCTTATCTCCCTCACTCTTGTCTCTCCCTCACTCTTCTCTCTCACTCACTCTTCTCTCTCACTTTTATCTCTCTCACTCTTCTCTCTCTCACTCACTCTTCTCTCTCACTCTTCTCTCTCACTCTTCTCACTCACTCTTATCTCCCCCACTCTTCTCTCTCAGTCACTCTTCTGTCTCACTCTTGTCTCTCCCTCACTCTTCTCTCTCACTATTCTCTCTCACTCACTCACTCTTATCTCCCTCACTCTTCTCTCTCACTCACTCTTGCTGTCTTGATACTTAATTCTTCTTGCATTTTCCACGATGAGGGTCTGTTTATGATATTCATTCCCCTGTCTCACGCTTACCCTTTCTGCTCCAGCGCCCCTAGCGGCCGTTGGAAAGAATGCATGAATTAGCCGCATCATTGAATAAGCCGCAGGGTTGAAAGCATGTGACAAAAGTAGTGGCTTATAATCTGGAAATTACGGTACACACATATCAGATCCATCTTTCAAGGTGGTCTAGGCTTGTTTCCAATCGGACTGAGCTCCAGTTCTCTCTGAGATTCCTCAGTCTGAATACGGCTGAAGCCGAACAAAACTGCCACCGTAGCCAGACTTTACGGGATGTAAACACTGTAGCGGGCAACGATGAGAGCCAGCAACTCATCAAAACTGGGTTGGATGAATGCAGGCTTGGTTATTGCTCGTATGGAAGCAAGTTTCTGAAAATGAAAGGCAGGATCATCTGTTGTTGGTCCTGTTGACAGGCAGCTGTTTGTCTCCTGATGTTCCGTCAGCTTTGCTTTGTAGATGATGATTCAGGGCGTGTGTGTGAAGATTTTGTTTTCTTCCATGCAGGCCAATGTCAAGTGCACATCCAGCTGTAGGTGTGTTGGCTGCTGTAACTATGACAACCGTGGGTGAGTCCCGTTTGACACAGTTCTCCCATAAATTTGTTTATTCCAGGCCTGTGTGAGCCTTTGGTAAACACTTTAGAATTTTAATGGAAAAAGTCAACATTAATCTAAAAGTCATTTAAGTAAAGTTGAAGCAAAATGTTTAGTTCTAGCAGATGGAGCTCTTTTATGTTAGACGCTCGTCTCCTATGTAGACGAAGGTCATTTGGAGTTTAATTTATGTTGACTTTAATTCAAAATAAACTGTTGCAGTGAAATAGATATGATGTATTTAGTTGTTCTGCTATTTGTTCATGTATCTCATGTTATATTGTCATCACAATATTGATTGCTAATATTGCAAATCGTGAGTTTTCTTCATATCATGCAGCCCTAATGGAGACAGTGTAATTGTGAAATTGTGTTTTGTCAATTTTTCTAGTCTAGACTAGACTGTAAAGTTTGGGTGTAATGGAAACACAGCTACTGCCACTAGTGAACATTTTTGATTACAACTGAATTCATGTGATGTCTGCTTTGCATGTAAAATCTGTAATGATACAAAGAGCTCAACAGCACATCAGCTATGGCCAAATGAAGGAGTATAGCTAAAAAATAGGATCTGCACACTGCCTCACCAGAACAGCCTTTTCAGCAAATGTTAGTGTGAGAAGTGTAAACCCTCCTGCTTGTTGTTTCAGCGGTGCAGCAGAACTGGTCTCTGCTGTCGGGGTGGAGACTGTGTGCCAGTCTCTGATGGGTCAGGCTCTTCACGCTGAACAGAGATCCCTGAGCGCAGCTGCAGCCGAGCGCCTCCTCTTAGAGCAGTTTGGACGTCACTTGGCTCAGATGGTCAAGAAACTCTAAAACTGCCTGGAGTGACATTGAAATGCACCTGTCCTGTCAGGTGAAGCCCCTTTACTGTATGAGTGCTCTGCTGAAACTCTGTTCCTTAGGTTTGTAGTAAAAGGAGCTGATCTTCAAGGCTTTTCTTATTTTATCCAATGCACAGAGCAAAAGTTATGCTTTGAAACTGCTGAGCAGTAAGTATTGACATGAGAAATACTTTATCATTGTATTTATTTTCATTGTATTTATTGTACTGCAGCTTTGTAACATTGCTGATTTAACTGTCTTTAATAAATGTATGTTTATGTTTTGCATATTTATTTATTTGCAGTTTCACTCCTGTTCTGAGCGAGATGCTGCACGGAAAACAGACCCACTCCAATGAAAAGGGTGTTTTTGTTTGCTTTTAACATGTTCTTGTAATATTTTTCTCATAATGGAGGACATAATTAAGGTACATTAAGATTAAAACTACATTACAGTATTTTATTCAAATCGTGAATAAGCAAAAAAAAAATGCAGTTTGAAAAAGCTTGTGGAGGTGACGTACAAACTACAATCAGTGGGCCCATAGCTTCCTGCTCTGCTCCATTCTGATCATCCACTGTCAGACCAACAGATCCATGAACGTCTTTGTTTTCCTGATCTGAGCTGGAATCTGGATCAGAACTGGACGGAGGGATGGATCTGAGATTGGTCGCCCGTTTTGTTGCACCACTAGTTTGAGGTGTAGGGTTGTCCGATGGGCTGTAAGCTAGCCGTAGAGACTGCAAACAAAGGGATGATGGGAAATGAGCACAGATTTACTCTGCTCCAACAGTCCCGCCCACAACGATGAGATGAATTTCTAACAAACTGCAGAACTGTGTCCTAGAAAAGAACAGGCTTTTTAAAATTTTGTCTAAAATAAACTTAACCATAATTAAAAAAAAACACTGGGAATGTTTTTACAAAAAGATGATTATAGTGGTACTAGTGCACCACACAAAAACAAAAAAAACAGACAGCGCTTTATGACTTATGATCATTTATTTCTACTTCAGCTCAGATAATTCCAATAAGATCAGAGTGTAAAAAAGGAGAAAAAAAGCAATCCCAGGCCAGCCAAGAGACAAAGTCTGTCCAGCGTGTCCTGGGTCTTCCCCAGTGGGACATGCCCATAGCACCTCCCCAGGGAGGCATCTGGACCAGATGCCCGAACCACCTCAACGGGTCCCTCTAAATGTCAATCAATTTATTATTTGTATAGCACTTATTTAAGCAGAAGAAACCAATGTGCTTAACATAAAATCAGACACAATATGATACAATAAAGAAACAATAAAAGCAATAAAACATCAAAAGAATAAAATGAGGAGAAGTGGTTCTACTCTGAGTTCTTCATGGTTGACTGAGCTCCTCCCCCCGTCTCTAAGGAGCTCCCAGCCCCCCAAGGAGGAAGCTCATTTCAGCCGCTCTATTCAGGACCTGGTTCTTTGGGTCATGACCCAGAGCTCATGACCATAGGTGAGGATTGGAACGAAGATCGACCGGTAAGTTGAGAGCTTTCTAGCTTAGCTCTCTCTCTTCACCTTGAAAAGAGGATCCACCCCCCCTGTCTGCCAGCCCAATGGTATTCCCTGCTGCCACAATGCTGCAGAGACATGTCAGCCAAGACACTTCCACAGCATCCAGAGACTTGAGGTACTCGAGGCAGACCCCTCCTGGTGCCTTACTCATCCACTGCCTCAGTCTTCAGCTTGGGTGATTGACAGTCCCACTTTAAAGTCTTCAGCCTCTCTCCAATGCAGCAATGGAGAGACATCATGGAGGAAATTTTCTCCATAGAGAAGATAACATATTACTTAAGGTTAGAGGCACAAAAACTCGAAGATCGATGGAACAAATGGACACAAACTCAGCTCCCTCGGTCCGGTCTTGAAACAATGTTTTAGTTGCACCCCGCTATTTACGTCGGCTTTTGTTTCCCTTTTTGTTTTTTGTTTTTCCTTCTCTTTCTTTTTGTTTCCTTTGCTTTTGTTCTTACAGGAAAAGCTGTATTCTGTGTTAAGAAAAATATCTAAAAAATAAAGTTACAAAAAGTCTTCAGGCTCTGCTTTTTCAAGAGATGGCACAAGGGTTTAAGCTCTTCTGGATGTGGGAGTGGGTTTCCCAAACGTACCGGCCTCCTTCCCCATCAGCGAATCCAAATACCAACCAGGTAATGATTCGTGGACAAATCTGCCCCTCTTAACCCGAATGTCCAAGACACACGGCCGAAATTCACCTGCAACAACTATAAAGTCGATCGTTGATCTCCTGCCATGTGTCTCTGTGTGCCTTGTTAATAATAATAATGTATTGTCCCTCTTTTCCTCTCCCCTCCTGGGGAGTGGGAGTGCTTCCAGATTCCAGTTGGCTCATCCATTCTCCAGTTCCTGACCGTTTACCTCACCTTTGCTCCCGCTCCTTCACCTGGCTGTGGATCCTGCCTCTGGCTCGTCTCTGGCTCGTCACTGCTCTGTACCTGACCGAGTACCTCGTCTTTGCTCCTGCTCCTGGCTGTGGATCCTGCCTCTGGCTCGACTCGCGCCCCTGACTGTCCCCCCCAACCACGACTGGATGAAGCTCTTCTGCTGGACTTTTATATATGTAGTTGTAGATTTAGATGAGTTAATTCTTCTCTAAGAGTTCTGGTACATCGCCTGTCCGTCCTGGGGGAGGATCCCTCCTTCATGTGGGCACCCCTGAGGTTTCTTCGTTTTTTTCCGGAATCCGTTTTTTTGGGGAGTTTTTCTTTACCGCAAAGGAGGGTATAAGGGCAGGGATGTCAGTTTAGCTTAGTCAGTTTGTTAGTTCATTTGAGTATTTTCCTATTGAACTCTTTGTATTCGTGATCCTTTTGAGTTCATGTTTTACTTTGAAGCCCATCGAGACAACTGTTGTTGTGATTTTGGGCTACACAAATAAAATTGGAAAAAGAAATTGAAAATTGAATAGATGGACACCCTTGTGCTCAAACACGGTTTTATGGACAAACTATGACGAGCACAGAAGTCCAACAAGAAAACGCTCCTCGGGTGCAGGTCAGTGAGGGCATCCCTATCAATCACGCCCCTCCAGGTTCCACTGTCGTTGCCCACGTGGGGATGAAGTCCACTAGAAGGAGAATAGAGTCCCCTGTTGGGGCACTTTCCAGTAACCCTCAGAGAGACTCTGTTTCATGCAGAGATGTTTTTTCACTGCTTTTCTCTCTTTTTCCTCTGCATGTGATTCTTGGGAGTAGTGAGCTGAGTAGAGACACCTGGTGGAGACCTGACGACCTGATGAGCTGTCCAACCAGAGACCAGCCTCCAGGATTGCATATAAGCTCCTGAAAATCACTGGAAAAGGAGGGCCTCTTTCTTAATTCACAACTTTTTTTGCGGATGCTCATATGCAGTCTGTGCTGAGAGTGTGGGAGGTTTGTGGACAAGTAAGACAGGAGACCCAGGATACCCAGTACCCCTAGTACACATAACATAGCATATTTTCTGTTATGCACGCTAGGTAAGTCGGTTGGTGCCACCTCTTGTATGTTTTGATTTCCTTTTGTAGATAATTCAGTGAGACTTTGTTTTCTTGTTTTTGTTTTAAGATAGTCAGAGCTAGGCCTTTGTTCTAGTCATTTCATTCCTTTGGGCCATGCCTCTCTTTTTCACTTATATCAAATAAAAACCTTAATCAACCATTGTGTAATGGAAACTATGGAAAGGTCTGAGAGCTTGTGGCGAAACTGCTGTTGGGCCCATAAACCGCAACCTCAGAGACTTCTCCCCACCCAAAGGCAAAGGGACATGATCCTCTCGGCCACTGGGGTGAACTCCAACACTTGGCAGCTGAACTGGGGCTCATGGGTAAACCCACACTGGCCTGCCGCCTCTCACCATGTGCAACTTCAGAATTGTCCCTTCAGAATTGGGACATTGTTTCAGAACCCAGTGGCTCAAGCTCTTCACTCATGCAAGACACAGCTTGCAGATGGGGGGTGGGGGTGGGGGGGGGGTGGAGCTATTCAGCTCAGCACCAATGGCCACGCCCATGTAGAGGAGATTTTTGGAAAGAGGCTTCAGATAATCATGAAAAATGGCTTTTTAAGACATTTAGGTTGTGGGATTTTGGTTAAGGGTGGCGCAGTGGTTAGCGCAAGAAGCACAGCAAGAAGGCCCCCGGTTCAAGTCCCAGCTGGGGGGCCTAAAAAGGAACACCAGTGGGGGACCCTTCAGTGTGCGGTTTGCATGTTCTCCCCGTGACTCTGGCTTCCTCCCACCGTCTGATTTATGGCCCAGCGGCAGGAAGTGCCCTGCCTTCATCCACAAATGGCCAGGATAGGCCCCAGCAGCCCAGTGACCCCAAAAGGGACGAAACAGGTTTAGAAGATGAATGATTTTGGTTTGAAAACTTCATAGTCATAATTAAAACCCCACTGGGAACGTTTTTATTTAAAGCTTAAAGTCCTCCATCACTTAAAACTTAAACTCTCCTTAAGTTGGAGCCATTATGGTCAATGGTTGGAGTACAAACAAAGACGAGAACTTTATGGCTGTGAAGCAAATGCAGAGAATGACTGAAAGTTGTGCAAAAATCAAATCACCAACATTTTGAGACGAGCAAGAGCCATGTAGCTTTCTGAAATAAGATTTTTGTAGAAAAGGAATTTAAATAGCCAAGACAATGGGAAATAGGACAAGAACAGTAGAATTACCCAAGTCTTTTAAGAAAGGATAATAAACTTTGAAATATGAATATAGCATAAATGACAACATATTTTTTACAAACAGAGAAAAAATGGAGATCATCTCAGTGGTGCAAATGATCTAACATTGTATTTTTTTGCAGAACCGAATCATTGGGAGAATAATATCATTTCAAACCCTATCGTTCATGTTTAAAACAGAGGGTTTGCAAGAACTGTTTTCACTTCTGAAGAGAGAAATCCCTTTAAACTTCAGGTTGTTCAAAGCTATTTGAAGCAGAATGTTTGAAAAAGTCTCGCATATATTTTTCAATTTACGTTTTTTTTCATCTAAATTTAAAATACGCTTGAAAGTTCCCTGAAAAGTCAGACAATGGTTTGGGCTATCTCTAATCTATCATGTCATCAGAATAACTAATAGAATTTGGGGTAAACTGATAAGGGAAGGGTAATCAAACATGTCGTTTTTTATTCAGATTTTGGTGAAGCAGAAGAACAAAATATGTTTTTTATATTCTTGTCACTGCTGTTCTCTGATTGTCTACACAATTTGCGTTAGTTTAACTTTGCAGTGAAGATTTGAACGCACAAGCCCTCAGATGTACAGATGGAGGCGTGAACGTTTCCCTGTTTCAGACAAACAGGAAACTAAATTTCCTTCGTGAGGAAAAACAACGTTCTGCAGTTGAAACCAAAAAGGTTTCAGCGTGAGTTATCTGTAGCACAGCACCCGCAGAAGCCCCCAAACCCACGCACAGTATTGACGGCTGCATTATGGGGGTGACGTCAGTCTGTTGTTTTGCTGTTCTGAGGCCCCTAGTAAACAGGAGCCTTGCGGGGCCTCATGGGGAGCCGGATCGAAGCTGCTTCTTGGTGGGGAGATATAAATGGTCTGAGCGCTGCCCTGGAACAGACACATGCTGGACCTGAGCGTCTGCGCTGACAACTGCTGACATGGTGAGTTTGATCACACAGCTCAACGTTGGTGCATTGTGGCAGGAAAGACAAGCTTCTCCTTCATCACACAGCCAAAATGATTGAAGGTTACACACATTCAGTGCACAAGTCAAACTGTAATGTGCTTTTTAGCTTTTACCGTTTCAGTGTTGACTGTTACTTTTTGCATAACTTCTGTTTTGGAACATAAAGTGACTGATTCTGTTTTTGACTGCATGGTGGTTCTGGAATACTCTCTCACCTCTCAGTAAGAAGGTCCTGGTTCAAAACCTGGATGGGTCTGTTTCTATGTGGAGTGTCCTCCTCGTGCATGTGTGTGTTTTCTCCACTTTCCTTCTACAGTCCAAAAACAGGAGTCCTAGGTTCACTGATCACTCAGGAAAAAATTAGTGTGTGTGTGGCCCTGCAATGCACTGGGGTCTTGAACCTCTCCTTTGCCCTAGCAAGGGTTAGGATAGGCTCCAGCAACCCTGCATAGAGGATGAATCAGTATTGCCTCAGAAGACATACTTATCACATCATATCATTTCCAAACTGATCTAAATTAAAGATTGGATTAGTCAAGTTAACTAAAGACACTAAGAACTGCTTTTTAAAAAGAAATGCAGGATATTAGAGGTAAATTATTTTCCTAAATGAATGCTTCAATAATCTCTTAAGAACAAGTACAGGAGAGGTTCATCCTGCCTTTGATGGCCCTGATGCAGAAATAAACAAAGAAAAGCACGTTTGGGAGGATTTGCTTCCTTTGTTTGGCTGAACGTAGACACTGCACGTGGTTTTGTATTTTCACTGAGAAATGTGTTGCTGTTTTGAATGTCCTGTTGCAGAAGACGAAGGCTTTGGTCATGTGGACGTGCAGTCTGGTCATCTCTCTGTTCCTAGACTACTGCCACGCTCAGAAGGTAGAACACGTTCTGCACGTCAAACGCTGTTCTTTAAAGCACCGAGTTCCAGCAAACTCTTGTGTTTCCACTCAGCTGAACATCCACTGGGGTCCACAGTCCATGATGTACCTGAAGGGCAAGTGTGAGTACAAACACACATCCTGCTCTGCCGTCTGTTTCACAGCATTTGTCTCATTTCTGATCAAACCTGATGGCCCGTTGTCTTGTAGATAACATTTAAATGAGACTGAATGGCTTGTTTTGACTTTCACCAGAACAAATAAGAGTTCTTTATTTTAAAAGAGAATTGTTTCTAAATGAGTCTTTTTTTGTTGGTGGAGTGTGACCTACTGTGGTGTCAAACATCACCTGGAAGCTGTTGATTCATCTAGACATCAGGCACACATGCTTGGTGATAAACTGTTTCTGCAGTGTGAGATCCTTCATCATTGTCAGGCCTGCAGTGGCTTCCAGGTACTTTCCAGTTCATTTTAGTGTCTCCAAACTCCAGAATCTTCTGTCTTCTAATTCTTTTTTGTGGATTTTCTCTCCTTAACAAGCAACTCTTGAAATTAAAAAAACTGGTCAGCATGTCTGCATAGTGACACCCCAGCATCTCTGCGTCTGTCATGTCCCTGAAATCTGCTGAGTTTCTTTGGTTCTTGTGATTCATGGTTTAGTGGTAAATTTAGCAGTTTGGGGCTCCAGGCGAACAACAACAGTGGTTGTGTTATCTTTTAAATCCTTCCCTGTAGGGTAAAACGCTGAATAAGTTCCTCACTGGTCCATTCTTAGACAATGTCACTGTCAAGAATCCAAATGTTTTGATACAAATTTAAAAACTAAAATCACATTTAAATGCTAAAGAAATGTATTTTATATTATATACAATATTTTTTACTTGCATTACATTTATTAAATGCACTAACTTGTTAATCCCTCACTTCCTAGAACAAACAAATGAGTATTTTTTGTCTTTTCTTCAATTTGTCAGGGTTTTTTTTTTTTTTTTGCTTAAGGGGACAAAAACATTTTAAAAGAAATCCTGGTCTTTTCTTTTTTTCCTGTCCTCCAGTTTTTTTGGAAGTATGGCAACAAATTGCCTTTTCCTCTTTTCACAGCCCCTCGGATCCCTCTACAGTCTTTGTCCTCTTTTAAAAATTGCTTTGTAACGTCATTTAAGATGTTGCCAGAGTTGCCAGATAGTGACGTGGTTTTCCAGCCCAAAAGTCATCTAAAGACCACCAGAACAACAAAATAAATAAATAAAAAAACACATGAAATATTAATTATTGATTAATCATCCATTAATTATTACTTCCAAATTTAGTGAAATTTTAATGAAAGTTAATGAAATTTTAACATTTTTTAATTACATTACATCCACCATTTTTGCAGTCAATCAGAGAAAAACATGAAATAATGGAATTCTACTGAGCTTCACGAAATTAAACCACTGATGTTTCACTCAAATATTAAAAACAATAAAAAAAAGTGGGAAAAACACACAAATATTTAAACACTAGGAGTTGTAGTTTAACGTATTAGTCTGTCGTGAACTAAAGTGGAAATGTTTTTGTATTTTTACTTTTATGAATTAAGGTGAGATCAAATAAAAGCAAATGTCCAACATACTAAAGAGGAGTTTGGCCCCCCCCCCCCAATTGAGCGGAAAACTGCTGAATCTGGCAACAGCAATCTCCCTACTTTCTGGCTTGGAACGTGGTTCAACCAGGAACTGAAAACTCCAGAACCAATCCCAAACCCGCCCAAATTATGTCCATCCAACTAAAGCATTTTTCCCCAAAAATTCAGAATAAAAACCGCCTGTTGAGCGTGAAACCGCCCAGTCTGGTAATGCTGCCACTGCTCGCTGTCTCTGGACTTGCTGTTGACTGGAATATACAATTGCTGCAGAAGGACGGGGGAGGACCAAACACTTTAACATGAGCAGTCTTAGATTCAAAGATGCAATGATTTATAGATTCAAAGATGGCAGTTTAGTGATTTGGGGTGTTTTTATGACAGATTTAAATATCGGGAGACGTAAAATTTGTTTTAGAGACTTTTATGAAGCGTTCAGCTCAGGGTCCCAAGAGAGTTGGGGGCCCCAGGGATGGCCGAGCCTCTGCCTAATGGCACGTCCGCCCATGACATGATTTCATGACTGAAGAAGGGGCTATACCATCAAAAATGACGATTTCACACATCCTCATCCAGAGGCAGACCAGCTGCTGATCCTCAGACAAACGTCTTTCTTCTTCAGTCTCTAATGAAAAAGTAGCTTCTGATCAAAATTCAGATCTACGAGGGTCTAGAATCAATGATCACTAATCTACATCTGATGGGGTAAAGAAAGAAAGACCTTTGTCTTTTCTGTAATTTCTAGCCAAACCTGAACAACATTGGTTGAATGTTGTAATGTGAAGTAAGTACCTTTATTGTCATTTTCCATTCCAAAACGATTCTTTGATCAGTTCTGAGATGCATTATGGAGGAATGGACTCAGTATGAGTCACTGTCATTGACAGGTTTCCTGCAGCTTTATGAGGGTTTATAGGACTTTAACCCTTGACCTTTCCTGCAGCTGAGGCATATCTCATCAGAGCTCAATAATGACTCTCAACTGTGTTTGACATGTGTCATTTTTTCAGCATAACTATGTCAATGTTTTGCCAGATGTGAAAACAAAAGACGTCGTTTTCTGTCAGAACAGAGACGCGTCTGACTGCAAAGACATCAGAACAGGATGGGTCCTTAAATCCACCTGGTTCATGACGCAGGGACATAATGAAAGCACCAAGGACTGCAGTCTTTCAAACACACTTGGAGGTGAGAAGAGGCCGGAGGAATGGAGGCGGCGGATTGGCTGAGGCCACCTCCTGAAGGCCAAGAAGAGGAGTGTTGTTGTGGCAGCAGCCTGGGTTCAGATGAGGCTGTTTGTTTTTGTAAAACGTTTCTTTTGTCCACAGTTCTGCACGTTTCGTCCATCAGATCACATCTTCACTGGTATGCTCCATGATGACCTGCTTGGTTAGCAGAGCCTTGGTCCTTTCCCTGATGATGTGATTGAACCCTTGTTGACTGAATCTTCCAGCATTGGAGCCACGGTGCTGGGCTCTCCATCCGTCACTCATCAGATCTCATTGTGTGCTCCTGTACTCAGATGGGAAGAGGTTTGTGTCAGAGGACAACAACAGAGTCTGGAAACGGGGTCTGAACAGTCTTCACGCGCTGCTCAAAGGTACAGTAACACAACAGGTTTCCTCATTTCACCTCTAACAGTGAGGCTGCTGGAGGCAGCCTGTGCTCCTCCACAGTTCTCTAAATGTGGACGTTTTCATTGACTTTTTAGATCTTCATGGGGTTTGAAGATGATCAGTTTTGTGTAGAAACAACTCAGTTCATCTGCAGTTTTCAGGTTCTTGTGCTCAAAACGAACGAGCAACAGAAAAGAAAGGAGTCTGAAAAACTTTCAGAAACAAGAAGATATAAAGGCTGGAGACATTGCACCAGCCTGTTACCATTGTCCAAGATACGTAGAGAGTGAGGCCACGTTGCTTTGGGCAGTAAACAATGACACACAGCGTAGCAGGTACCATCAAATGAAAAAGTTATGTTTAATTTAGGTCCCATTTTAAAAAGAAAATAAACTCTGATCATCGCAGAAATAAAACCGTGGTTTCAATGTTTTTGGACAAAGTTTAACAGATGAACTTTCAAACTTTTCTATCAATTAATACGTCATTGTATAGGAAACGCAATGCATCCCTGATAAATGGTTGTTATTTGATTTAAATCTACACACAGACTAAGATTTACACAAACTCGTAGACTCCTTGGTTGTGTTTCAAAACGGGTCGGGCGGGTGACCGACATCGCCAACCGATGGGGAACGGGCCAGGCCGGGTGGAGGGTCCTATGGACTTGGGCACCCACACAGTCTTCCGTACGCCACGCGTCCCCTGTCTGCCCCCCGGATGGGGATTCGGCGCTGGGCTCTTCCCTCTTCACTCGCCACTACTGAGGGAATCCTGGTTAGTTTCCTTTCCTCCATTTAGTAATCTGCTTCAATTCAGCGGGTCGTCTCTTCTGGTCCGAGGTCAAACACATACAAATACTGAGGTCATCCTCCAAAAAACAGATAGACGGTCCTGCCAAAACACCTGGAAATAGTGCCAAGTTTAATCCTACCATTAACATCACCATCATCGCTACAAGATCAGCCTAAACGTTCACTAATCTGAGATTAAATTTACTCTGATCTTCCTAAAATGTTTGGTAGAAGTTCTCCTTTATTAGCTGACAGCCGGCATCTCAACCTATCCAATGTGGCGTCCAACTTTGAATATGTACCTCGCAGCGTCTCTATCTTATGTATCTCATCGTTCTGAAACTCCAGACCACTTCAGGGACCGCAGGAAAGTCTGGCTCCTGTGACGACAAACACTGTAGATGTTGGGTGGGGGTGGACTCACCTGCTTTTGGGCTTCTTTTTTTTTACTATTCTATTGTGTACAGATGACTTGTTAATGATCTTTAAACAAAACTTTACCTTTGAAAATTGCTATATGTAATGCATTACATGAGGTACTTTAAGGTTATTTACTTAATAAAAGCTGCAGAGGTAGAGCATAACAGAACATTTCCCATTTAGATGAAAGCAATGCGCTTCAGTAATCACTAATTCTATACTTTATTATCTGGATAAATGAAAGCACAAGGAGTTAATAAGAGGATCCTCAGCTTTAACTTCTTGAGAGCAGAGCTCTTGTTGGATATGCTTTTTTTTATTTCATTGTCACAGGGCCCCAGGTACTGAGAATGAACTGCAGTGAGGACAGTATGAGGACGCCAGGTCTCAGGAGGTTAATCAGTTTAGTGCACAGGTCTTGCGGGTCAGTGTCCTCCATGTTTTCATGTTTTCCACCTGGCATTAAAGCTTCTCATTTGCAAAACACAGCTGCTTCAGGGAATCAGTTGCAGGGAGAAGCCAGTAGGATGCCAGCCCTCGAGGCCCAGAGTCCAACATTTTTTTGGTTTACTCCATAAAAAGGAAATGATTGATTACATCCTTGAAAAGAAGGAACACGTTGACCAAATGGTAACCTGAAGCCTGCGTTCATCTAAGAAAAACTAAAAGGAAAGTCCACTAGTGAACACAGACTCAAACTCCTGGACCTGTTAGCCTGCAACAACTAGGATTATCTTTACACAATTATACAATCAAAGTGCTTGGCTCATGAAGCCACAGGAGTTTGGTTTCAGTAATTACAGCCAAAATAATTGAAAAAGCCTGAAATGATGCACTGAAGTGTGTTGTGTTCTAGTTCATCTGTAAAGGCCTCGTGCTCTCACTGCTTTCTGCTCCGACGTCATCCACCAGTTCCTGAACGTGTCAGAATCGAGATATTCCTCAACCTTCAATGGTGATCCTTTACACTGAGTGTCTGAGTCATGTTGCCATAGCGACAGCTCTGCAACTGTGCAGTCCTCCTGCAGCGCCGCACGTGCAACAGAGCTGCTCCAGCTTTTTAATGCGGCAGCAGCAGCTCCCAGCAGCCGCCTCGCAGCTTCATCAATCGTTACCATGGTAACAACCTGATAGGTGTCTCTGCTTTGCAAAAATCTCAACGACCATCATGTATCTACTTCTCATGTTTGCCTGATGTTACTCTTGTTCTTCTGTGGGAACATTTGTCACACTTAGAATGTTGTTTTGGTAGAACGAGGAGGCTTGTTTTCATGAAATTTTACGTTGTGTTTTACATAAATGTAAATATATAGGAATGACAAAAAATACCCATTATAAGTTTTACTGATTTTATAGGATGGGTTTTCTTTGGAGATAAACCTCTTAATGTTTTTATTTCTGTGGTAAATGTGAACACTTGAGACGAAAAAGTTCTGAAAATCTTTGGTCAAAATGAACGTCTCCATGAAGCTGCTGTGTCTCAGCCTCTGTCACGTCAGGAGCCTTAAAGACAAACGTCAGGAGGGACTACCATCAGCACCACATCCCTGTTCATGTTCCAGCCTTGGCTTTCTGTTTGCTCGTGGAGCGCCCTCATGGGTGGTTGAACATCTGCCCTATGTGTGTGTGCTCACAGACCTCCAGAGGCTTCAGCTGCTGCACTTCAGAAGGACCACCAGTGTTCTGGGCTCAGAGAAAGCCCTGCTCCACTGTCTCGGGGGGAGATAAGTCTCAACAGGGACGTGTTGATCACGTTGGCCGCTCCGCTCCACCAGAAGAACCAGCTCTGCTTATCTCAGCGTGCTGCTCCACGCTTCCCTGGATGTTTTCTTGCTTGAGCGTGGCTTGTGTCCACAGTGACACACTAATAAAAAGTCTGTTAAACCACAGAGGCTGATTTTCTGCAGTGCATCATTTTCACCACAGCAGGGCAGTGCAGCAGTGCTGGTGGGACCTCCGCAGTTCTCACCGGATTTCTTTCCACCTTCATCCATCCCTTTTTAAAAACCCACTTCTTTTTTTTAGAGTCACCAGGTTGCTGGGGCCTATCCCAACACATGTCATTTGCCAGCCAGTTGCAGGGTCACACACAGACAGACAACTACACAATCCCAAACAAACCGATGCAGCATGTTTTTGGACTGTGGGAGACAGCCGGAGTGCCTGCAGAAACTCCAACACATGCATGAGAAGAACATGCAAACTCCACCTAGAGGGAACCCCCCCCCCCCCCCCCCGGGATCTGAACCTCTCATTATGAGTATGAGAGTGCTAACCACTACACAACTGTGTGACCTTTTTGTTTTTACTCATAAATAACCACCAAAGAA
The DNA here is from genome assembly GCA_037389245.1 of Oryzias sinensis. Classification (NCBI taxonomy): domain Eukaryota; kingdom Metazoa; phylum Chordata; class Actinopteri; order Beloniformes; family Adrianichthyidae; genus Oryzias; species Oryzias sinensis. Next base: position 29,537,641 of record CM074499.1, read on the forward strand.
AACTAACATGGACTCAGAGGCTAAGAAAAAGTTCAGCTCAGTTTAGTTTATGGACATTTTCTTCGTGAATTTTTTTACACAAAGTTCAATGAATTCAATTCTGAGACAATTACAGTGCTCTTTAACAGGCTCTCTGTTTAAGGTCAAATAGCTTGTTGACGCCGCATGGTGGAGCAGTGGTTAGCCCTCTTGCCTCACAGTGAGAATGTCCTGGTTCAAATCCTAGCTGTGTTCTTTCTGTGTGGAGTTCTCATGTTCTCCTCATGCATGTGTGGGTTTTGTCCAGGCGCTCTGGTTTCCTCCCGCAGTCCAAAAACATGCTACATGTGAGTAAATTGTCTCTAGGTGTGTGTGAGTCTGTGTTCCTGCGACAGACTGATGGCCTTCACCCAACACTGACTGTGACACAGCAGGTCTGATGGATGGATGGAGGTCCAGGGGGTCTGGATTTTGCTACAGTAACTTCCTCGTGGAGCAAGTTCTAATTCCTCCTAAAAGGGTCTGGGAATGAGCAGGTTATAGGTTTTTGTGAGGCTTACCCTTCTTACATTAACCTCTAAGTGGTAGGACCTGGTGTCCACCTGCAGGGGGAACACGTCAATGGAAGGGGGGGGGGGGTCATTTTGACAGGCAGCACAAGGGATAAATGGTAAGCTCAAAAATAAGCTGAGGTCTTAAGAGGTCAGTGATAAATGATGTATACTTACTGAACAAAAATAGAAACGCCACATTTTTGTTTTCCCTCTCATTTGTCCTGAGATGAACTCAAAGATCAGAAACTTTTTCTCCAAACACAAAATAACCATTTGTCTCCAGTATTGTTCACCAATCTGTCTGAATCTGTAATAGTTGGCACCTCTCCTTTGCTGAGATTGAATGTATGCTGCCTATCCTGCTGTCACTGAGCTCTTTGCTGTGTTTGGGTGAAGTTCCAGTTTAGTGTAGACGGCAGGAACTCAGAGCAACAGAAGGACAGCGTCTGCACACAAAATCAGGCCTTCAGGCTCTCCCCTATAGTCGTCCTTCATCGTCCCGTTTATTCAGCAGAGGTTGAAAACAATGATTCGGAGCTACATCATGTTACAGGTGAAACAGGTGAACTGAACCAGGTGCTTCATGACCCGTCCTCAGCTCTGCAGACTCCACAGCCACAGGCAGCTGGACTCACCTGCAAACACTCTCACCTGCTCTTCTGTCTGCAGTGGCTCAACAGGTGAGATTTCCCTCCCACTGAACTGTCCTTAAAATGTCTGAAATCTGGTGAATGTTCCTTTTTTACCATTGACAGATGTTCTTATGCTTATTATAAAATGAAGAATATTTAGGATATATGCTCTAGAAATCAAAAATGTTGGAGAAAATATCCCGGTGTGAGTCAGAGCGTGTGCAGCTCCGCCCCCTGCAGCCTTCAAACCCGAGGATGGCGTTCGGGTCATTTCTGCACATGGAGCTTAGCGATGAGCAGCCTCTGCTGCAGCCTCCTGCTGGTCTGAGGTCAGTTTTAGGGGCTGAAGGTCAGCTGGCACGCAGAAGGAGTCAGAGCTGCACACGTGCACGCTCGTGCACACGTGCACGCTCGTGCACACACCGGCATGCATTAGGCAACAAACCTGCAGGAAGCAGCTCTGACGCCGCTGTTGATCCCAGACGTCTGCAGATGTTGTGCTCAAACTCTAGTTTTCCGTAACAGTAGCCTTCATTATTTAGTCTGTCGTCATAGTAACCGTTGTCACAGTGTTATCATGGTTCCGTCCTCTCTCATCCTCTCCCTTCCACTGCTGCCTGCGTGGTTGTAGTTCCTGTCCTGGCTGTAGGACGCGCTGTTGCTGAGCGACGCTCCCATGCTGTTGGGCATGGAGACGCTCTGAGGGAATGGCCTTCCTGCGGCGGCTGCATTGGCGCCGTTCCTAGCGCCGTCTCTACTGTAGGGGTTCAGGCTGTCGCTCTCCAGGATGATGTCTCCCTCGTCATCGTCTTCATCGCTGTCGCCCTCGGCCACGCTGCTGCTGCGTCAGCACAGAGGAGAAGAACGCAGCGTGAATCCCACAGACACTGATAGAAAAAGGCGTTTGGTAAAAGGTCAGTGCGGCTGTCTCTTTTTCTGCAGAGCAGCTGCTGCTGTGGACAACAGCAGCTTACAGCCCAAAGTATCAGAGCTCCTCCTGAAGACCATCAGTGAGAAGTGAAGTCATTCTACCGCCTCACTTTCACTACAGCTAAGTGACTATAGTGTAAAGACCGCTGGTTTCACTTGAAGATGATCAGAAACAAAGTTTTAAAGATTTTAACATTCAGCTGCCACATTTCAGCGAGCTGTGCTTCAGGCGGACGACCAGAATGAAAGTGGGAGGATTGCTTCCGCCTCAGAAGCCTCTACATGCATGTGTCTGTTCTATAAAGCTGTGTGAGAAATGAGGAAATGCCGTCTGAAAGCAAAAGCAAAAGCTGAAGATTCCCTTTAGACCTTCAGGCTTTGAGATGCGCAGCTTCCTCGTACCTGGCAGTGATGGGGTTGCTATGAGAGGCGGGGCTTGGAGAGTCATGTGACAAAGCAGAGCCAATGGAGCCAGCTGAGCCCACGGAGCCAGTGTTGCCCATCGAGGTTTTGCTGGCGCGGTTCACGTTGTTCCTCTGATTGGCCGGTTTTACCGTCACAATGAGGTTGTGGCTGTTGGCCACCATCATAGCTGTAACCTGACAAGACACACAGCAGCAAACTGTTCACTCTGTAAACATCAAAACTCATCAGTTTATAGTACGGATGGAGAAATATGGCACTAATAAAGACAAATTTCAGCCATTTATGCGTCACAGCGATCAGCCACGGCGTTAGTTCAGGTCTGCAACCTGAGGCTCTGGAGCCACATGTGGCTCCTTCAAGCCTCCAAATGCATAGAATTGGAATCAAGAATAGGCTTGTAGTTTTCGTTAATTTGTTTTAGTTCGTTACGTTTTTTCATTTATGTTTACATTTTTATGATGTCAGATACAAGCAAAGTTATGGAGAAGGACTTAAAGTCCATCTATCCATCATGACAGAAAATGCCACGACTGATCTGGCTTTCTATGGACTTTTAATTCAAGTAAATCTGCTGCAGCAGAGTGGCTTTTATTTTGAAAGGAACTTGACCGTGCTTCTGTCAAAAATATCTTATTTGTAGAAAAATATAACCCTGTTATATTTTAATTATTGTAAATATTTAAAGGCAATATTATAGCGAGCAGCTTAGTGGCCAAGAAAACAGACGTAAAGAGTTTTGTTCTAAACATGTAGTGGGACTTTACGTCTCACTGAGTATTGGTCAGGGTCAAACTGCTCCAAATGATGACATTTCCCTCCAGGGATCACCACCGTGAATCAGCTTTTACTAGCATGTGGGGTCAGTAACATGAATGGTCACACTCAACAAAGCTCATTGAGACCCCTGGGATTTGAACCCTTACTGTCCAGTACTGCACCAATTCAGCTGCTTACAATCATTGTGTACTCTGAATAACTTCGGGTTAAATTACGCGATTTAAAGGCGGTTTTACTTCAAGAGCGTAAAATTCCTGTCGTGGATGATGTCATCAGCAGGTGACACATTACAAACCGCCTTGAAGTATAAGACGGGCCTTGAGCTGAAAAGACATTTACACATCTGTTTTGTTATTTTGTATCTTGAATCCTTTGTCATCTTTTTTCCATTCTTTTAATTTTCTATATATAAAAATTTATTATACCATTATATTTTGTATTGTACAATTGTACAAATTTGATTTATTGCACGACTCTTCTCTCATGCGTAAATGACCAACAATAAGAAAAATAAATATCATTTCTGTAAATGTGACCCACAGGGTCATTACCTCCATGAAACATCTGCATCAGAGAAGATGCAGCCGCTTGACTGCAGACTTTATTTTGAAAAAGCGCTCTAAAGGGCTTCCATAAAAAAGGAATAAATGTTTTTCATATAAGAAGAAAAATAAAAAGAATTCAGGGAATCCATTCATATATTTATAAATGTATTTGTTTATGTCTGCATTTGTAACCCTTGTGCTATCCTATGCACTTTAGCATTGGGAGTTGGGTCATCTAGACCCACTAGACAGTGCTCTGAACCTTTTTTCTTCAATGATTTGTGATCTTCACTGGTGTCCATGGATTACATGAAATCTTTCCACCTTTATCCACCTTTGTCATGGTAGGGAGAACACGGCAATGTAAGGGTGACGTTATCTAAGATAGCACAAGGGTTAATGCAAAAAGCGTACATGTACTTTTATGAGTCTATTTCTTTTTGAATGAGTCACCTTCGTTCTCCATGGACACACTGGGTAGTTGGGTCCTTCTTTGAACATGTGGAGGACAAAGCCTGAGCAGTTCTTGTGAGTTTTCTGGAGGGCTTTGGGGAGCCTTTGCTGAATAAAAAACTGCTTGTTTGTTTGTTTTTTTGTCTTGTCTAATGCTCATAGACTTAAAGACCCACTCCAACAAAAATGCTGTTTTTGGTGTTCTTAACATGTACTTGTGTCATTATTCTCATGATGGTGAACATTTATATAAATGAATCTAGCATTTCAGAGCACAGTGTTCCCCTGCTTATTCACAATTCAGTCTCACATATTAGCAGATTCATGCATCATCGGGAGGCGTGTGCAAAACGGTTGGAGACACCTGCTGCACTGTCATCTAGTGACGGACAGGACATTTCTACCGCACTGCACAACTTAACGGAGCTGCAGGCCTACGTTAAGTCTGCGACTCCTGGTGCCAGTCCCACCAGTGACATCTGGTCCTGGATAACATCAGGTCCATGGTGGCACCTCCTGATGAAATTATTGACCCCTATACTCATCGTTTTGTGCCTGTTTAGTCTTTTTACAACATGTGCTCTGCCTTGTGTCATGTCCATGATCGCAAAGGCCACCCAGCAGGCTTTCATCCGTTACCAGCTTGTCCAACAAGCTGAAGAGGACCCCTCCCCATGTGAATGCTCCTACTTCAGAGGCATTGTATGAATCTTTCACTGAAAATGTCAAAAGCATGGTGAAATTATGATGTTTTGATGCCTTGTTCTTATGATTACATAACCATGTTTCATGTTAGTATCTTCCATTTATCTGTTTATTTATGACATGTTTGAAAGGGAGGGATGTTAGGGTTTTGTAATTAATATTGACTTACACGCTATTATCACCATGATATGATTGTCTCAGTTCTATCTTTCAGTAAGAAAACAATGACCTGAAATGTTCTAATTTTACAATAATATTTTGTTCCTGTTGTTCCTGATTAAATGACCCACATTCATGTCTGCAACCTTCAGTTTTCAATAAAAAGAGACTGGATACACTGGGAAGGCAGAACTCCTCTGTGACAGTTCGCGTCGTCACAGACCGATTCTCCTTCTGCAGAAGTCTAGCAGAAGTTCTCATCTTCTGTGTGCTTCTTCTGTTTGTTAAGGAAAAAGTCAGAACCCTGACACACTCCTCCGGTTCATAACAAAAACTCTGCTCCGTCTATTGACCGGAATACAAAAACTCACTATGTTGAGCAAAATTCCAGCCTTTTAAAACAATGTTTTAAAAAGCATCCGAAATGTTTCTGGAGGTTTTTGATGAGTGAGGATCGCTGATGGACATTCTTCAGCCAAGGGGGGGTCTCCGTTTTTGTGGATTCTGCAGATTTGCGGGTGTCTCTGGTCCCTAACCCCCACGAATATGGAGGGAATAATGCATTTCTTTATTCAAACATGATGGCTCAGGTTTGTGATGCAGCAACTGTGAAGGGCGGGGCAAAGGTTCCCCGCTCCGCTCCTCTTCTGATGCATCCACTTATAGACGACTAGAGCTTTACACTCCCCCATGCTCAAAATGAATCCCCTCAGCTTGTTGTCTGTGGTCTGTGCCGCATTCGTGCACTTTTTCTTTACTTTTCCTTTTTTTTTTAAATAGGCGGTTTAAAGAAGTTCTGCCACTTTTTATTTACATCATTGATCAAAATAATTGTTGTTGAAAAAATACATTTTTGATGAGAAATGTGGCACGGAGAAGTTCTCACAATATTTAAGCACTAATGTAAGACTTTTTTAAGGCTTTTGAAGGTTTTCAGAAATTCAATTCTATGTAGACTTTAAGAACCTGCAGGGACCCGCCCACATTTAGAGGTTATTTCTAATGAGCAGAAAATGAGCCTTAAAAAACAACACAGGCTGAAACTGTATAAGCATAATAAAAAAACCTGGGATAGTTCCTAGAATAGAATAAAACTACAGTTGCAGTGGGATTTTAAGTTTAGTTTGTAGAAAATGTAGATTCCCAAAGATTCTGCAGTTCTGAGCACTAAAGCTCATCTGCAGTGGCTCTGCATTCTGATTGGCTGCATTCTGATTGGCTACATTCTGATTGGCTGCATTCTGATTGGCTGCGTTCTGATTGGCTGCATTCTGATTGGCTGCATTCTGATTGGCTGCGTTCTGATTGGCTGCATTCTGATTGGCTACATTCTGATTGGCTACATTCTGATTGGCTACATTCTGATTGGCTACATTCTGATTGGCTACATTCTGATTGGCTGAATATGCCCTGCAGCTCCTGTGGAGAGTGAGATGTTTACCTGATCCAGAGATTTTCCCGCCACATCAATGCCGTTGACCTCGAGGATTTCATCGTTCACGGCCAGCAGCGAGCCCCCCCCGCACCACGCGGGATATGAACACCCCTGGAGCCTGCAGGAGGACAGACAGACGTGGTTCATCGTCCGCTTGCTTCCCAGGAACAGCAGCAGAACAGAGGAGCTGTCCTCACCTTCTCCACCCCCTGAGCGGTTACCCGCATGCTCACGCCGTCTCGGATGTAGAAGCCCAGAGGCTTGTTGGTGCCGTGCTTGTGCAGCCGCACCCTTCTGTACGCCTCCGGCAGGATGTCCACATCGATGATGGAGGAGATCTGTCTGAAGTTCTGTGGCGGACCAATAAGGGGGCCAGATTTGCCCCTGGGGTGTGTGGCGCCCGGGTTCAGTCCTGTTAGGGCCAGCCCCTTTTTGCGCCTCTGGAGGGAGTTGGTGGCAAAAACCGGAGAGTCATCCTCTGAGGAAAAACAAGACAGAACAATAGTGTTTATTATCTCTAACCCCTCCCAAAATCGAGCGCTGTGGGGGGAGGAAGGAAGATTAAATACACAAGAATAGAATGAATTGCACATTTAGAACAGGGGGGGGGGTCTTAAGAGCAAGCAGAGCTGAAGAAAAGAGCTGCTCTTCTCGCTCAGCTCTGCACTTGATTAAAGACAAAGATCCGATTGAGCAGCAGTCCAGGAGGGACGCTGGTTCAATCCCCAACTTGACTATTGAGCAGCGGGGCCCCCCCAACCATCCTGTGGGAGTTTGGGACCAGAGGACAGGCACAGACCAGCTTAGGCACTGAGAGCTCCGGTAAATGTGTATCTAAGCGCTGATCAACTGATCCCATCTCCCTGAATGGGAACCTGATGGGAGGAAAATCCCTTTAAAACTTCACAGTTGTTTTAAAGAAGAATGGGAGTAGAAAGTGTGAGGGGAAAAGGGTTCAGGACGTGGTGTGAGAAACGTCTCCAAGCCTGCAGAGCTCCTTCACTGCTGTATCTGCTCATCTCACAGCTCGACAGAACTGCAGAGGAATCCAGTCTGAAAATATTGTTCTGTTAAGCTTCATGCCTGGATCCCTTACAAAGTAAATGTGAAACCCCGTCAAAGTTCATACTCCAGTAAATCCAGTCAGGATGTATGTGTGAAGCTTGGTTCTGACAGTCCTACGGCCGTCTCACAGCATGTGCAGAGAAACATAAAAAAAGTCTGTTTTTCTTCTTTTTGACTCTTTTTTGAACCGAGCCCACCGGACCATTCCAGATTCCTCCGGTTTTCTCTGTTGGGTTGGGTTACGCGGCCTCGCTGCTTTCCTGTCAGTTTATGTGAGGGTTGGGTTTGGGGTTTGAGGCCGACATGGCGGGGTTTAACACAAACACCGGCTGTTCTGTCCTGTGGTGTTCTGCTGTGATGTGGACCTTCCTAACAGAACAGGGACTTAAACTTTGACAGAGCCCTGGGAAGGCACATGCTGTCACTCACCTATAGGCAAAAGTATATAGATATGTGCACAAGTATGTAAATCAAACGAATTGAAACTAGTGCCTTGTCTGCAACCTGTGTAATTACACCCCTGGGCTCTAGATGGCAGCACTCTCTGTTGGGGTAGAGCTAAAGCTAATGGAACAGCTGCAGTGATGCTCTGCTCCTGATAGAGCAGACGGTGGTAAAACAAGAGGAGAGCACACACAGGTGGAGGAAGTCAACTAGCTGCACAGGAGAGCCCAATTATGGGATGCACAGTTGACGAGTGTTTCTGCCTCAATGGATGCAGAGCTGTTGGAGTGTTAGTGAAGGACACCAGTGGTGGAGGAGCTGAAGTGGGTCTGCAGACATCACAGCCACTGGTGTAGAGTGAGAGCCAGACGCTCATCATCATCAGAAGCTTGTTTTCTCCATTTCAAACCTGAGAGCAGCACAAAAACACACAAACACAGTCAGCTGGAAGAAGCTGGCCGCTGTGTTCAGACAGGAATCCCAGGCTCACAGGCCTCATGGCAGCGTCATGATGCAGCACTCAGATATGTCCACTCAGCCTGCACAGATGATCTGCAGGCGACACAGACTCTCCCTCATTAGGGATTAAAACCAGAGGCCCCTGCAGGATTACTCCACTCGGTGAGCGCACCAGCGGCTCCCACAAGAGACCCACATTCATCATGCAGACAGATTTAATCTCAGCCTGTAATCCCGTTGTTGTTGCTGCTCATCAGAAGATGACTCTCTGTTGTCTCCCCCTCAGACTGAACGCTGCACTCATCTGTAGGTCCCACCAGAGCTTGTCCGTGTGGGGTACATTCACCCCCACATGAGTCCAGCTGTTCCAAACCATCACCTTCTGATGAATTCATGATCTGTCTTTGCATTGAGTAAACCTGCCGGTCTAATGGCATGCCACTTGCAGACAGGAAGAGCTCAGCTTCTTCAAATGTTCCGAGCTTGAGAAGGTGAATTAATGTGCTTCCGGTGAGAAGACGCATAATTAACCTGAAAAGAACAGAAACATGCAGGAAGCCTCTGCTGGAGACTAACCTGACCTGCTGCATTCCTCACACAGGATTCATTCCTTTTGTCTGCCTCACCCTGACTCAGTGTGTGTGTGTGAGTAAAGGAAGGACAACATGCACCCGTGCACACACAGATCAAACGTGTGTTCAGGTAGTTTCCTTACAACACAGACAGAACCTAGACAGAGCCCTAGCTGAGGGGGCAGACTATCGCCTGGAGGGACAGACACAGCTAAGCCCACACAGGAAGGGAAGCATGTCTGAAAACAGCTTGATGCTGCGTCTCCACTGCAGACTGCAGACAAAAACAACCCCGAGAAAAAGGACAAAATCCTGAAAACACCTGATAAAAACAAGAGCAGCACCAGACACAAAGTGAAAAACAAAGCTATTTAAGTTTTAGGGCAAGAAACGTGACTTAAATCTGGAACAAACAAGACAACAGCCTGACAAAACTGAACTAAAGAACAACACAAACCTGACAAATTCCTGAGCTCAATCTGACAAGACGAGAAAACATTTGGAGAACAGTTTCAAGCAAACAGTGGTTGTTTTTTCCAAAAGCTGTGCAGATTTTCTGGTCTTCTAAAAAGTAGATAAAGGATCTCCAAGTGCTGCTTACTGAGAAGCTGCATGACTGGGTTTGAGGGTCTATACAATACTTGAAATGTCTGAAGGCTTTTGTCTTTTATGCCTGACCCTCTGAGAAAATTTCATTTCAGTGTTAGAATAATTGAACCTGCTCCAGCTGTTCCCAACTTCCCATTTCACTAAGTAGACTCTGAAACCAAAAAAACAGGCTAAATGCCGGATTTTCTAACACCTGTTGCATTCAATGATGTCCTAAAAAAGACACTTTTGACTAAAATGTCTTGACCTGTGGGCTGAGTCAAGTTTGGGACACTCCACTGTTAATGGCGCTGCACACCTTCACCTGTCGCATCATCAGCTCACCATCATTTACTGTGATATTCAGAAGTCTTTCTCAAAGGGAAAAGTTTGGCTCTTAATAAGGTTTCTTGTGCTGAAAGTGGAACCTGTGACCGTGCAGGTCCAAGTCAAAGAATAATGACTCCCAGAATGCACAGCTGCAGCGGGAAGAGTGAATCTTTATTCACAGCCTGTTTTATCAGTGGAGCATCAATCTTTAGTGCAGCCCTGTGGGGCAGAACCATCAGCCTTTGTCTCTTGAAGACTCTGCCACTACTATACAGGTTTGACATATTTTCTGAGTAAAGAATCCCACAATGGAGAAGTGAGTTTTCAGCAGAAATTCTTTTCACAATCTCCTATGTCAAAGCTGTGCCTCAAAACAAAAAAAAAAAGAAACAAACAAATCTTCCTTTTGGCGGGAGAGTCGAGACAGAAAAACTACTTTGTCTATTTCAGGGATTCTGCCAGCATCTTTTATTCTGGGTATAAATATTTCATTCCGTCCTCCCATCATGTAGCACATGGATATTTTCATATATTCGGCAGCTCTTCATGCAGTTTAAGGTATTTGGGGGCTGGAGGAGCCTCAGTTGTTTTCCCAAACTGCTCCTGTTGAGAGGAAAATCCTCTGTCTTAATCACAGAAACTAAAGGAAAAAATCCCATGATGTCATCCGGATAACTCCCACTCCTTCACAGTCCCAGCAGGTTTTCTGAAATCTAAACAGAACCCCAAATCACTCCAATGTTGGCTTGGATCTGCAGAAAGGCTGCTGTTTTGGCTTTGGTTGGCTCTTCCCTCCAGAGTTTAACCTGTTTTGTTGTAGGGCTGACAAATGCTGTTACCTCTGTCACCGACAGCTTTCAGAGAGCAGTGCAGAATGTCTGACAGTTATTTTCTGCTCTCTGACAGCGCTGAGCCAACTCTTTTTTCTTTGCACCGATTTGAAGCCAGATCCGGCAGCTGCACCTGAGTTAACACCTCTTATGTTAGAAAAGTCGGAGAAACCCTAAATGTAAGAAAATGACACAATCTAATCTGAAAAATGCCATTCCTTGTCCGATGTATCCTGGCTAAGCCTAACCCTGTAGACTGATTCCTGTTTTGTCCCAGGATCCTGATTCCTAACAACATGACTCCCATCCCATGAATGCGACCCAATGGGATCCCAGAAACCCGTCAGTGTGTGATTCCTCTGAAAGAGGTGGGATGTACCAACATGCCGGCGGTGGGTTGCATGATGTGCCGAGCAGATGTAAAGAGACACAATGGCCTCATATTTTGTCTGCTTCCGTCCTGAGATACTAATCAACACGGAGATTAGATTCCTTTCAGATTCTAATCGATCAGCATAACGCTGGCTTCCTGTCTTTTTACCTGACTCTGATTTAGACACACACTCAGCTGCACACACACACAAATGCAAAAAAAGTAAACATTCTGTTGTAAATCTATTTGACCGGACACGGTCTTGGAGCAGTGTTGACACACCCGCTTCCTTCTAGATAGTCCTACATGAAGAAGATGATAAGGATGACATCCATGCAGATCAATGACGTTGGCTCAGTGTTGTATCAAAGAACAGTCCTCTCACCTCCTGTTAAAACACTCCTATTGGCCACTGGAGAGGCGGCACCAAACATTAACATCTATGCCACCGAATTCTGTTTGCTAACAGGGAATTCTTGGGATCAGGGAATTCCATTTGAATTATTTGCCAGTTGCTACACATGAATCTGTTCAGTATTCACTTGGATTCAGTTCTGATGAACTTATGTTTGGAGGCACTCCAGACTCTAAAGGAGAGCTTCCTGAAGCATGTCTTCAGGACCGCCTGCGCTGAGCCAATGAAATCACTAAGGAATGCTAGGCCAGCCTGCAAATCCAAACAAAAAGCATCATGATGTTGATCCTGTCAAACATGACTTTCAGGTCATCGCTTTAGTCCCACTGACGGGTTAGCCATGTCTTCAAAGTTATGAGATTAGATCCTTTTCACTCCCAGTAGACAACACAACGCTCATGTCTGCTGCAGCAATATGTTGAAACCAAGTCACCAGAGCAACCACAACCTGATCAAAACAAGCAGAGAGGACAGGATGTCGCTTTCCATGTGACGATAACTCCTTCAACATATTCTTCTGTGAAAGCTCTTCGTCCCTGATGGAGGTGATCTTTAGCTTTAAGCTCCAGAAGAATCAAATGTTTAGATAAAGAGGTTCTCTGGCTTTTTTAGGCCTCACTCTGAATAACATCAATCTGAACAGGGCTCCATTAGAGTGGGGGGTTTGAGAACTATGATGTCATGTTAGAGCCGTGACCACACACGATCCTCCCGCTGACGATCTGCCTGTTTCAGACATTTGTTACTGTTTTATCTCATTTCCTTTGTTCTCGCTCTGCCCTCACTTTCCGCTTCTGCCTCCAGATCTCTGAGGTAATCTGATTACACTGACAGCTGGTTGAAAAATGAAACAGTGGCAGCCTGCTCTGCAGCTGATGGCAACACGGTTGAAAAGTAGCTTCATCTGTTTGACAAAAAAGTATTTGTCATAAATTCTGCAGGCCTTTTTTTATACAGAAGCTGCGTTTGGTCTGTAGTGTTCATTATAGAAACACGTTTACTGTGACAGACAGGGCTGATAAAAAGATTCATCTTTTATTTGTATAAAGGATTAGAAAATAAATATTGATCTCCAACCATAAAACAAGAATTCTGTTCCTCACACATCTGTTACTTCTTCTCTTCTGTCCTCCACCGGTTACCTGTACTAATGCCACCTGTTTGAACTGGTTTTCTGTATAAAGACACCTGTCCACACTCTTAAACAGTCAGACTGGAACCTCTCCACAGTGACCAAGACCAAAGAGCTGTCAAAGGACAATTAGAGACCTGAAGAAGACTGGGATAAACTAATCTATCATAAACAAGCAGTTTGGAGAGAAAAGATCAACTGTTGGAGCAACTTTTAGGAAATGGAAGAAATACAAGATCACTGACAATCCCCTTCCACCTGAAGCTCCATGAAAGATCTTACCTGGTGGAGAATAAAGGATTGGGAGAACCATGAAAAAAACAGTCCAGAACTTCACAGGGTAACAATGACCTGAAGAGAGCTGAGACCACCGTACAATGGTACATTCTTAGAAAGTACTTTAATACCTTATAAAGACCGTGTGATCGGACGAGACCAAAATGAAACTCTTTGGTATCAACGCCACTCGCCAAAGCCACTGTGAAGCATGGAGGTGGAAATATCATGGTTTGGGGCCCAGGATGACTGATCCATATTAAGGAAAGTATGAATGGATCATGTCTGATGACAGATAAAACATGTCTGGATTTTACAGCATGACGATGAACCCAAACACATCAGCAGGTAAACAAAGGAGTGCCGACGGAAAAAGCATTTCAAGGTTCTGGAGAGTTCTAGCCAGTCTCTAGACCGCCATACAATGGAGGGAGTTGAAAGTCCGTGTTTTCCAGCAACAGCCCTAAAACATCCCAGCTTTATAGATCAGCATGGAAGAATGGGTTAACATAGCAGCTGCAGTGTGTGCAAACCTGGTGAAGACCTGCAGGAAACCTTCATCTGTCATTGATACCAGGGTTTCATTACAAAGTATGAGTTGAACTTCGTTATTGACTAAATACTTATTTTCTGCTCCATTGTATAAACGAGTTCTTTAAAAAGCAAATCAACCAATGAGATTTCCTGGGTTCTTTTTTTTTTTTACATTTTGTTTCTAACATCTGAAGTGTTTCTATGATGAAGATTACAGACTAAACTCAGCTTTTTATGTCAAACAATTTGTGGAATCAGTGACTGACGTATAATTCTTTTGATTCATGGTGTGTATTTATGACCCCCTTTAAAACAAATACTTCTATATTTCTATAATATTTCTCCACCAAACTCTTACATTAACGCTGTAAAGTCTGTCCAAAATCTAAAAGACACACCAGGATTTTCCCACAGCAACCTAATTTCCCCCTGTATGTCAATCAAAAAGTATGCTTGTGTTCTTTTACATCCAGAAATGTGCTAAAAGAAAAGAAAAAAGACATATTTGTCACCGGAAGACAGGAAACAGGATTTACAGCAAAGATCATGTTCTATGTTGTTGTATTTGCAGGTCAAAGTGAGAAACTGCAGCCAAGACAAAATCCAACCAGATGACATCATGGGCCAGTTGTTCAAAAAGTTTAATCTGGATCAAAATGATCCGGATTTGGAAATCACATTTTTTCCTATGCAGGATCAGGTAATCCGTCTTACTTTTATGCCGGTGTTTCAAAGCAACATTGGACTGGATCACCCTGATCCAGATACACAGTTTTCAAGATTACCAAATCCAGATTACCTGTGCTCTAAATGGGACAACATATCACAACACGGGCTACCAGCTATGTAAAGAACGGGTAGAAGAGCCAACATGGGGTCACTGTAAGAGTTTTGTCATTCTGAGACAAAACACAAAAATAACAAACATCCACTTCCATTCATAATTTCTTTTATGACCCCTCATCTGAGTCACAAAAAAACCAAATATATATTAACAAATACATTGTGGATATTTTGAAAACGTCTTAAATAAAATGGCTAAATGTCCAACAGTTAACAAAATAAAGAATGTTCAGGGAGTTTTTCAATCTGAGGAGGAGAGACCAGCATTTCCAAGCTCTGCTTTTAGGATGCAGATCTGCAGTTCTGCTTTGGTTGTTTTTACTTTACTGAATAGCTTAACTGGTAGCCTATGTCTACTGTATCTACTTCATCACTGTTACAACGGTTACACAAGTCAAGTGCAAAATATAAATAAAAGTATAAACACTAAATGAAACAAATGTATTATTTGACCAATTTTAAAGTTTTTCTTCATTTCCCTCCTGGAATCCACCTTTAAATCCTACCCCCTGTTGGGATCAGGATAATCCAGTTTTTTTGGATCAAAGTTATCCAAATCCTACTGACAAGTTTTCAACAACGCAAACTGAAGGTTTGATCCAGATTAGAACTAGGATTGGATTATGTGATCTAATCTGATTTCAGATTCCTTCTTTCCCTTTTGATCAACCCATTTACAAGATTTGATCCAATCAGATCACCAAAATCTGATCAGCTTACCTTTGAACAACTGGCCCCATCTGATTACTTCCTGTAATCCAGTGCTTCTCAATTATTTTTTGCCAGACCCCCCCCACCCCCCCACCCAGGAAAAAGAAGATGTTTCACGCCCCCCCTACCCCCACCGAACCATTTGATGCTGAGAAAAATAATTCAATCAATAAATAATATGAAATGTTAATTGCACAAATATATTTAACGTTTTTAAAAGGTTTTCCTGCATTACCTGCTGTCTTTATGTCAAATACTGACACTAACTAAACCACAGGCAGACAAAGAAAACATTTATCTAAAATAAAGACACATTAAAATGTCTACAATAGTTCATAAAGAATGACATTATTAGCTTGAGCTGAGTCATCTAAAGATGATCCTGGTGTTGCGGCAGCTGGGCAGCGCTCCGTGTGCTCGTCCTTCTCACACACGCGTGTGACAGGAGGCAGGAGCAGCTGAAGGGACGGAAGTTCACAGTTTCAGACTGTTACCAACTCTGTCATATAATAATGAGGATGATAGGAAACCAAAAGGAATTTTTTTGTTCCAAGCACTGAGCAGCTGTCAGCCCCCCCTCCCCCGTTAAATTTGCGCCCCGGACAATTACCCGTGTTACCTGTGCCTAAAACCACTACTACTGCGCCGCCCCCCCCCGGCATCGCATCCGGCGTGCCCCATTTGAGAAGCACTGCTGTAATCAGACGCATGTAAAAAGACACAACATTTTACTGCAATGTTTTTAATGTTTAAGCTGCACAAAATCCACGAGAAGCACTATTTTATAAATAAAGTTTGATTGATTGATTGACTAATTATATAAAAATGATAACGTGGTAAAGGCTCCGCCCACTCGTAAAAATCAGGTCCTGATTGCTCAGGTTTGTCCAGGAGTGTTTTTTTCTCCCCAGGACCAGGGGGGTATTCCAGGAAGCATGTTTAAACTAGCCTGACTTTAACCCTTGTGCTATCCTAGGCACTTTAACATTGGGAGGTGGGTCATCTAGACCCACTAGACAGTGCTCTGAACCTTTTTTCTTCAATGATTTGTGATCTTCTCTGGTGTCCATGGATTACATGAAATCTTTCCACCTTTATCCACCTTTGTCATAGTAGGGAGAACACGTCAATGGAAGGGGGGGGGGGGGGGTCATCTAAGATAGCACAAGGGTTACACCTGAACTCTGGCTGAAATCCGCCTGAACTTGCTTACGCTGGGTATGTCGGTTCCAGAGGACCGGATATGATTTGGCGTAATTACGCTTGACTTGGTAACCAACGTACTATTCTTTAACAAATAACAGTAACAACTAACAACTACATATCTAACTTGTGACCCACCTATAGGTGTTGTAGATTGACTGTGTGTGTGAGCGCGGAGCGTCTTGTGTAGGAGTTTGAAGGTGCGCACACGTGTTGGGGGCGCGTGTTGATTCTTCTGCAGTGGACCACCCTGGAGCCGCACGCAAGTTTCACCTGTGCTCTCTGGTACAGACATCTTCTCAGAATATTCTGTATTGCCCAGTAATAAACAGACTGCAGACACTTTGTCACCTTTCTGGTAGCCGTGAAGCCTGACACCCATGAAGGACGCGGGGCAGGAGGCTCCGCCTTTGTTTATACAGACACGTAACGTTACGCTGCAAAAAATAGTTCCCAAACAAAACATGTAATGATATTCATGGAAATCTAACAGCGCGCGTTCATGTTTGGTGTTACGGAGTGAAGGAGAACGGTAATAACCCCCCTCCCCCCTCCAACACAAAATCCTCCGGTGGGCGGCCGTGTCGCGCACTTAAGAACGCACGCAGCTTGTAATGGAAATGAAGACAATGGAAATGAATAATTAGAACGCAGTAAATTTGTCGTATTTCCTTGCGAGACGGAAAATTCTGTTGTAGAATCAATGAGGATGTGTGCTTCTGAAAGCGCGCGCCTGTTTGTGTGTAAAGGGAGCCGCATGTCACGTGCAGCGCAGAGGCAGACAGCGAGAGAGAGTGACAGGCGCGGCGGGAGTCTGAAAGAAAGAAGTCTGAAAGAAAGAAAGAAAGTCTGAACACAGGACTTGCAGAAAAAGGAAATTATCAGCAAAGATGAATGCGTTTCATGTTTTTATTAGTTCCAATCACGCGCCATATGCAAAACGTAAAAAAAAGTGCGGTGATGCGGTTATATATCTAAACAACTAAACACATTTGTTCAAAAACCCACACTTAATCCCAAATCTGTCCAGACAGGCAAAGAGAATGGTAACCCAGAATCCCTTGCGGTGCTGATCTAACAGCAGCACCAAAGTCACACCTACTTAATTGAATTAATTTAAATGAAATTAAAATAAATGTCTGATAACTAAAAAAAAGAATTTATCTTAACTGAAGCAAATAATTAAGTTAGATCAAAGTAAAAAGTTTATCTTTCCAACATCCATATGTGGTCTTATCACCCTCTCATGGTGGAAAAAGTATTATCTGAGCTTCTTCATCCACTAAATCCTCTTCAAATGGACACGCCATGCTGCTTCACCTCTCTGAAAACAAACTAACCTTCAACTAAACCTGCTCCGGACCAGGTTATGTTTAAAGCATGAGTTGCTATGGAAACTTGACCTACGCTGAAACATACCTCCATTTCTGGAACCGAAAGCTGAGGTTATCAACTTCCTTAGCCTCAAACTTACCGTGGGAGCTAGCATAACCTGCTTTCTGGAATACCCCCCAGGTTTTGTTCAGAAATAAATTTAAATGTAAATCAGGACAAACATTTTCTTTTCCATGAGTAGAGAAAGCCTGATTAGAAAGGGATTTAGAGGTCTGTCGTCCCAACAACTGCCTCCTGCTCAGATTGAGCTTTAATCTGTCTGTTCTGGACAGCGCCCTGGCCGAGGGGCAGCGCCGACCTCCTTGCACAGACTGCTCCCAGGTCACTACTTTTAAAGTCTGTTTTATCCAGCGTTTACTGCTAAATCCATGCCCCCCCCCTCCAGAAAAACCCCCAACACACACAAATGCCTGTGTGCAGGAGTTTACAAATGTGTCTCATTTCCTACATTGGGCTCCTGTCTGCTTCCTGGTGTGGATGGGTGTCATGTTCCTGAGTGTCTGGTCCTTCACTGAACAGCAGCTCCTCAATAAACAGCTGGAAGCCGACAGCAAACGTGAATCTCATCAGCAAAGGTTTTCCTCTCAGGGGGAAAACAAAGTGCTTATCCGATCCATGAGTGAATTATATAACTAAAATAAACGGTGGCTACTTCCTGTTCTGTTTATCTGCAGCATCCCTGAAACAAGCAAGGCTTCTCCTCGTCAACCCAAACAACCGAGCCACGAGTCCAGAACAACAGAGAGCTGTAACCACGAGGGGCGTGGCCTGCAGCGCTCAACCTGTGAGCCCCAGAGGTAATGAAGAGGTCGACAGCAAAGCAAAAACCTGACCTTTGTTTACCCCAAGGTGATATATAGAGAGCTGGACTGAGTGACTCCTCCCCCTTGGAGTTCCAAACAGGAAGTACCCGCTGGCTGCAATAAGCCAGAATCCCATAGACCTCTATAGAGAAATAAACAGCTGTTACTCTGTCATTCTATCGGTCACAATGCTTGCTACATAATCCTATATTTTTAAAGGCTGCATGGTGGTGCAGTGGTTAGCCCTCCTGCCTCACAGCAAGGAGGCCCCTGGTTCAAGTCCCAGCTGAACCAGAACACCAATGGGGGGCCTTTCTGTGTAGAGTTAACATGTTGGGCACTCCGGCTTCCTCCCACCATCCAAACACCCATCAGATGTACGCTGACCCCCACCTCATCTGTTTGATCCAACGGATGAGGTGGGGGCTTTTGACAAACATACTTGTGATTGGCACCAGTAGTTGCTATAGAAACATTGACTCAGACCAATTACTGTCATTTGGCTTCAACATGGTGACAGAGCTGGAGGTAAAGCATCAGCTGGTGTCACACCTGATCTGTCTACTTCTATACAGTCCATTGAACTCACTGCGTTTGGATAAAGGCCTCCACCCTCACCTTCATACCATGTGGATAAACCACATTCTTGGAATGCGCAGACTTTATTTAGAACAGTCTAAAAACATCTACCTTGACAGCTATGAGACCTTCTGGATGACATGTGAATAGCTGTGTAATGATGTCATCCACAGCAGACTGGTTTCTCCTAAACCTTCTCAAAAACCCGGAGAAGCTAGATTTAAACCTCACAGGCTCAGCAGCTAAAAGCAGAAATCAGTGAATCTGCTCCTTAGCTTTACGCTCAGAAGTCCTGACTTTAGTCGCACTTTACATCCCAGCTCAGTGATGTGACGGGGGTCTTTTCTTCTCCTCTTAGCTAGTTTGAATTTCGGTAAAAACTTTTTTACTAAACCTTTGAGATCTAAACACAGAAACAGATATAGATGCAACTGTCCACAGTTTCTGAAGCTGAAAATGCCTTGTTTACCCCTTGTGCTATCTTAGATGACCCCCCCACCCTTAGATTGACGTGTTCTCCCTACCATGACAAAGGTGGATAAAGGTGGAAAGATTTCATGTAATCCATGGACACCAGTGAAGATCACAAATCACTGAAGAAAAAAGGGTCAGAGCACTGTCTAGTGGGTCTAGATGACCCAACTCCCAATGTTAAAGTGCCCAGGATAGCACAAGGGTCACAAAAACAGAGCCACAGTAGGTGTAGCTGTGTGAGGAGACAGACCAGGACTTCTGTTCAGGAAAAACAACGTGGAGCAATCTGTGAATGTGCCGTTTCAAGACAATAACTCCAGCCATCCGAATAGATCCTGCTGCAGAAAACACGGGATCCTTTTTTAAATGTCTGTGGGGTAGAACTTCCTTAAAAGACGTCCAGAGTTTACTATTGTGATGCACTTAAACCAGGACGTGGGCTCCATTAAAACTGTGGGGTGGATTAACTAGCCATTCTAAAAACAAAATGTAATTTCACTAAGAAGATAGTGAAGCGCCACAGGTATGTATAATACAGTGATATATAGTTTTAACCATTTATTTACATAACAAAGAGCTAAAGTCCTGGCTGCTATGTGACATACATGTGTGATTAAGTTCAGATAAGAGCTTCTCCAGCAGGCAGATCACTAATACAGCTGTGGAATCTGTTTGCAAAGACGGCAGCAGCTCTGCAGCTTCTGAAATGGACCAGAAGAACCAAAACTGATTCTGGTTTTCTTTTGGTGAAACTGGCTTTAAATCCTTACATTTCTACGGGAGCATTTTTTGTCATTCTGTGGCAGTAGAAGTTTCAACCTCTGAGGTTAGTGACACCAGGAACCTGCAGGTTCGATCTGTTTGTGTGGACTCGTTCTTCCTCTGCTGCTGCATTCTGGGTATGCGGGTTTGCACCATCCCAGAGTCCTTACCTCTCTTGGTTATGACAATCCGCAGCAGTGGATTGGCAGAGGACACAGCTTTGTAGAAGTTCTCGTCGTTGTTGATGGGCAGGAGGTCCCCGTGGATGTCTGCGTAGCCCAGCAGCACATCCATCCCACGGATGTGGTGGATGTTCTGCAGGAAGCGGTAGAACTCCTGGAAGTTTCCCGGTCCACTCCTCTTCAAACCAAACCGGCGGTATTCTGCGTCAAACTGCAGGGGAAGAGGAGCATCAGGTAAAGGTCAAACACTGACAGTGATTAGTTCAGATGAAGTCACTGCTTCAACCAACAGTAGATCCACTCCTTTGGTGCAGTTCTAGAACCTGACTGATGCTGCGTTCACACGTCAGTCTGATTTCTCTGACTAACCAGCCTAAGAAATAAATGCAAACCATCCTCATCTACGCTCTATTGTGGCTTCTTTTCCCACTGAGGCTACAACTGAGCATTTCTTCACAACTCTAAGATGTTTCCTGAATAGGACAGACCAGGACGTAGGATCAGACATGCAGAATTACTGCAAAGCATTAGAAGACACATGAACTTCTGTCTTCCTAAATGTTCCAGGAACACAGAAGAAACTGCTTTTTTGTCTGCCCTAAAAAACCCCAAATTACAGAGCATTGATGGTGAAAAAAATAACTTTCATTCTACGAAAATACAGGAATAATATTTGAATTGGTAAGAAACTTATAATATGCAGCTGTGCTAAAGTGGATCATAGAAAAGTGAATCTGATCCGTTTTTTAAGCTTTGATTATAATAATACCCAGGACAGCTGTGTCGTCTTTGAACTTATTTGTTACAAAGTGTGAATTTTACCCTTTTTTATAGCAGGCAGAAAGAAATATTTGTTATTTACCACATTTGAAAAGTCTTCAAAATAGAATCTGAATAATTTTTCAGGAAACAAGTCTTTCCTATTTATTGAATCTTTGATTTCTGTCAAACTACTGACGGTTTTCCCTCCAAATCTAAGGCGTCAATTTGAAGAATGACAGGCCTGTCAACCAATCAGAGTTCAGCAGATGGGGGTGGGGGGAAACTGGCTGCTTGGCTCTTGAACTTGTTAGCTTGTTTATTATATGCTAATATGATTAACTGTGATTCAATATCATGTATTTCAAAGGTTAATGGTTATCAATGGCTGTTAGCTGTGCTTACTCCTGAGATTTTCTGACACTTTTAGACTTACAGATGTTTTTCAGGTTAGGCTTTGCATGGATTTGATTACAGAATCAGTGAAGTATTGTCATTCAGATAGGACTGTTCATAACAAACCCAACAGAACCAATGAACTGCAGAGGGAACGCTGCTGCATACGTCTGTATGTACTTAGATCCCACAGCTGACTGTATGCTCACTGCAAAAAATACCTGAAAAAAAGAATGTTTTTACTGGCAGTTCCCCTCTAGTTCTCTGTCTTCCGTTTTTCCTCATTTCCTTGATTTCCCAGTCTACGGGAAAGTTTACGGAAAATTGTGCTTTGCATGAAAAACATGACAAGCTGGAACAAACTGCATTTGTTTTACAAAAATAGTGTGTAAGGAAACACTGAAGCATGTGCAGCTGTTTCTGTGTACATGCTGGAGCCATTTTACTCATCACAGCTGAGCGTGACGTTGGCCCCGTAGATGACGGGCCTGGACTTGGGCAAAAAGCTGTCCTGAATCAGCACAGCCTTCATGAAGAACAAAAAATGCTGACAGCTCCTCTTTCATCTCCTGCTGGAATGAGCCTTCTGTTACTCATCGGTTAGCAGCCAGCAGATGTGCACCAGCGTGCACGTCTCTACGTACACAGGGATGAAGTTAGTGCAACTGTCACTCACCTGCGCACGAGAAACAAACAGCCAACATGAAAAGAAAAGCAGAACACATTTGGGCCACATATGCCCAGTTCTTTGGCACTGACAGGTGAGCACAGCGCTGTAAATTCCAGGTGTGAACGCTTTTCTCTGACTTCTACGGCTCTGCAGCTTTTAGGACAACATCTGGCTCTCAAAGCATGGACCGACCAAATCTTCATGCCCACAGACGTCTCCAGATGTGCGTGGACAGAGGACGGAGAAGGTCTGCGGAGTCCGCCAGGGGACTGTGTGAACTCGGAAGACCAGATCCCGAGTCCCCTTTATCTCAGTCAGTGTCTTTTCATTCCAAAAAGACACCTTAAATAGAGGACACGTGGCGGGACATCCTGTTCCAAGCTTTCCTCAGAGGATCTGAGGCTGTCTGCTGACCCCTTCAGGACAGAGACAGACCATAATATCAGCACAATGTCACACCAGAGACAGCATCCACCAAAAGGAACAACTTCTCCCTGACTGGACGTCTGGACCCAAAACACACCAGCAGCCTGCTGGTTGGAGGGGGTGGGGGGTTCAAAGGTTTCAACATTCATATTTTATGAATATGGATTATTTTTGCCATTAAACTGGCTCCTGAACGTACCAGCTCCCAACCAGCAGTAACAGCTGTAAACAGCCTGACTCTGAAATGTTCCTCGTTCATTTACAGACCCCCCCCCCCACACACACACACACACACAGACCTCCATCCCTTGCTAAATGTGGACAGGTAAAGCTCTTCAACACGATTTACCTCCAAAAAGGTCTCTTCGATTTTTAAAAGTACAAAGTGTTTAGAAACTGAGATTTAGTCATGAAGAGGAGGAAAGAAAGATCTGTGAAGAAAAATCTGCTGAGCAATGAAAATAAACGGATGAGGGACAAGAATATAAACGATGAGGGGAAATCCCCCCAAAAGTTTAGGAATTTTCTGTTTTTGAATGATGGATAAAACAAAGTTTTTCCTGGAGTTTTTTCTGTTTTCAGCTCTAACCTCCAATGTTTTAAGGTGACTTTTAATAATAATAATAATAATAATAATAATAATTAATAACAATAATAACAACATCCTTTCCAAAGTGACAATTAGCAGAATAGTTTCTAAAGTCCAAATTATTTCCATTTACCAAACTGACAAATATTTGATCCTTAAGCATCACAGAGGAAGGTTAGCAACCAGAGGTGAAGCTTTGAGGAACTAAATCCCTCATTTCCCTGAAGGTTCCACAAACAAACATCCTCAGACTCTCTCTCTGTCTGATCCGGCTTCTCTTTTAGTTTCACATGTTTGCTTTTGTTGTTGCTTCTGCTGAAATACCCCTGCTGGGGGGGTGTCTCTGCTCATCCACAGAGGCCCCATGTCTGCCTCTGTGGGGCTCCGGCCCTGCTCTACCCGGAGGATGCTAAACAGAACCGACAGTAGAACCGATCCACGCGCCAGATCTCTGTGGATCGCGTGACCGTGAACCGGAGCGGCGTAGGCGCACCGCGCGGTCCGCCGCGGATGCGCCCCACCCTCGGTGCCGTTCCCGCCGCGCACTCACTTTGCTCTTGACCTCCACCACGCTCTCCGCCGCCCGGGTGGGCGTGCGGCTCTGCGACGCTCTGGACATGCTGCTCCGCGGCGGTCCGGTCGGCTGCGGGGAAAAGCGTCCTCCGGAACGGACACGGCTGCTTCCTCCTCCGAACGCCCCAGTCTAACCATGGAGGAGGCGGCGAGAGCGCGCAGCAGGCTTGTCGGTTTCCTGCTCCAGAACCGGTTCGGTCAGCTACATGTCGTTCGTGTCTGCGCGCGCCCGTCCCCCCAACCAGACGCGCATGCGTGCACGCGCAGATGAACAGCGCAGAGATCGTGACAGGTGGAGTCCGGTAAATCCGGTACCCCCTCCCCCAACCCTACCCCTGACCAGCGCGGAGGACTCAGCGGAGGGGGCGGGACCGTGTCGCTGCTGTCTCCGGACGAAGCCTCCCCCCTCCCGCCGGAGGATTACAGACAGTTCACACCTGCAGCACACCTGAGGCTCAGGCACCGACATGGATGAAAGCCAGAACCCAAGAACCGACCGCAGAAAGAGCGTCCTGCTCTCACCCCTATTCTCACAGTGTAGGACGAAAGGCTCCATGTCTGCAGCAGCACCCAGAGGACCTCCACCCTTCATCCTCCATCCTCCACCCTCCACCCTTCATCCTCCATCCTCCACCCTTCATCCTCCATCCTCCGCCATCCATCCTCCACCCTTCATCCTCCACCCTCCACCCTTCATCCTCCATCCTCCACCCTCCATCCTTCATCCTCCACCCTTCATCCTCCACCCTCCATCCTCCACCCTTCATCCTCCATCCTCCACCCTCCAACCTCCATCCTCCACCCTTCATCCTCCATCCTCCACCCTTTATCCTCCATCCTCCACCCTCCACTCTTCATCCTCCACCCTTCATCCTCCATCCTCCACTCTTCATCCTCCATCCTAGGACGAAAGGCTCCATGTCTGCAGCAGCACCCAGAGGACCTCCACTCTCCTCCCGTCATCCTCCTACCTTCATCCTCCTACCTTCATCCTCCATCCTCCCTTCATCCTTCATCTTTCATCCTCCATCCCCCTCCCTTCTTCCCCCACCCTCCATCCTCCACTTCCATACTTCGCCCTCCCTCCTTAGTCCTCCACCCACCATCGTTCACCCACCTTCCTCCACCTTGAGACGTCAGGAGGAGCTCCGTCACGCTGCAGGCATGAGGAGAATGCTGTCCTTCTGCTTTCTGTTTGACACATTCCTGACAGGAAGGGTCACGAGCAGCACATGACACCAGCAGTCCTTTTTAGGCACGTTTCACTTCATTCACCTGCTGTGAAACTGTTTGAGACTTTTAGACATCAATGTCTTCAGTAAAACACAACTTAATGATATTCTCACTGTAGTTTTTGAAGTATAGAAAATTGCTAAGCAACAGCCACAATACCTGAAGGATTGAGAATTCATTAGAAGAGTGGAGCAGAGTTAATCCTCATATGTGGAGAAACCTGCTCAACTACAAGAACCTCTGACCTCTGACCTCTGCGCTGATGATGAGGGCTTTACCACAAAGTACAAAAGTGTTCAAATACGTCTTTCCCTCAATGAAATGCAAATAACTGTATATTTTTCTTTTTTTTCTTTGTGATTTTCTAGATCTCACTGTTGAGATGAATCTACCATTAGGATGATAGACAGTTTCTTTTTAGGAGGGTAAACCTACAAAATCAGAAAGGGATCAAATACTTGATTCTCCACTGTGAGCTTTTAAAGTTCTGAATGAATTTATGAGAAACTTCTGCTCTGTTGACGTTCCAGTTCTATTTTTATTCTCTTTACAGTGTTGCTTCTGTCCACCTATTTTGCACTAGTGAATGTGTTAATTTATTACTGCCTTTATTTTAACAAAATAATAGTTGTGCGGTATTGTTGTGTTTAAATTGCAGTTGCATTGTTGCGTTGTTGTTATTTTGAGCTGGTTACTGTTTTTTTTATTGAATTACGTATTTATAAAAATACTCTTACATTGTTTTATACGTCATGCATCTTCAGCTCAGATTGCTGTCGTTAGTTATTAAACATTTTTATTTGCAGAAAGTCTTTGTCAGGTGTTTTATTTATACACATAATTAACAAACCAAACTTTAACTTCTAGGTATCTGTACTGACATCAGTGATGCTAGCCTGTATTGACTTGTTATCGGATGTCTTCCCAAACTCCCAGCATCGTCCACCCTTATTTCACAGTAACCCTGTAGAAAAACACAGAATAACTTGCATTTCTGTTTGGCTCTCTCTCCTGCTGCACGTCCTCCCGGTTTATCAGGACTGCATTAAGGAATGCTGGGAAAAAACGGATGAGAGGACAGCAGTGAAAAAACTCCCACCTATGTGTGAGCATGTGCTCGGGTCTGCATGTACAGACGTTGAAAGGAGGAAATTCTTACAGCTGCCCACTATTCTGACTGTTTTCTTTTATTGTTGTGAACATTTGGCTTTGTGTTAAAGGGCCTATCCCATGCAAAATCAACTTTTTGAGCGTCTAAGTGTATTATAATGGTTAATCCTCACGAAAAGAAATTTTGATCCTTTCACACATTTCTGAGGATTCCTGTTTAAGCCTGGATACCAGCCCCTCCCAACCCACCAAAACAAGTGAGTTCTCACATTGTGATGTAGATAAGTGAAGAACCGCCCCTTCCAGGAAGAGTCTGTGCTGCTAGCTCCGCCCCCGGCTAACAGATACAGCCACTTTCTCAGTGGAGCTAATGGTGACGCTAATGGTTTCCTTATATTTCCTTATATGCACAATACACAAATGCATCTGGGCGACACCCACAAGGAGCGAAAGGCGGAGCCTCAGAGATTAAGTCGTCTTAATTTCGGGTTGGTAAACTAATATTTAATATAAAATGTGTTCTTTTGTGAGCCAAAGGTAATATATTAATCATAATCATATATTATAATCATTGTTTACCATAAAAGGCTTAAGAATAGCATGATATGGGCTTTTTAAAGACCAACATCAACATAACTGCTGAACTAGTTAAGACCCAAACTGCTTCTGAAGCTCCTGGACCTGAGAGGTCCGTCCGTCTCTGACTCCCAGAAAGGTCATCGATTCATGGGGTTGTGATGGAGCAGACCTGGGGGGTCAGGAGTGAAGAGGGTCAGGCTAAAGCGGGTTTAGAACTGAAAACAAGCGGAGGCGATGCACGTCACCAGGTAACTACGAGGTGACTTTCTAAAACCTGACTTGACCCAATAGGAGCTGACAGGTGACATCACACACCTGGTTTGCAGAGAAATGAGTGAACTTCAGGCAGATGAGCAGGAAGCACAGGGCAGGTGTGGCATCACGATCACTTATTTAAAGGGCTTGTGTTGTTTTTAAGAGAAAATGGTCAGTTAGTCTTACTTTTGTTTAAGGTCTGTTGAACTGCAAATGAGTCAAAAGTCCTCATGGTTCTGACTGTGTTTGCATCATTGATGTTGGGTTTCCCAGCATTCCTCTAGCAGAATGGAGGAGCGCAGGAGGTGAGGGACGTCCAGTCCTGAAGGTGTGGTCCATCGGAGCAGCTCTTGAATGTGTGTTATGCGTGTCATGTCTCGGGGCGGATTACGCATGTAGGTGTGCTGAAGTGGGGGAACTGGTTTTAGCTTTGTGTCTTGGTTTTGTTTCACGGTGAAACCATGTAAGCACTGCTCATCACACTTTCTACCAGCATCACCATGAGAATCTGGAGTTTCTGTCATCTGAAAGGATTGCTTGTCAATCAAGATAACTCAGTCTCAGTTCGCCTCCGTTTGGAGCGTTTCCATGGCAGCAGGGTCCCGTGTGTGGAGACGGTTCGGTTTGTCTCTCAGTGCTTTTGCACAAACTGAGACGGTATGTGTTTGCGTGTTTGAACAGCTGACTGAACCCTCCAGAGATATTTGATACAAACTCCTGCTGAGATGTTTCATGAACCAACAGATCCTCCAGACTCAACAACAGACTAAGACTTCATAAAAGAGCGGATCTTTGAGAAGATGGATGTTGTTTTGCAGATGTTATCAAATCCTGACACGGCAGGTTGAAAACACTCAAATCCATTTTGAAGAGATTTGAATTTTAAAAATCAGTTTCTGAAGTAAATCTAATCCATTTCCTCATTGTATTTATTCATTTCTTCTTGTTACAACCCTTCCAAACAGATCTGTGGGGCTCGTATTAAAGGAAACCATAGTTTAAAACCAGAGTTCTGCATTAACCAGACCCAAAGAAAAGAGAGAACAAGTCTAAACAAATCTGGGGAACAAAAAAGAAACTTGGCGTTGGAGTTTCAGGGCTGAGAACAGCAGCCACCATCCCTCACAGTCAAAACATGCAGGTCTGGAATGTGAACGGACCCGTCCCCCTCTTTGTCACCAAGGTCTTCATCCCCCTTCAGCGCCCAGCCGGCAGAAAGAGTTTCCAAACGCTGAACCGTGAGGACCTGAAGCCCGGCTGTGGCACAGCAGACGAGAGCAAGACGGCAGAAGAAACCAGAGACGACCAAAAAGACACAGGTTTAGAGCCACCAGAGTGTGGGAGAAATGTGCATCATAACTGCAGATCTGTCCCTGATCTGGTTCAGGTCATCTGACTCCTTGGTTTCTTCCAGGGCCGAAACAACACTGTTCAGATGCCTGGTTCGAACATTAGATATTGTTTTCCTCGCAGGACCTTTATCTGCCCATGTCCCAAACCCTGCATCCCATAATGATGGTTGCAAATCCATAGTGTTTTACTACATGCATATATTTTTGTTTCCTACCATACGATTAAATAGTTAGGCCTTTTCAATAAATGAACTTTAGTCAGGAGGATGCTTTTAGTTAGAATGATTTTGTTTAAAATAATATTTCTAGAATAGATTTGATCTTAAGGAGAGATAAAAATTTTTGTATTTGAAATTCAATTTGTTCACTGGTTGTGATCATTTCGAAACTCGATCAAAGTCAAAACCTGATCAGACATTTGATAAAAGTGATTAGCACACACCTCAGCTAAGAACATTTTCCCCTTTGGTCCTGGAATGGCTCTTTTGAGGGCTTCCCCATGGTGACGTCGTGAATATGAGGTCAGCTGAGGCACAGCGTTTTTGTGGTTGTCATGAACAGGAAGTAAAACTATTTTCATTCGCAGGTTTAGGATTTATTCATCTCATGCCAGATTCAACTAGACCAAGTGTGCAGTTCAGGTAGTGGAGGTCATGACTCTCGGCTACATATCTCTTCACCCCATGACGTCTCCCCCACCCTCACACACACACACACACATACATACACACATACACACGCACACACACATACATACACACATACACACGCACACACACACGGCGCTGGCTCATGATGAAAGTGACAGGTATTTTGGCTGCAGGTTCTCCTGTTGGGTGCAGACGGTCGCTTGTGTGCCATCATCAGTGTTTGCTGGTGCGACATCCTTCATTCCAACACATGGCGCTCCTGTGCCACAATGCAGGAGGAAGGGGGGCAAAAACATTTCATGCATCGGCTTAAATAGCTGTGACGGGGTTTCAGTGCTCACACAAACAAGGAAAACTCCCCGAAGGCAGGACTGTAGAGGCTGTGAGGGGTCTGCAGGGATCAGACAGCCTTCCAGAGGCGGCCGTCAGGTCAAGTTTGGGTCTGACGTATTTGTTGCAGAAAAAGTTTTTAACCTGAGAGTAGAAACTGTGAAAGAGTTTCAAGGAGAATGAATTAATGGCATGAGCTAAAAGCAGGCAAGCCTGAGGCAAGAAAGCACGCCAGTCAGCAGAGGCCTATATTAAGCAGGGAGCTAATTGATTGTACCACAAGTCAGAAAAAGAAGACCATGAAGTAATATGTATTTGCTTTAAATTTATGATAATTTTCATTAATTTCTTTTATTTCTGCATGTTAATTTGCTATAGCATGGATATATGAATTGTGTTTGCAGTATTGCAGGCGGGTCTCAGTCTCTTTTGGAAGCTCTCGATCAGTCATTCATAGTATGATATATGTTTCCTCTATGTGTTTAGTTTGGCAGTGCAGTCATTTGTTCAGTTGGTTAAGTTGTTAAATTTAAAGCTGAAGTTATTTTTTTTACAGTTACCTCTTTATGGGCCGTTTTGTTAATCTGGATATGTTTTCCTCAAATAAAGTGTATTTTTTTGTTTTACTCTTGGTGTCTTGGTCTTGTTGATCCTCCAGCATGAAGCTCTCTCTCTGTTGTGTCTGAAGGAAGGTTAGGAAATGGGTGAGATTTCTGATCCTTTTCTGTATCCAACTATTGAACCAGTCAGCTTTTCTGACCTGCAGGGCCATGCAGGGCCATGCAGGGCCATGCAGGGCCATGCAGGGCCATGGGCGCTTCCCTGCCTCCGTTCACACAGCACAGCTCCTTTGTGCTTAGCTCCAGATTCTGGTGTTTCTAACAAAATTCTGGACTGCCTGTTGACGTGAAACAGGTCTTTATGGAGGTCTTGTGATCAAGTTCCATCCAGACTGCAGCAGCTTCTACCTAAAAGCTGTCCAAGAGCTGCCTCTTCCTTTAGAGCAGTGATGGGTGAAACAGAGGGGCAGTTTTTGAGCTTCCGATGTGTGAGACCCACGTTTTTGTGCGCTGCTGTGTAAATGGGAGGATTCAGGGAAAGAAGATGCACATTCATTGTCACAGGGTTTTCTAGTGTGACTGAAGCTCATCACTCTCCTGAAGCAGAACACAGAGGAAGCTCATTCATCCTCATCTTTCTGTTACACTGCAGCATCAAGAGCCCTCATGGAGTGAATGCACCAGTTTGTGCTCTCTGCTGACATCTGCTGGTCAAACTTTATTCAGAGAAACAGCACGTGGGCCTGAAGGTTTGCAACAGAACCACAGAACTGGTCCTCCTAACTCCTGAGACGACAGCTTTTCTTTGGTACTTTTCACCACTGGATGACGTTATTATTTACCCAGCAGGCATTCAGAAGCCGGTTGTGTTTGCTACCATGTGTGGCAACAGGCATTCAAAAGACAGCAGATCCACAGAACAAAGCGGTGCAGCAGTTCCTGGAGCCAGCAGGACTGCTGTGGAAATGAAGAATTCACCGTTATTCATCAATCCAAAGATGCCATTTCTGGATCATTTGGACACAAACTGTGGACTACAAATAATGCAGGAACTAAAATATAAAAGTACATAAAAGTAGGAGTCATGGATGTGAAATGGGATCACAGAGGTAAGAATAGTTTTCACAGCAGGTTGTGATTGGTTTATCTTTGCTGTCAAGTCAGAGCCTTTCATATTGGAGTGATTGTGGAACGCTCATTATTGAACTGACCCGTCTCCCAGTGGCGGATCTTCACCAACTTACTCCCCAGGTGAGTACCAGCCCGCCCCTCTCCCCCCACACAATTAGACAACACCCTCTTGTGTTTCCTATCTTTTTTGGCCATTTTACACAAAAATGCATGAATTTTCTAGACTTGTATCACAGGGGGGTCAAACTCAGTCACACAGGGGCCTAAATCCAAAAGACGCTTTAGGTTTTGGGCCGAACAAAATAAACATTTACTGAACACACTAAAGCTAAACTTTTAAAGATTTTTAACATTTAAAACTGAACTTTTTGAACATAAATATGAATAAAAATAGGAATAAATCAAGTTAAACCCTAAATAACTTTTAATATTTTGCTCTCCATTAAAATGCATTCTGTCAAATTTATACAAATATGAAGATGCTGCAGAACAAAAAACCAACAAACCAGTAAATAATAATTAGAAATAACAAACCATGTCATTCTGTTTTCTTTGCTCTTTTGTCATTTTGTAGAGCTGGACTCCTGCATCATTTATATTTATAAGCTCATTGGTGTGTGACGTCCTGAGTGTGTCTTTGTGAGACGGATCAGAGAAAACCTGTTATTGTGAAAATCATTTTTAGGTCTCATAAAACATTAAAAACTAAAGCATCAGTGGAATTACTCCAAAATGTTGTTACTATAATGTGGTTTTCAGTTTTATTGATATAAAGTGTATTTTTCTGTGATCAATGTTTTTGAAAAAGAGCAGCCATTCCAACAGGTCTTTTATTTTGATATCCAGCTTTTTACAGACAAGAGCCAAGATGTCCAAATCCAGGAGGGTATTCAGGTAGCATGTTTAAACTAGCCTGACTTTGAGCCTGAACTCTGGCTGAAATCCGCCTGAACTTGAAAGTGGCTTTTTGACACATTTCTTCAAAACATTCTGTTAAAAATTTGATCCATATTATGCCTATGGAGTTCATCATTAAGTTATATAGCCTCCACATTAGAGTGTACATTCAACCTTCCTTAGCTTGTGTTTTTAGGTATAGGTCACAGCCTCCCTCTTTCGGCTAGCAGAGAAGAACAGCATTGAGAAGCTGAGCAGCAGGTGGCAGCAAAGTGCAGCTAACCCTCTGCTTTAGCTCAAGGGATGCCTGGCATTTTAGAGTTTGATTTCTCCACCATAGGAACATAATGGGACATGAAACTGAAGAAAACCAGCAAACCAAACAGAATTACCAATGCAGGCATCTCCATACTGAACTAAGCTAGAACACTCATGCTAGAGGCTGGAATGCATCAAGAGCATTCTGAAGCTGTTTTTGTCCTGTCAAACATCCATCCATCCACCCACCCTGTTTGTGCCTTTCGGGGTCACTGGGGTGCTGGGGACATCCTGGACAGGTGGCCAGTCTGTTGCAGGGCCCTGTCAAACATGTTTGAACAATCCTTTTTGGTTATTGAATTGATCATGAAACTCTTTTCATATGCCGTTTTGATGAACCCCTTCTATGAACCCTCGCAGACCCTGAGATCCTCTGGCTCTGGTCCTTTAACCTTTTTCAGCTGTAAAAACCAAAACCTATGGAGAAGCCTCTTTTCAGCACTATGGCCCTCGTTTAAGGAACAGTCTGCCAGAGGACCTGAGGGCCGCAGAGAGCATAGCTGCTTTTTTTTTAATGCTGATTTTAATTTAAGTGAGACAACAGAAAAACAAAACAACAACAAACAAACAAAAATACACAGGAAAAACAGATCTGACAAACACAGACAACTACCAATACTAACACACAAAAGCAGGAGATAAAAAATAAAAGTAAAATGGAAAGTGTGTGTGTGTCTGTGTGATGTAGGGACAACGAGAGAGAATTCCATCCACAAGCTTGAACTAACCATCATACATTCTGTTAACTATACATATGTAGGGGTACATTATTAGAGAATCATATAGATAGACAGGAAAGGCTTGAAACATATATGCATATATGCATTCATTATTTTCTTGATACTGGAAAAATCAATAGTGGTATCCATCATGAAACCCACACTAGAAATAATCATCTTGTCATTATTTCAAAAATAAATAAATACAACAAACAAACAAACAAACTTGAGTGTAATTACCCATAACCATCAGACCCCTGCAAATGAAATGAACACGGTATTATGGAGAGAAAAAGGCGGGGACACAACACCCCATAGAGGCCAAGACAGTCACATAATGGGTTCTCAGATGAAACTTAATGTTTGTTTAGGAACTCAATGAAAGTTGACCATACAGATAGTGGTTTGGTCGTGTCGGTGGGACAAGGTAATAAACTGGCTAAAGAAATGTACTCAAAAAACACATTTTTCCATATAGACAGGTTTATGGTGTTCTTTGATTTCCAGCTCATGAAGATAGTTTTTTTTAGCAATTTTATTGCTACAAGAATAAATGTAATTTTAAACGGGTCAATATTCAAATGTGATCATTCTGATAGGTCTCCTAAAAGACACAGTGAAGGTGATAAAGGGATAAGGCAGGCCAAGAAGGTAGATAAGGTTTGGGTCATTTCTTCCCTAAATTCTTTAACGGGTGTGCAGCCCCAAGTTGTGTGAATATATGTGTCCGGGGTATTTTGAGTGCAAAATGAGCAGATCTCTGAATCAAATCCCATTCTTGACATTTTCTCTCTTGTGTAGTGAATTCTGTGGAGGGTTTTGTATTGTATTAGTTGTAAATTAGTGTTTTCTTTGTCATGATATAGATGCTTTTACATATTTGAGCCCAGAACTCAGTGTTACCAGCAATAGAGAGATCGTTTTCCCACTTTGTTTTGGTACGTGTTAAAGATTCATTTGAGAATATGAATGTTTTATATAGTTTAGAGAGAAATTTCCTTCATGAGGTTATTTTTTATTAAATCTGTTACTGCAGGTGGAAGATCTAGATTTATTGTAGTTGCAGAAATTTTAGCTTCTATTGAAGATTTACGTCGTAGATATAGATATAGATGCCGTATTCCTGGATAAGATAAGAAAATGGTATTAGACCACTGGAATTAAAAATATTTTTGAGATGTGTAATACCCTTAGTAGCCCAGGTTTGTATATTGATTGTTTTTTTTTATTGCTTAAAAAATCTGGATTATTCCAAATTGGTGTAAATAAGATACAGATAGACTTGAGTTTGTAATTTTATTGAGTTTCCACCAGGCATTGAGAGTAGAGGCTATTGTTATTACTTTATAACATGGATGACTCTTGAAAAGGCTCAAGACCCGTCTTTTTAACCTGGTTTTTAGCTAATTTTACTACTTTTATTGTATTTTTTTATTTTATTTTGTATTTATTATATCTATTTGATCTTGTTTTACGAATTTTCACTAGATTATAATAACGTAATTGTAATATTCCTTATGTTAATGTTTTATTGTTTAACGCATTTATCAATATGTTCACTCTTTAATTTTCATTTTTAATCTTACTTTCATTTCCGGAGCTTCCTCAGTTGGGTCCCCTCCCTCTGCGGGGCGGCGGTCCCCGTTTGTGATGCTGAATTTGGTTGGCTATGCAGAGAGGGAGGTCCCAATTATATAATTATTATAATTGTTGTTTGTTTTAGAGGTCTTGACCTGGAAATGATGACAGAACAATAAGAAAACAATGAAAGAACATTCGTACTTCATAGCTAGGTTCCTTCTCCATAGCCCCCATAGAAGAGTTGCAACAATAAAATGAAGTTGTATAAAACTGATTTCTTCAAAATTAGCAGGTTTCAAACACCTGTTCTATGTGAAATCATCTGTCAGTTCTGGTGGAATGTCTTCCTGCACACAAGGCACATACTCATAAGCTTTTGTTTTAGACTTTTGGATACATTTGGAGTTTTAATAAATTTTAAAACGTATCACATGTAAGGGCTTATACTTGAATGATTTTCCTTTCCACAAATCATTTCTCTTCTTAGAGGTTTGGGCAGCCTTTTTAGCAAAAGGCTTCAGCATAAAGCATTCACACTTTCAACAATGCGGGTAATGCAAACTCTTTGAGTTAAAATGGCTTTTCCTTCTGCACTCCCTCGAAAATTTTATTTAACATTTTAGTCAAACAAACAAAAGATCTGACTTTTTAATCTGAGCAGAGCTGCTCCAAAAATGTCTCCCCTAAAAATAAAACAGTAATGAATTTAAAGAAGCTAATCTTGAGCTCAACCATCTGTGACTCCAGGCTGCTTTGATGCACTCATACATTTAGCAGGGGGCAGACAAAGGTTAGTTTGCACCCCCACCCCTGATTCATGCAGGAGCCCCCAACCAACACTGCATTAGCATTGGGCAGAAAGAGATGCCATCGTTCCACTAATTATGTCCAGACGTACCTGCTGGAGCTTTTGTTTTAAAGACAACAGTCATGTTTTCTTTAATGAACCTAGTGTCATTTGTGCTTCTTGACGTTGAATCTTTTGCGTCCATGTGAAGAACTCGGGATAAGACTGGTGCAGCAAAAATAAAGCTCTGTGTAAAGGAAGAATGGAATCAGCTGACATATGGAGGAGCAGGGATATGAAGCAGGCCTGATGTCTAGAAAAAGGAGTTTGGTTTGGATCTTAGAGTCAAAACAGGGCTCCAGACTAACCTTTTTCACTAGGAGCACAGTGGCCCCTAACTGAAAATTTTTGGGGCACAACCAGAAAATTTAGGGGCGCATACCGTAAATCAACATGCTAACCAAATCTACTAATTTCCACTGTATTACGAATAAATACTTTAATAATGGATGCAGAAATTACAATGTGCTGTTTCTAATTCAGTGTCACATTTTATTCTGCACTTTTGAAAATGCAACAACAGGTAAACTGACAGCACCATCGCTGTCATGACAGTACAAATAGTAAAGAAAACAGATGGAAATTTATCTTTGTGACACCAAATAGGTGCAGCCAAGATGCACAATAAGCGTGTTTGAGATCACCCAGGTGGACTTAACGCTGCGCAGATCACCTGGTGTGAGACATATTTTTTTGTTTTTGCTCCAACATCAACTGTCAATCATCACAAAAATATCGCGAGAAAGGGGTGGGAGCAAGGGGCAAACCTACCCGGACACAGCTGAAAACTGAACTGACTGAAAGCTGCCCTACAGACTACAAAACAATGCATTATGGGACATGTGTCCCGATTGTTTTTGTAGTTGAATGATTAATTAAAATAATTTAAAATACCAATTCATTAAAAAAAGGCTACATGCATTACAAAACATTAAAATAATCATAAAATAAATATATAATAACAAGTGTTTAAAGTTCAAGCCCCGTTAGCTGTCACGCACGTACGTGGGGGACATTTATTCTCCTCAGCTGACCCGACTCCCGCGGGAGCGCTGTGCTGCCGTAACAGCCGTGCATAAACCGTTTGATGCGCCGCCGTAACCAAAACACTAAACCTTCCTCCGGTTCTGTGTGACCCAAAGAAAAGTTCAGCACGGACTGCATGGATTTCGAAAATTACAAGAGAATAAATACGTTCTAAAAAGGAAAGTAAGGAACTCCTTGATGTGGTCCGGGTAGGGAGGGGGCTATCAGGTGTCCTGCTTTCAAGCCCTGTCATTGTCACGCCCCCCAAGAGTCATTTTCCCCACTGTGATTGGTTGGTCATCTCCGTGCACGACAATGAAACAGTGTCATTCATTAAAACTGGCGGGCTGCAGTAACATTAAACCTTCATATTAAGGCGGGGGCCGCAAAATATCATCTTGGGGACCGCAAATAGCCCGCGGGCCGCGAGTTTGAGACCCCTGCTGTACACTCTGGCACTGGTACACTAGCTGCAGGTTGGAAGAACGAATCAATAGTTCAGTTACCCATTGTCTCAGTTTCCTTCCCACAGATGTTTATGCGCGCGCGAATATCTCTAGGCCCCGCCCCCTCCACATATTTTAGCCACTTACAGTGACTTATTCTACTCACACGCAGTGGCCGCCTCACAGACGGGCATCACTCGAGAGTGTGTGCTCGCGTTTCATGAGTATGTGCGCGAGTGTGTGTGTCTGCCTGCGTGCGTGTGCGCTTGCGTCTCAGATTATTTCATTGATCATTGACGTGCCCCTTCCACATTTAATGTATAAAAAAAATACGGAGGGTGGGGGAGGCAAATTTACTGGTCGCACATGTGCGACTGGATGTAAAATTCAGTCGCAAACTCTCAAATATTGGTCGCAAAATGCGAGCAATTGATCGCAGTCTGGAGCCCTGAAAAATGAGAGACATCTCTACTTGTAGTCTAATCAGTTTGTGATGTCATGGAGGATCCAAAATGGCTGCTAAAACAGAAGCAATTATCACCAAGCATGTGAAAAAGAAAAGTTGCCAGCTTTAAACTGATATAAGTCTTCTTAATTACATTAGATCTTATTAAATGTAAGGGTTGTGCAGTAAAATTGTGTCATCTGTACCAGCGGCCCCCTAACCTCTTTGCACCACAGACCAGTTTGATTTTAAAACCTCTTTGGGGTATCCCACACACGTGTGTTTTGGTTTTATTACAGATTTTTGACTGCTTTTCTTTTGACTCCATGCGTGCTTTTCGGCCAATCCATTTTTTTTACGGTATCGCTCGCTGTGATGTCATCGTCATGGGTGGGGTGTCGAAATTTCCTTTTCCTATGTCTGAGCAAATTTTGGTGACTTTTTGCACAAGTGGCATGTGGGGTCAAACCTTCGCTCAAAGACGCAGAAATCTTTCCAACTGCAAAAACAATCTGGAACTTTGCAGTCAGTGATGCTGCGGGCCAAAACTTAAGGATCATTCCCTTTGCGAGAACAATAACATTGAACCTATCTGTAAAAAGAAACACAAAGTTGTGTTAATGGCTGCAATGTGTTTGCTTTGTGCTACACATCTGATCAAAACCAGGTTGCAGGTTTGTTACCTCAACTCTCAAGTCCTGCTCAATACTGAGCCTCGCTCTGTTCTTTGATTTCACAGTGGCAACAGCAGAAAATCTCCCAAAGAGAGGACGGAGAATGGAAGTAGAATGCCCCCAGCCTTTTGCCCCATGAGAGAAAATGGAAGCAGAATGCCCCAGCCTTCTGCCCCATGAGGGAGAATGGAAGCAAAATGCCTCCAGCCTTCTGCAGGTCTGGAATCATCAGTGAAGAGTCTAAGCCCCGCCCTCGCCTCTCTACCTGTTCACACCTCTGCCGCTCCAAGTTGTTTTCCCGCGTGCAACTCCCCCTCCAGCGTGCTCTACACAGACAGCGCAACATATTGTAGTGACCTGGGGGTTAGCCCCGCCTTCAGCCCCAAGACTCATGGGAAATGGGGAATCTCAATGTGAAAACCATGAGTGAGAGGGCTGGGAACTCAAGTGAAATCCATGCTGTTTGGCTGTTTGTGGTGTGATCGAAAAGGAGAGTTAGCTTCTCTGCTTGATTTTTCCTCTCTGAGGCTGTCTGTGCTGTGCAATATATGGGGCACGGACAGCACTCCAATGAACCTGCTTTATCAGCAGCTCGGCTATAGTGATGTACTGGCTGGGTTGTAACAATATGGTCATTGTAGCAGACTGTGGACAGGATAGTAGGGGAGCCCTAATGCAAATGTAATAAGTTTTATGCAGAAATGGGTGGATTCTTTGTTTTCCCTTTTGGGCGTTCATGTGCCCCCTACCAGATTACCACTTACTGTCTCTTTAGAAGAACTTTCCATCCATAACAGACCCTAGTCAACGTTCACAGCTTCAGACACGCCCCCTCTGCGCGTTCACGCTGCTTTCCTACTCCTGGCTGGTCGCACATCCTGCGTTAAAGGCGCCACGACAATCTTAGAACTTGATAGTTATTTTACTAAACCATAGAGCACAGGGGGGAAAGAGCTAAATACAGCTCATGCCTCACCTGAAGCCTTTTCTGCGGGTCTATAGCATGGCTTCCACCGCACGTCTCTGTTAACATTGAGTCCTGCAGTCAGACATAAGGCACAGCGCTTCAGAGCCTCACCTCCAGTTTCTGCTCCATCTGTGATCACAACACTCAAATTCTGTGATTTTTAACCTCAGAAACTGTGGGAAACGTGTTGAGTTGACTGAAAATGTATATTTAACACAGATCAGTGGAAAATAATATTTACCTTTTACTATTTTATCACGATTATGACAGGTGAGGCTGTGCCTCACTTGCCTCACCTGACCGCACGTCACTGATCCTGGTCTCTCCCAAAGAGAACCTCAGCACCTTCATCTCTGCTACCTCCAGCTCTGCTTCCTGTCTTTTCCTCAATGTCCCTAGACTGAACAACATGGCTGCTCTCACCACAGTTTTCTACACCTTTCCTTTCAATTCAATATTTGTGGAAAGAAGTGAGAAAGGTTGTGGATCTTTGCACGAAATTTTGACAGATGCATCAAAATGAACACACTAAAACCACGGAAGAACTACAAACATGCCTTCCTCTTTGTTGTGTCGGTTGAGTTGTAGAAAAGAAATGTAGACACCCGCTCAGTTAACAAGATCCTTTTAGTCAAAGCTACCAATACATCATTGGTTATCTCCACCTACTGGGTAAAAGGTGTAATGACATTCCATAACAACACCACACTCTTCCTCTTCTCCTTCTTCGACCAACAGTAGTAATTTCTACCTCCACCCTGTCAGTGAACAGCACAAATGGAAGTCAACAACCTGAAAAAGTTTAACTGTGGATTAAAACCAACAGCAGATTTGTGTGGGGATTAACTACTGCCACCAAGTGAGACAGGGACTGAAGGAAACCAGAAGATGACAAACAAAAGCACCAAACCTCAGTCATTGTGTTATCTGTGCAGCAGATCATCTGCATGTCGGAGTTCCTCCAACGACAGTGCTGCAGTTTTTGTAACCAAAAACTCACCCATCTGCGCCCTCACTCATGATCCACACCCTAGACAACCACAGCCATCACGCAACTTCCATGGACAGCACCCACCCACGCAGCCCTCTCTACAGTAACTATGTGTGTGTGTGTGTGCGTGTGTGTGGTAGGTAAATGAGGGATCACTGTAAAGCTGATCTCTACCCAATCAATGGTGAAGTTCAAAGACCATAACAGTAGATTGCAGGTCCCCCCTCATGCACACACCCACCCCCCGCCACACACACACACACACACACACACACACACACACACACACACACACACACACACACACACACACACACACATGCATGACCTGGTCAGTCTTTTTTAACAGAACATGTGGTGGAAAAGCAAGAAGATATGCACACGAGAAGGTTTGTGACGGCAGCAGGCCTGTGTAATCTCAGGGTCAGTAACCTCAGGATTATATGACTCCAGTGTGAGTAAGAGGACTCCTGCAGGACCATCACTTATCAGCATAGAAGGGCCCCCACCCCATCCTCAGGGAATTTCTCTATTCAAGATCTTTTAAGTTTGAATCAAAAATGGTATTATGGTGTTTTTTTTTAAGTAGCCATCTTTTATTGGGCAGCTATTCATTTTTCACAAACTAAGGATTCTTTTAAAAAAAGAAACTTGTTTTTGTCATAAATATTTCCCTGGTGGTAAGCTGGAGGTACTGGTTTATGATGCTGAACGGACCGGGTGTCATTCAGGAAGAGCTCCACAGGATGTGTAGAGAGGCAAAACACAACATATGTTGGTGTGGAGATCTTTGTGGATCCTGAACTTCCCACCAACAGGGAGAATGTAGCAGCAGTAGAGAGTGAAACAAAGAATGCAATGTAAGAACTGGAGTGGTTTGTCTTTGCCGTCATTACAGCACATCATTTTTTGGATGCATGATTGCTGTTACCGTACTTGTTTTTTATGGACAGTTTTAACAAGAAATGAGAAGATGAAGGAGGCCGATTCTTTCAGTATTAACCCTAACAGGAGAGAAGCATTTTAGGAACTGGACCTACAATAGTTTCCCTCCAATCTGACAGCTAGAACCTGGAGGAGGGGGGAACTGTTGGAGATCCAGGGGGATGTCTCCAAAAACTAACATGGCTAAAACTCTAAAGTCAACGCGTGTCTTTT
Source organism: Oryzias sinensis (assembly GCA_037389245.1). Classification (NCBI taxonomy): domain Eukaryota; kingdom Metazoa; phylum Chordata; class Actinopteri; order Beloniformes; family Adrianichthyidae; genus Oryzias; species Oryzias sinensis. The sequence continues at coordinate 29,578,888 of CM074499.1, forward strand.
TTCACATTTTGGTAAAAACTTATAAGTTCTAAAATTATCAAAGAATATACAGATGTCTTAGCTTTTGCATTCAAACAACAGAGAAAGAGGTTGCTTTTGTATAAAAAAAACATAAAACACGATTTCAAAAAAAGACAAAGATCTATATTTACTGTCAGGTTCAGGATTGATTTTAGGATTATTTTAATAGTTTATAAGAGTGTCCATGGTCTTGATCCTTTATATTATCAGATTTGCTTTAAGCTCATGAACCTCCCAGAGCCCTTTGGTCCTCAGGACTGCTGAAGGTTAGGACAAAAAACCACAGCGAGGCCTTGTTTAGAAACTGCAGACCTCTTCTGTGGAACAGCCTGCCTGAGGATGTGAGGGCCTCATCCACTGTCCAGGTTTTTAAAAAGAAACTAAAGACTCATCTATTTGATTCAGCTTTTAATTAAATCTCATTTGTGGGATCTAGAATTTTTACTTATTCTGATTTACAGTCAGGACCATAAATATTTGGACAGAGACACAGTCTTTCTAATTTAGTTTCTGTGAATTTTAAATAAAACATCTCAGATGCCATTGAAGTGCAGACTTTCAGCTTTTATTTCATGGGTTAAACAAAAAGATTGCATTAAAAATATGAAAAACTAAAGCACAATCCCTTCATTTCATGGGATCGTAAGCAATTGGACGAACGAAATAACTGAAAACTAAATGGTCATTACTAATATTTGGTTGAAAACCCTTTGTTGGCAATGACAGCCTGAAGTCTTGAACTCATGGACGTCACCAGATGCTGGGTTTTCTCCTTCTGAATGCTCTGCCAGGCCTTTACTGCAGCGGCTTTCAGTTGATGTTTGTTTGTGGGCCTTTCTGTCTGAAGTTTAGTCTTCAACAAGTGAAATGCTGCTCAATTGGGTTAAGATCAGGTGACTGACTTGGCCTTTCAAGAATATTCCACTTCTTTGCTTTAATAAACTCCTGAGATGCTTTGGCTGTATGTTTTGGGTGGTTGTCCATCTGGATTATGAAACGCCGTCCAATCAGTTTGGCTGCATTCACCTGGATCTGTGCAGACAGTCTGTCTCTGAACACCTCAGAATCCATTGGGCTGATTCTGTCCTGTGTCGCGTCATCAATAAACACTAGTGTCCCAGTGCCACTAGCAGCCATGCATGCCCAGACCATCACACTGCCTCCACAGTGTTTTACTGATGATGTAGTGTGCTTTGGATCAGGAGCTTCTCCACGCCTTCTCCATACTTTTCTCTTGCCATCATTCTGGTAGAGGTTGATTTTGGTTTCATCTGTCCAAAGAATGTTTTTCCAGAACTGTGCTGGCTTTTTTAGATGCTTTTTAGCAAAGTCCAATCTAGCCTTCCTATTCTTGAGGCTTATGAGTGGCTGGCATCTTGCAGTGTACCCTCTGTATCTACTTTCATGCAGTCTTCTTTTTTATGGTAGACTTAGCTCTATCTGTCCAGTAAACCCAACTCTTGTATTCCACCTGCCTCCCTCTCCTCCTGCCTGTCTGAAATAAAAACCTGGTTCACTCTAAACTTCCTCAAACTTAACAGTGATAAAACCGAATTACTCCTCGTAGGTTCCAAATCCACCCTTGCCAAAGTTTCTAATTTTACCCTTTCCATCGATTCCTCTCCAGTTTTCCCCTCCCCTCAAGTAAAGAGTTGGGTGTCATCCTTGACAGTACATTATCATTTCATTTCCACATCAATAGCATTACTCGGTCAGCCTACTTTCATCGACGCAATATTAATCGACTCCGCCCCTCCCTCATCATCCACCATCCTCCATTTTAGTTCATAGTCTGGTCACTTCTCGTCTCGACTATTGTAATGCTCTTCTCTATGGTCTTCCCAACAAAACTCTAAATAAGCTGCAATTGGTCCAGAATTCAGCTGCCCGCATCATCACCAGAACCCCCTCCTTCCATCACATCACTCCCGTTCTCCAGCAGCTGCACTGGCTTCCAGTAGCCTTTAGGATTAAGTTCAAGCTCCTTCTCTACACTTTCAAAGCCCTCCATAGCCTGGCTCCCTCCTATCTCTCTAATCTCCTCCATGTTAACACTCCCTCTCGCTCTCTTCGATCTTCTTCCTCCCTTCAGCTCTCTGTCCCTCCGGCCCGTATGGTCACCATGGGGAGCCGTACCTTCAGTCGCTCTGCTCCCCAACTCTGGAACTCTCTCCCCCCAGACCTCCGTAACACTGACTCCTTTCTGATCTTTAAATCCAGACTCAAAACCTTTCTGTTTAAGCTTGCATTTCCAGAACACAATTTCTCATTTTCTGTCAGCTGATTTTACTAATGAATCCAATTTATTTATTGTTTTTAATTTGTTGTGATTTTATCGTGTTTTACCTCTAACTTTGTACAGTGACCTTGGGTGTTTTGAAAGGCACTTTTAAATAAAATGTATTATTATTATTATTATTGATCCGCCTACATCCTGGACAGTGTTGTTCACTTGGTTGGCTGTTGTGAACGGGTTCCTCGTCACCATGGAAATGATTCTGCCATCATCCACCACTGTTGTCTTCCGTGGACGTCCAGGTCTTTTTGCGTTGCTGAGTTCACCAGTGCTTTCTTTCTTTCTTTCTCAGGATGGACCACACTGTTGATTTAGCCACTCTTAATACTGTAGCAATTTCTGGCCTGGTTTTTTTTCTGTTTTCTCAGCTTAATGATGGCTCCTTTCACCTGCATGGAGAGCTCCTTTGACAGCATGTTGTCTGTTCACAGCAAAATCTTCCAAATGCAAGCACGAGTCCTCTATTCAACTCCAGGCCTTTTATCTGCTTCACTCATAATGACATAACAAGGGAATTGCCCACACCTGCCCATGCAACGGCATGAAAGTCAATTGTCCAATAACTTAAGAGCCCATGAAATGAAGGGATTGTGTTTAAAAAATGCTTTAGTTTTTCACATTTTTATACCATCTTTTTGTTCAACCCATGGAATAAAAGCTGAAAGTCTGCACTTCAATGGCATCTGAGTCGTTTTATTTAAAATTCACTGTGGTAATGTACAGAAATTAAATGAGAAAGAATGTGTCTCAGTCCAAATATTTATGGTCCTGACTTTTTATTTCAGTTGTTTTAGACTTTTTTATGCATTAGCTTATTTGAATTAATATTTACATATTTTAACTGTTTTAATATTATAACTTTTCCATTTATTACTTCTACATTTTAGACTGCTAACGGGAGTTTTCTCACCCTTGGCTGGTGTGTTTGTGTTCGTGCTCCAGGAGTTTTGGCCCTGCTTGTCCTCTGGCATCTCTTTTTCCAGGTCCTCTGAGCTGCCCGGCCCGGTATGCCCACGTCAGACACACTGAACCAGGTTGCTGGGGGGTCTGTGGGGTGGGAGGTGCTGGGGATGATTGGTGCTTGTGCTGCATAAACAACATGAGGACAGGGTGGACGGCGCCTTCTGGGTTCTCTCTTCCTTAGCTTTTTTCTTTAGTCATTTCTCTTTTACTTGTGTTTGTTTTGGTGTATTAAATTGTGAGGGGCTTATTTAATTATTTTACTGCACGAATGAGGATTGGTGTTTTTGCATTCTTGTTTGTTTTTATGTGCAGCACCTTGAGCTGTTTTCTTTTCATGAAAGGTGCTTTAGAAAAAAAATTAATTTAAATTTAAAGTTGAATTTCCAGGAAGACATAAAGCCCTTAAAGTCTCCCTCTAACTATATTTTATTTATTTAGAAAGCATTTCCATTTTCATTTCATGTACCGGAACTCATAAATTTAATTATGGAGTTTTTAGCCAAAATCAAAAAATCTGTCTTTTCCTTCAAGACAGATTTTCTGCAGCGCTGCAGTAGCAAATTTGAAATTTGGCTTTGAGTTGTTAGCATGGAAGTTACCCTACATTGATATCCCAGCATTCCTTTGTTTGCACTCTGTCCTGCTAGCTTACAGCCCCTCACATCCAACGAGTTAGATCGGATAGAGTCTCTGTGGTACGAGTTACATATTCAAAGTTGGACGCCATATTGGAAAGATTGAGATTCCGGCTCACTGCTGTGCTACAATCGCACAAACAGAGCTGGAAAAACAAGAATGTGACTTTCCAAAGGAAATCATTACCGTCAACTAATTAAGGAGAACTTCTAGCAAACATTTAAGGAAGATCTAAGTAAGTTTAATCTCATAAGTGAACGTTTAGGCTGATCTTGTAGTGATGATGGGGAAGTTAAGGGTAGAATTAGACTTGGCACTGTTTCCAGGTTTTCTGGTGCGACCATCTATCTTCTTTTTTTTTTGGAGGATGAGCTTAGTGTTTGTATGTGTGTTAGACCTCAGATCAGACGAGACGACCCGCTGAATTGAAGCAGATTACTAAGTGGAGGAGAAAAAAACTAACCAGGATTCCCTCAGGTGAGTGAAAGGGGGAAGCGCCCAGCACCGAATCCCCGTCCGGCGGACAGATTTTGCACGTTTCAGGTTTTACTGGGACTAATTTGTTTGGTTAAAGAGGGATTTTAGTATCAACAACAAATAACTTTTTAAAAAAGGACATAAACAACTTTAAGCAATGGTGCCACAGGCAAGTTTGTCAAAAGCTTTTGGATGATTCTTCGAGAGAAGAACCTGCAACGTGTGTTCAAGAGCCTAAGACTATTCGTGAAAAACAGGAGGAGCCAATGGGGTGGTTTTCAAACTGCTGTAATGTGAGATCACTCTCTGGTCCTCATTGGTACATTAGAGGTGGTTCAAAATTTGTGATGTGTGGTAAGACTCTGAGTCTTACAGGGTAACTTTGGAATGCTACTTTGGTGCCATAAAGTCAGAATAGCCCAACAAAAAGAGGCTCTAATGCCAGTTAATGGGCGATTGTGGGTTGGTCTGTTCCTCTGAGGGGTGGCTCCTGAGGGCTGCTGACTTATGGCCATTTGTGGTGAAGGAGCATTACCACGTTGAGGGGAAGCATTAGTGGAAACACTGCTGCGTATGCACCCCTCTTCCATTAACATGGCTGAATGCACCGAGATAAGTTATGAGGTTGATTTTGGAACAAGCTTTGGGCTGCTGGACATTAGAAGACGAGGCTAAAACCTAATGGGTGTGTGTGTCTTTGGTGTGGTTCTGTGGGAAGAGCAGCATCCATTTAACAACACAGCAAAATGTTTTGTTCTAAACAAATAGCCCTTAATAGGAGTAAAATACCACATATTTATTGATGACCTGAAAGATAAAGTGACCGCAGATGATCAGGGTGTCCAGGATCAGTTTACTCCTCCATCTGCACTTTCTGCTGTTTATCCTGAAATGTTGTTCCTGAAATGTTGTTCTGCTGTTTATCCTGAAATAATCCAAGAAAAAGGAAGAATATCAATTTTAATTAGGTGAAATTGCTAACCTGCACATCTGTAAATCCACAAACAGATTCAGATTTGGAGAACTTAAAGCACAGCAGGAGTTCCTTGCCTTTTATGTATTAAAAGGCAGACAGCAAAACAGTTTCTGTTTCTTCCAAACTCAGATGTGATGATGAAAGAACACAAAGAGAAGAAGATGAAAAGAGCAGGAAATCTGTATGAAGTCATTCACACAGATTATTTTGTGCAGTTGGGGTCTGCAAGCATTTTCTCTTCTTTGGCATTTATAAACTAAAATATCTATAGAGTAAATATTTGCTTTGTGATGCTTATGAAATTCTAATCAATTCAGTTTAATTTTATTTGTAAAGCCCAAATTCACAACAACAGTCGTCTCAATGGGCTTCGTACCGTTAATTGTAAAGTGAACATACAACCAAATGGGATCATAAATGCATAGAATTCAATAGGATAATAATAAACTTTACCTAAACAGATTAAACTAAACCGGACATCGCTGCCCTTAGACCCCACTTCGCTTTAAGGAAAAAATCCTGAAAAAAAAACAGATTCCAGAAAAAAACGAGAAACCTCAGGGGTGTCCACATGAAGGAGGGATCCTCCCCCAGGATGGACAGGCCATGTACCGGAACTCATAGAGTACTCCAAAGGGGAGAGGGAAAGAGGGAGAGTACATAAATCACAAATCACATGCATCAAACAGAGGCATGGAGAACTAAATGATAAATAATGATCAAGAACAGAGAGAAGGAGGGTAGAAGTAGATGAGAAAAGAGGACAGAACCCCAGTGCACCATAGTTACCCCAGCTTCAACTTCTTCAAACTGTGACTGTAAATGTAATATGTAAATCAATAATTCTAGTTCTTAGTAAGGTTTGAATACTGACTCCTTACTGATACACAAATGGTCCACGCACACGGTGTGCACGAGACACGTAAGTTCCTGTAGGACACCAGGAGGATGTCCACACAAACTAAACTCCAATTGTCTAATTTCCCTATTTCTAAAGGTCAGACCGTATGCTAGGAGCACACATAGATGCAGCAGTGGCTCAGACAGTTGAGCAGGTCCACCAATGATCGAAGAGTTAGCGGTTCGATCTCCGCTCCCCCCAGCCAACTGTCGCTGTGTGCTTGGGCAAGACTCTTCACCCTCCCTGCCTCCAGTATGTGTATGAATGTGTATGAAAGTCCCGGTGATGGACAGAGGCTGGCGGCCACGCTTCCTGCATAATGCACAGGGGATTTAAAAAATGAAAAATCTGTACAAGCCTGCAGCCAGAAAAGCCAAGAGGGCCCCAGATGGATTTGTTCGGCAATTTCCATGGTGGCCCCACCTGTGTTTGCCCACATTGGCTTAACAGGGCACTTAGCGTAGTCCTCCAGACGGCTGGCTAGCGCTGCAGGTATGCTAGGCCCCCTGGCAGACAACTCAGTTATCCACCGGGCGGGTGGCTAGCGTAGTGAGCCAGCCCACAGAATTTCCACTTAGGCTGGCCTTGTGCATCAAGAACATTTTTCTCTACGGGCTCACCAGGTCTAAGATCTTAACATTTTCTGAGAGCCACCTTCCTGCCTCATGTGAGTTTGCTCATGTTTCACCTGCAGACAGCCCGTGTCCACCCGGGAGGGTATTTGGGACTAAGGCTTCAGGAGTACTTTACTTAGTGCAAGAGTGGAAGTTTTTGCAGTGGAAAAACTATCCCATTTAATTCCGATCTTTATGAAATAAAAAATGAAAAAAGGTGGGATTCATTTCTTCTTCCTTTTGGGTTGATGGTTAGTTGAAGTGACCTCTCAGAGTGTCTCAGTCACATTCACAGCTGCTCAGTTCCCCCACAGTTCCAGGGATGGCTGAAGTTCACGCTCTTCAGCGGCTCCACCTCTGCTGCATGAAAATCTTTTAACGTACGAAATGGTGAAACTTTAATATCATAACAACACTCTCATCAGAGCATTAACAACCATTGCTCTCTTTACCGTCAGGATCAACATGTATGTTTTGATTTGATTTGAAATGGTTTATTTCAAGCAATCAAATAGTAATAATACACAAAAACAATACAATCATCAGTTATACATTCATACAGTAACTAATCAAACTTAGGATAATTAGACATATTAATAAATATTGCTTGAAAGGGAGTGGAAGGAAGCAAACTTATATAATCCCACCCCATATGTGAGCCTGTGCAGGTTTTTGTGCTCATGGATCCTTGCATATGGACACAAACATCCCATAATATGACGTAGTACTTAATACTATTTCAAATGCTATAAGTAGATTTAGTGTTTCTTGTTTGTTTTTAACGTTCTAAGCCCACAAAGAGGCGACTGTGGTGTTGCTCTGCCCTCTCACGAGTAAAAGCCTGTCTGGATGTGAGGGCCGGAGAGGGCCTGAGGCAGCGGAGCAGCATGAGGAAGAGAAGCAGGAAGAGGATAAAGAGGGAGATAAGTTGATCATCTGAGGCTGAGGGGAACGCAGATGAGGCAGAAAAAAGAAACGTGGATCTGGTGAGGATTCTGAGAGTGGGATGAGTGCTCTGTGAGTAGCAGATGAGATACACGCCCGGAGTTCTGGAAAATAAAGATCATGATAAGAAGAAGATGGACGGGGAGGAGCTGGGGGGGGGGGTAGGGGGGGGTTACAGAGACCGAATGACGGAGAAAGTCAGATCAGTACATTTCCCGGATTTAGCATCAGATTCGGACCATGTGACTGCACAGATGAAACAGAAACGCAAAAACAGAGCAGTGTTCACCGTGGTTTTATCACAGCAGGTGAGCTTTGAGGAAAAAAAGTACCCCAAGTTTACCTTTAGAAGGAAAGTGTCCAAGAGAGGTCTAAAGGTGCTGGGTTAGGGGGTACTTCGATTAAAAAAAAATTGTTGGTTTCAATCCGGTCCATAAAAAGCCAACAGAGGCACTGAAGAGTTCACCACATTTGTTTGAGGCAAACCTATGGAAGGATTGGAGAAGCTGGTGCCAAAGCATGTGCAAGGTCTGTAAGATAAAATGGACTCTCTGTTGTCACAAAATGCTTGTGTAACATGTGTTAGGGAAGTCCTCTCTTCATCCAATACTACAGTATGTTTAAAGGTTTTTGGGTGTCCCACCACCTCTTGCTTGGATGGGGGTGCAAGGGAAGAACAAAGAGCATAAAGCAGTCATAATCTCTGAGTAGAGGCATGAAAACCCAGACAGAGGATGCTGCTAAGAACCCTCAGGTGAACTCTGCTGAGGGGAGGAGGGCAGATGCAGGAGAATTGGAGAGATTTAATGACAGATGTTCAAAAATTTATTTAGAAAACACACAAGTTTTAATACGTTTTTTTACCCACAAAATAATCTTGTAGTCTAATGTTATAATGTTTGCAGTTCAACCTTTATTAAATGGAAATCAAATGCTAAACAAGAAAGGATGCTTCTTGTGCTATCTTAGATGACCCCCCCTTCCATTGACGTGTTCTCCCTACCATGACAAAGGTGGATAAAGGTGGAAAGATTTCATGTAATCCATGGACACCAGTGAAGATCACAAATCATTGAAGAAAAAAGGTTCAGCGCACTGTCTAGTGGGTCTAGATGACCCAACTCCCAACGTTAAAGTGTCCAGGATAGCACAAGGGTTAATCATAAAGTGGATGCAGAAGTCCCACTTCTTCCTCCAATGATTAGGACCTTACTGCATTGGCCTGCAGAAGATTCCTTATATCTGAGCTTTCACTTCAAAAGCTTTATGGCAAACAAACCGTTTGAAATTTAAACAGAATATACGTTTTTAATATTTGGCTGCAGTTTGATGGTGGTGTGTGAGTTCACGCTGAAAGCGTCTCGTGGCACAGCGGCTTTCAGCGCTGCCTGACCTACTTCTGAGATTTCGGGGTAACCACACAGAGAATCAGCATCTCATCACATTCTCAGAGAGGGCAGCACGTGTGGGATGTTTGTCCAGAACAACCTCCGCAGCCTACACTCTGAATCTTTAACCGTGTGAGTAAGGAATTATTTCAGGATGATTTGTAGCTCATTTATGAACACAACTATAATCACTGACATTAAAAGTTAATTTCCCAGGTGTCTCTGGGTTGAAGTTTCTGTGTCTTCTGTGTGGGAGTGAGGGATGGATGTAATACGACAAAGAGGGATGAGTCGGTGTCTGCACTCACATCAAGGCCACGACCACATCCACTTTTTCCCTCTCAGTCAAACAACAAGGCTCTAATGTCTACAAATCATAAAGAGAAGTCAATTTAGACTTCATGCCCTGCAGGCCGGTCTAATGCAACACCTAAAAAAGATGTAGCTCATTCTGTGGCCAGAGTTTGGACCAGTTCCACATCCCTCCTGTTCTCAGGTCCTTACATAGAGTACCAGTTACATCCAGAATAGATGTTAAAGACTGCCGGTGGTTTATAAATCCCTTAGACTCAAGTCTTGATGTTTTTGGCCTTAGACACAGTACGGGTGCAGCAGGTCTTTCGTGTTGTCCAGGTCTGTGGAGGGTCATGGAGAGGAGCAGCTGCATGAAAATTGAACATACCATTGCTGTGCGTGTGGTAAGTGTATCGTGAAACATTTGTAAGGACAATATAAGTTACATGCACTTGTGTAATATGGATGATGATGTCGTACTCCAGTCCATCACAGGGTAACAGAGACTGACAGCCATAAACATTCACACATTCAGAATGGACATTTTACTGTCCTTAATAAACCCATGAAGCAAGTCTGGTCTGTTGGAGAACCCACAAATGCACGAGGAGAACTCCTTACAGACAGAACCCGGCTGGGATTTGAAACAGAGCCTTCTTGCTAGGAGGTGAAAGGCAACCTTTATCAATCATTTCTTAATCTATAATAATGGTAATAACACCATAATTTTATTTTTTCATAATTTACTATGTTTCAACAATTTTATTCTGAGTCTACCTTCAGTATTTTGAACTTTGGCCTTTCTCTGAAGCACTTTGGGTTGTGCTCATTTGAAAAGAGCAGACACTGATCTGTCAAACGTCAGTTCTGATAAAACGACAATAAGAACAGTTTCTCCTCTCCCTTTTTGCACTGCTCAGGACAATCTTTCAACAGTTTATGTAAACTTGTGAACAGCTTTGGTTGTTTGCATGTAGCAAAACCAAACTTCTCATGAAGCAGATCTGCCTCATGACTGCTTGTGGTTTTGGGATGCACATCCTAATGTGTTTGGTTGTTTAGCAGACCAGAGTGCATCAGCAGGGGGCCACAAAGGGCCCAGAGGGCACATGAAACCGCCTGCACTGTCAGGAAGCTAATCTCTATCTGAAGGAAAATAGACTCCCAATTTACGGCTGCATTTGTTTGTTTATGCTTCTGTTTTAGAGTTGATGGCTAAAGATAGATTTGAAGGAACCATCTCGTTTGAAAAAATCCTCCAATGATATTGAAGATATGACTTCTGCAGTAAATCTGCTGATTTCCTGAACAATTTGAAAACAAATATGGAGGAGAAAGGAAACGTTCTGCACAGCATCTAATTAAAAGACAATGATTTGATCATCTGTCAGAACAGTTTTTAGAATTCTGTATGTCCCAAATGCATCACTAAGCTGAAGGTAAAATGAAGGTGCAACCTTCCTCAGGAATATTCTTATTTCAAATATGCGCAGTGAGTCTCTGTTTAAACTAAGAACTAGCTGTCCAATTTGTAAAATAAACAACAAGCCTCTTTGAAAAAGCACCAAAGAAAGAAATCAGACAGAAAAAGTAAATATGTCGGGCAGGAGGCAACAAATTGAGCCTCTAGTGAGCATGCATGATGTGATGGCAGGGAGAAGTCTCTCTCTCTCTGCAACTATGAAAACTTCCAACAGAACCGGACTCAGGAAGTGTGTTAATGTACTTCAACCGAAGGTCTGCGTGGTTATAATAAAAACACATGGAGTCCAACAAACACAAGGGAAGAGCAGGGTTTGTGGTACCACTGTGGTGCAGAGGCTGCACAGTCGACCACTGGTACTCTCTTTGCCTGGCCACGTGTGTCCAAGTCCAAGAGCGTACGTGAAAGTCCTGGTTGCTGCTGGTGGTCTGGTGCTGGGGCTGGTGCATTATTTCTGCCTCCGTCAGAGGAGGACTGTGTGTGTGACTAGATAGATGACTGTGAATGATGATGGTTTATGGGGCTTGAAGAAAACAAGTAGTCATGTGTTACTACAAGCTGGGACAGGTTAGAATCACTTTGTACAATGTAAGAGTCATTAAGAGCTTGGCAAAAAATCCAAATGTAGGAAAAAAAGTGTTATGGTGAAAACTAAAAAACTTTATTCAAATAACTCAAATATGTCTAACAAGAGTTTGTTTTAGTTGCCATTGTTTCAATATATCTGATTGATCACCCTATGGAGCAGCTGCTGTCTGTCTCCTATGTTCAGTGTTGAGGAAGGGCGTGTGTTCAGTGTGTCCTCTCCCTCTGTGATGCAGCCCATATTAAACTATGTGCCCTTGACCCCCCCCCCCCCAAAAGAGCTTATTAACCCACATGTCCCTCTGAAAATGCACCTTTTCTTTTATTCAGTTCCTTTATAACCAAATAGTCATTTTAGGCTCTGACTTTTAAGAGTGTTACTCTTGGTTTATAAAAAAAATTCACAGGTCTTGAAAGTTCTTTGGCTGTTAATATTTCCATGTCTTTTCTTTAGAGAGACGGTTATCTGAAGGAGGTTTGCCTGGGCCTGGCTGTTTGTTTTAGTGGGTGACATAAAGGAGGCGCATGAATCTTTGTGTCCCATCAGACCCGTCTTTGAACCACAAACAGCTTTGCTTTCCTCCTTCCATCAGGAAACCACAGCTTGACTGACAAGCAGTGCATTAACTGTCCATTACAAATCAATGTTCTTCCCTAATGCATTCTGGTCATAGGTACATTAAGAACCCGTGACATAACATCTGATAATATCAGCCCAGTGACTGTGTGCCAACCCTTTTAGCCAAAAAGTGGAGCGGAGTCCAGCTGCAGCTGAACCAAACTCAGGAAAAACACAAATACAGATTTGGAAAGGAAACAGCATCTGTGCCAATTTTTCTTGACATTTTTTATTGAAAGTGTTCTTGGAAACACATTTTATTATTCTTTGTGGATTCAGTCAGGTGTCAGGTTTGGTGCAGTGAAAAAACCACAACCAGCTCACTGGAGTGTCCACTCTGAGCCCAGTGCCTTCCTGCTTGATACTCAGCATCAGTCATTAAAAGGGTTGGACTGGGGGGTCAAACCACCAAATGATTCCTGGAGGCCACTGTGTCTGCAGCTCACTGCTCCCCAGGGGATGATGGATCAAATGCAGAGAACATTTTTTACACACCTAGATGTGGGACAGCTAATGGAACTTCAGTAATCAGTAAATTTAAGACGATTGTGCTTTTATTAGCTGATCCTGATCAAAGGCTCCTGTGAAGCCACTACTGCAAAGAAGCTTCAGACAAACCATAACATAGACCATCTAATCTTAAGTGGGCCGGACCAGTAACATAAAAGCAAAATAACAGCTTTGTTTAAGTTTTTTTACTCAGTTGGAAACAATGCCTCAAACAACATAGTAGCCTTATCACTTGGGGGCAATAGATCTCAAATATAATTTCTCTTCAAAAAAAGTTGGTCTATTCAATTTTATACAGACTGAATATTTTACACCTGACACTGAAGCAATCTCAATAATAAACTCAATAGGAGCTACAGAAAAAAACAAAACACCGTGCCTTAAATGTAAATGTCCAAACCATTAAAAATTAAACTAAATTAAACCTGCTAATTAAACTTGTTGATGACATACCAAGCATGGGGGTTTTGCATTCAGCTTTGTGAATTTTTCCTGGAAAGGTCAGCACTTCACTTCAACCTTTTTTTTACCTTTGACAACATTTTGGTCATTATGTTTTCACTATTGATCATCCTTATAGCAAGATAACAGCGGTGAGGTTTATAGGGAACTAAAGTGAATCTTACCCAGACGCAGAGCTGTTAAGTTTAGCTTTGGAACGTGCAAAGATATGCTGTTGCACCGGTTTTCCTTTTACTTTGCTCCCCCTAGTGGCTGAATTGCTGATTTCGGTTATTTCTTTAAAAAATCATAACTCGCCACAGGAATGGACTAGAAACATGATTTCTTTTTTAACCATACTAATGATTTTTACTCTTCATGTTTGGGCCGGACTTAACCACTTGGCGGGCCGGATGCGGCCCGCGGGCCGTATGATTGACACCCCTGCCATAGACTCACCCAAAGATAAAGGTTTTCACACACACATACACACGCACTCACTGAACTGTTCTAACCTTTACTTGTAAAGGAAGTCCATACGTTTCTCCTTTTGGACTAAACTCTCTGTGACTTTCGTCTAAAAGTCCTCCTTATCTTCTTTTAGTCGTTTTGTAAGAGTTGTAAAAGTTTTGAACGGGGTTGTTGGTGCCAGACGGGCTGGTCTGAGTACTTCAGAAACTGCTGATCTACTGGGATTTTCACCCACAACCATCTCTAGGGTTTACAGAGAATGGTTCTAAAAATGGCATATCTCCAGTGAGCAGCAGTTCTGTGGGTCAGAGGTCAGACTGGTTCCAGGTGATAGAAAGACAACAGGAACTCAAAAAAAACACTAGTTCCAACTGAGGTCTGCAGAAGAGAATCTCTGAACGCACAACACGTCCAACCTGGAGGCAGATGGACTACAGCAGCAGAAGACCACACCGGGTACCACTGCTGTCAGCTAAGAACAGGAAACCAAGGCTACAATTCACACAGACTCACCATAACTGGACTATAGAAGATTGGAAAAACTATGTCTGGTCTGATGAATCTTTCTGCTGCCACATTCAGATGGTAGAATCAGAATCTGTCCTCAACAACATGAAAGCATGGATCCATCCTGCCATGTATCAATCATCAATCAGGCTCATGGTGGTGTCATGGTGTGGGGGATATTTTCTTGGAACACTTTGGGCCCCTTAGTACCAACTGAGCATGGCTCCAATGCCACAGCCTACCTGAGTATTGTTGCTGACCATGTCCATCCATTAATGACCACAGTGGACCAGCTTCTGCTGTGCCATAAAGCTGGAATCATCTCAGACTGGTTTCTTAAATATGAAGTTGGATTTCATTTGGAATCTGAGTTCCTGTAATAATCCACTACCTTTCTCCAGCACTAGAATCTCCACAACTACGTATCGCCAAATATCTTCAAAAATATATATGAGATATTTCCAGACAAGTTGTCCATTATCAGAAATAAACGAACTTTGCGTTGGAAATCATGGCTTTGTGTTGTCCATTCATTTCTGAATAATGGACACCTCAAAGGGTTCTATCCTTTTTATTTATGGTCACATACGAAAGAAAGAAATATTACATAAATCTTTAATCTTGTTATTTTTTTATATTTAAATATTTTTTTACAAGAATTAAACTATTGTATGTGATGTGTTGCCATGGTAATAGGTACCAACCTCCCTTTGCTGCAGCTGGTGTATAAAAACTAACCAGCAGACGACTGCTGATGACTGCCCCCATCTCCCTCATCTGAACCCTTTATCCCCCATCTCTAACATCCCACTCTCTCCCTATCGTTTCCTTTTCCATCTGGCCCAACAAAGAATGCATATAAATATGATTACAATAAATAAAGCTTAGCCTCAAATAAAAAAGGGGTTTATTCAGATTTAAACTTTGTTTGGAGTGTATGTGAGTTAGCTGACAGATGCCCAAAGAGGTGCAATGAAAAAGCAAGTGCCGAAGAGATTCAGGCAGATGCCCATACCTGAAGCACTGGAAACTGCCAAATAAAGGCTCCTAGCCTTGAGCAGCCGCATAAAGAGGTACACAAGAGACAATGAAGCCAGACGAATAAACAGGCTGTTCACAACTCAGCCTGCGAAAGTGTACGCTCAGTGGCAGGGTCAAAACAGCCGAGCAGACCCACTAAGGCTGGAAACTGAACAGTACTGGAAAAGTATATGGGAGAAAGAGACAGTACATAACAGCAATGCCCAGTGGCTGGTCTCTCTGAGAAAAGAACATAGCAACCTCCCTGAACAGAATCCAGTAACCATCACAGTGGCAGACATCCAAGATAGAGCCTCAGGAATGAAGAACTGGACAGCACAGCGCCCTGTCATGATACATGCACACTGTCTAAAGAAGCTCACTGCACTCCACGAGCACCTGGCAGCACAAATGAACCAGCTGCTAAGAGATGGGACTCATCCCCAATGGCTAACAGATGGGCGAACGATCCTAATCCAGAAGGATCCCTGAAAGGGTGCAGTCCCATCCAACTACCGGCCAATAACCTGTCTCTCCACAATATGGAAGCTCATGTCAGGCATCACTGCAACCAAGATAAATAGGCACATGGATCAATTCATGAGTAACACACAGAAGGGCATTGGTAGAGACTCCAGGGGAGCCAAACACCAACTCCTGGTTGACAGAACAGTCGCTCAAGACTGCAGGTCACGACACACCAACCTGTGCACAGCCTGGATTGATTACAAGAAAGCCTATGACTCAATGCCACACACATGGATCACTGAATGCTTGGAGCTGTACAACATAAACAGGACTCTAAGAGCCTTCATAGGAAACTCAATGAGGTTAGGGAAAACCACCAAATAGCCAAATAATCAACAAGACTGGCTATGAATACCGACTCAGAAATGGGGCCAAAATCAGTCACCTCCTCTACATGGATGACATCAAGCTATATGCTAAGAGCGAGCGTGACATTGACTCCTTTATCCAAACCACCAGGATCTACAGTACTGACATTGGGATGTCATTCGGGCTCGAGAAATGCAGCCGGATGGTGACAAAGAGAGGCAAGGTAGTCCACACAGGAGGGGTCTCACTCCCAGAAGGAACAATGGCAGACATTGAAGACAGTTATAAGTACCTTGGAATTCCACAGGCAAATGGCAACCTGGAGCAGGCAACAAGGAAAGCTGCAACAGCCAAATACCTCTAACAAGTAAGGCAAGTCCTGATAAGCTACCTCAATGGCAAGAACAAGACCCCAGGCAATAATAAGATGGCCAAAGGAAGAGATACAGACCACCTGAGACTGTATGCTAGCCGCAAGGAAGGAGGCCGAGGACTAGTGAGCGTAGAAGCCACTATTCAGGATGAAACATCCAAGATGCATGAATACATCAAGCTCAAGGCCCCAACTGACAGTGTGCTCAGTGAATGTCTCAGGCAATGGAGAGCAGATGATACAGTGCTGGAGGACAGATCCTCATGGGAGGACAAACCCCTGCATGGGATGTACCACCGGACCATAACTGAAGTGGCTGATATCAAGAAGTCAAGAAGGCTAGAAAGGGCTGGCCTACAGGACACCACTGAAGCACTCGTCCTGGCAGCTCAGGAACAAGCCCTGAGCACCAGAGCAATAGAGGCTCAGATCTACCACACCAGACAAGACCCAAGGTGTAAGCTGTGCAAAGAGGCGCCTGAAACAATCCAGCACATAACTGCAGGATGTAAGATGCTGGTAGGTAAAGCACACATGGAGCGCCAAAATCAAGTGGCTGGAATAATATACAGGAACATGTGTGCAGAATATAGACTGGAAACCCCACGGTCAAAATGGGAAACACCTCCGAAAAGGTAAAGAATGAGAGAAGACCCGAGCTTGGGTGAGAAACCCTCTATGGAGGGAGGAGTTTTTTTTTTTTTTTTACAGGAATTAAAAGAATTTACATACATAAATTCTTGCATTTATGTGCTTAAAGACACATACTTAATATGAAAAGCAGATTTTTTAATTAATCAGATTATTTTTAATTAAAAGGATGAATTAAGATGAGTCTGTAAATGCATTCCAAATTATTAGGCAACTTTTATTTACAGTAAGTGTCAAAAAGATAAAATTATTTGTTCTTCGATTAAATCCATTGTCATGACAGCAGCTACGTTGCTGCTGCTAATCGTATCAGATTTTCTCCACCTGTACCTGCTCCTATAAATCTCTGCCTCTGCCCTTCACTCTCTACCGGATCATTGCACTGCAAGCATTCAGTCAATTTACCTGCTATGTTCATGCTTTCACCTCATCTACCTGTTCTGCTCGCCACTCAGCCCTTCTTCCAGCCTGCACTCTTTCTTGATACTACCAGCTGCTGCCATTGTCTGCTCCTCTTTTCCTGACATGTACTATTGTCACCCCAAACCGTGTAAATCCCGGCACCTCTTAAATTTTGAAGTTCTTCCCAGAGACCCCTCTGGAGAGCATTATTTGGAATTATTATTTATTACTAATGCAATCAAATGTTTGTGACTGAGCCACATAATCCTGATCAAGCTTCAGCACGCTCCAACAAGCGTCTTTTACTTACTGACTTCCATGTCTGGATCCACACCTCCTTTCGCTGTACCAAGGACTTCATTCTGCCGCTCTCCCCTCCCTATAGATCAGTGTTTTTCAACCTTTTCTGAGCCACGGTACACTTTAACCTTGAAAAATATCCCACGGCACACCAGCATCCAAAAAAGAAGAAGAAACTCATAGTCTGTATTGATCTACAGTCCCTCCGCAATCTCACGTGCATTATTGAGATAATTGTGGCAGAAAAAGCTGGAAGCTGCAGCTGTTTTTCTAAAAGATGTAATAAAAGTTAAGTTAGAAGATTTAAAAATAGTTTTAAGACGTTTAACAACAAATCTTATTGTGCGCTGTCACTTTAACCCAATGCATCATGGGAGATGTAGTGCATAAAACGGCCGGAGATCGCTTTTCAGAGCTTCATTTTTTTTGTTCACTTATTCCACTGTCTGACACTGGATTCTGTGGAAAGCTACACCGCTAAAGACGAGCTTTAGCTTGTATATTTGTTAGAACTGAGAGACTTTACGAGCTAAATCGGGACAAGGAAGTGACGACTTTAACCACTTCTGATTGGTCAGACTGATGACATGTGATTAAGCCTCCAAGAAGGATTGGTGGAGACAGTTATATTGTGACTTTTCCAAAATACAGCTGAAGCTGCGGCTAAACTGCGGTACCGTCATTCTTATCAAAGTGTCTTTAATAAAATAAAATAAACACAAAGAAAAACGTATTGTATGATCTTTCATATTCATAACTACTCAGTGTTTTATCAGGACCTGTTTGAATGAAGACGGAGGTGAAATCCTGGAGATGCTAAATGTTTTTAGATCAGTTAATGAGGGGCAATTTCTCACGGCACACTTGACCATCTCCCACGGCACACTAGTGTGCCGCGGCGCATTGGTTGAAAAACACTGCTATAGACCACTCTCCTCATACCAGTAAGCCTTCCTCCTGTTTTATCCTCTTGCTGCTCCAAGTCGTTTCACCATCATTGACCCTCTCCTATCTTCATACCATGTGTGCATTGGCTGTATCCCTCCGGGGCCTGGGGTCCTCAAAGTTCAGGAATGAATAAAGCTGGTTTCTTGCACTCCTGAGTTTGTCCTATTCTTGGGTCTCGGAAACAAAAGCTGATACCCATGGATGATATTGTGTCTCTGGGCTCTTTGGATCACTGACATCCAACTCAGACACCTGTGGTCATTAGTTTTCCAGGTGAGTTCAATTAAAGGAAAACTACTAAAGAAAGACGTTCCACATTATTAAGCAGACCAACATTTTCAAGCAGTATGGCAAGAAAAAGCATCTCTGCTGCTGAAAAGCATGAAATAGTTAAATACTTTGGACAATGTATGAAAACCTTGGATATTTCAGGAAAACTTCAGGTGATCATCGTAGCATGAAGAGATCTGTGGCTGATTCAGAGACACGGGTTGGTGCAGATAAAGGCTTAATGAGGAAGGTTTCTGCCAGACAAATGCTTCAGATTAAGAGAACAGCTGCTGAAATAGCATTACAGAGCAGCAAGCACATGTTTGAAGCTGCTGGTGTCTCTGGAATCCCACCAACATCAAGGTGTAGGATCCTCCAGATCCTCTCATTACGGTGATTGTGATCAAAACATTGATTGCAAAGGATGTATGGGTAGATTGTTGGCCATTAAAATGAAACACTTAAAATACACTGACCAAAAATATAAACGCAACACTTTTGTTATTGCTCCCATTTTTTATAGTATGAACTCAAAGATGTGAAACATTTTCCACATACACAAAATAACCAGTTTTCTGAAATATTGTTCACTTCATCATCATCATCATCATCAGCCTGTCACGCCACTGCTGGCGGGTGGCCTCCACATCTTACTCCACTCATCACGGTTTTGGGCACTCTGGGTCCACGTGCTGCCTGCCTTCTGCTCGATGTCATCTCTCCATCTTTTCTTCGGTCTTCCCCTTCCTCTCTTGCTGTCCCACGGAGTCCATTCTGTTGTTTTCTTAGCCCATTCGTGGTTATTCATTCGGGCTACATGTCCTGCCCACTTGCATTTGGCTTCAATCACTTTCTCGATGACATCCTTCACCCCTGTTCTTGATCTTAAGTCTTCGTTCCTGACCTTATCTCTCCTCTTAACACCCAGCATTGATCGTTCCATGCTCCTCTGGGTGATTGCCAGTTTCTCTCTTTGGCGGTTGGTAAGTGACCATGTCTCAGCTCCATACGTCATTGATGGCAGTATGACAGTGTTCATGATCTTCCTCTTGAGACACATGGGCATTTTTTGATCTCTCAGAAATGTGCTGTACTGTCCGAATCTCTTCCAAGCGGATGTTACTCTCTCGTCTATTTCTTTCGCCATCTCATTTCCTGGTGTTAGCAGTCTTCCCAAATACTTATACTCATCCACCTCCTCCAGTTGTTCTCCATCCACAATTATTCCTTTCCTTCTCCTTTTCCTTGCTATTTCATTGCACATGATTTTGGTTTTCTTTTTGTTCATTTTCATGCCATCTTTTCTCCCTTCCTTGTTCAGATCGTTGAGCAGCTTGCTGAGATCCTCTTCCTTTTCTGCAAATAAGATGATATCATCTGCAAATCTCAGGTTGTTCATCCTCTCTCCATTGATGTTAATTCCCGCTTCAGCTTCCATTCTCCTGAATATTTCTTCCAACGCTGCTGTGAACATCACTGGTGACAAGGTGTCTCCTTGTCGCACTCCCTTCATGATCTTAATCTTTCGGCTAAGTGATTCGTTCCGAACCTGTTGTTCACACATCTGCCTAAATCTGTGATAGTGAGCACTTCTCCTTTGCCAAGACAATCCATCCCACTTCCCAGGTGTGCCATATCAAGATGCTGATTAGACAGCATGATTATTGCACAGGTGTGCCTTAGACTGGCCACAAGAAAAGGCCACTCTGAAATCTTCAGTTGTATCACACAGCACAATGCCACAGATGTCGCAAGTTTTGAGGGAGCGTGCAATTGGCATGCTGATAGCAGGAATGTCCACCAGAGCTGTTGCTAGGGAATTGAATGTCCATTTCTCCACCATAAGCCGTCTCCAAAGGCGTTTCTGAGAATTTGGCAGCACATCCACATCCTCACAACCGCAGACCACGTGTAACCACACCAGGCCAAGACCTCCACATCCAGCATGTCCACCTCCAAGATCGTCTGAGACCAGCCACTCTGACAGCTGCTGAAACAATCGGTTTGCATGACCACAGAATTTCTGCACAACGGTCAGAAACCGTCTCAGGAAAGCTCATCTGCATGCTCGTCGTCCTCATTGAGGTCTCGACCTCACTCCAGTTTGTCGTTGTAACCGACTTGAGTGGGCAAATGCTCACATGCGATGGCGTCTGGCACGTTGGAGAGGTGTTCTCTTCACGGATGAATCCCGGTTTACACTGTTCAGGGCAGATGGCAGACAGCGTGTGTGGCGTCGTGTGGGTGAGCGGTTTTCTGATGTCATGTTGTGGACCGATTAGCCCATGGTGGTGTTGGGGTTATGGTATGGGCAGGCATATGTTATGGGCGAAGAACACAGGTGAATTTCATTGATGGTATTTTGAATGCACAGAGATACCGTGATGAAATCCTGGGGCCCATTGTTGTGCTGTACATCCAACAACATCACCTCATGTTGCAGCATGATAATGCACGGCCCCATGTTGCAAGGATCTGTACACAATTCTTGGAAGCTGAAAACATCCCAGTTCTTGCATGGCCAGCACACTCACCAGACATGTCACCCATTGAGCATGTTTGGGATGCTCTGGATCGTCGTATACACTGAGTGCAGTTTGCATTCCATCTGAGAGCTTTTCCGAGTCGCGTTCCTGGCGGAGGACCAGTCCGGCCCGCAGGAGCATCGATTGAAAGTAAGATTGAGGGTGTATTCAGACTGGAAAAATTGGGACTCAGTCCACTAAATTTGGTCTAGACCATGTCCTGACCCTTGCGTTTGGTCTGTGTTCAGACTGACATCAATGGGACTTCCCTCTTCCAGGCTTAAGCTTGTAAACAAAACTATCTGACTAAAGATCTCTTTGCTTATGAAGCAGTATGGCAAGAAAAAGCATCTCTGCTGCTGAAAAGCATGAAATAGTTAAATACTTTGGACAATGTATGAAAACCTTGGATATTTCAGGAAAACTATGAGGCACTTGTGGGCGAAGGCAGGGGACATCCTGGACAGGTCACCAGTCTGTCACAGGGCCACAATCACACGCCCATGGACTCTCACACTCACACCTAGGGACAATTTAAAGTCACCAGTGAACCTAGGAAGAAAGTTTTAGGATTTTTCTATGGGGTTGAGATCTGGGGCCTCATTTATAAACAAAAGAAGGCGTACGCCACTCTCTACGCAATAGTTGATATTTATAAAAAGCAAACTTGACAGGAAAATGTGCGGTCCTTCACGCAAGCTCAGACCCATGCGTACGCACAAAAACGGGTGAAATGAGAAACGGCGACACCGTCGGCAGATGGAAGAAACACGTGAAAGTGACAGTGTGTGTTTTACACACTCTGCCGATGCAGCGCTAGACGTTTTTTTGCCTCGACTTTGATGTCCGATCATTTCTTTCATTTCTTTTTTATTTCGGCCACGGTCCGAGGTTGTGAGGCTACAGCATTTACGGCGTCTGCCACCGTTTGCCGCTCACGTGCCTTTTTGGCATTAGTAATGCCCACACTGTGCCCTCCAAACAACATTTTCTCCTCTTTTCCACCTCACCAACGATAACTTCTACTTCCCCTTGAGTGAAGTTACGTTTTTTTGATTTCCTCTCTGTGTTTGCCATGATTTCGCAAGCCATGAATATTAATTTGTGGGCGTTTCACGGACTATTTATGGGCAACTATGGGCGTGTCATGACCCCGTAAAAGCTGCGCTGCATTTAGAATTGGTTGTGATTTATTAAGGGAAAGATGCGTAGGATGTGCGTGCGCACGGTTTTATAAATCCGAATATTTCTGTGCGTACGCACGTCCTATGTTTCATCCGTACGCCACTTCTGACGCAAATCCTGCGCAAAGTTTTATAAATGAGGCCCCTGGAGACTGGCTAGGCCACCCCAGGACCTTGAAATGCTTCCTATCAAGCCACTCCTTCGTTACCCGGGCAACGTGTTTGGGATGGTTGTCCTGCTGAAAGACCCAGCCATGTTTCATCTTCAGTGCTGATGGAAGGCGGTTTTCACTCAAAATTTGACCATACATGGCTCCATTCATTCTTTCCTTACACGGATCAGTCCTGGTCTCTTTGCTGAAAAACAGCACCAAAGCATGATGCTTCCACCCCCATGCTTTACAGTAGCTATGGTGTTCTTTGGATGCAGCTCAGCATTCTTTCTCCTCCAAACACGACCAGTAGAGTTCTTTCTAAAAAGTTCTATTGTGGTTTCATCTGACCATAGGACATTCTCCCAATCCTCTTCTGGATCATCCAAATGCTCTCTAGCAGACTGTAGACGGGCCTGCAGATGTACTGACTTTAGCACGGGGACACGTCTGGCCCTGCAGGGTTTGAGTCCCTGGTGGTGTAGTGTGTTACTGACGGTACCTTTGTTACTTTGGTCCCAGCTCTCTGCAGGTCATTCACTAGGACCCCCGAGGGGTTTTGGGATCTTTGCTCACTGTTCTTGTGATCATTGTGACCCCACAGGGTAAGATCTTGGGGGGAGCACCCGGTTGGAGGGAGATTCTCATTGCTCTTATATAGCTTCCATTTCTTAATAATTGCTCTCACAGGTGATTTCTTCACATCTAGCTGCTTACCTGTTGCAGATTCAGTCTTCCCAGCCTGGTGCATGTCTACAATGTGGTTTCTGGTGTCCTTAGACAGCTCTTTGGTCCCCATAGTGGAGTTTGGAGTGTGACTGTTTGAGGTTGTGGACAGGTGTCTTTCTATAGATAACCAGTTCAAACATTAACCATTAATACAGGTAACCAGTGGAGGACAGAGGATCCTCTACAGAAGAAGTTACAGGTCTGGGGGAGTAAGAAATCCTACTTGTTTGTAAATGACCTAATACTTATTTCCCACCATAATTTATAAACAAAGTCTTTAAAAATCAGACAATGTGATTTTCTGGATTTTTTTCCCTCATTTTGTTTATCCTAGTTGAGATATACCTATGAAGAAAATTACAGGCCTCAAAAGTGTAAACACTCCTGCTCCAGAGGCTTCCGTTCGGTCCCTCTAATCAACACTCACAAGCAGAAATGGCTACAATGGGTATAGACATACATAAAGACTATTTTTTTAAACAGTCTTGTTCAGTGCCGTGCAACCCTGGATGGTCCTGATTGATAGGGTAGTGGGTGGTTGGTGGATGGCCACCATGTCCAAACAAGTCTTTCCTGTCAAGCAAGGTGGTGGCGGAGTCATGTTTTGGGTCGTAACAATGTGGACGGAGCTGATGGTGTAAAAATCACCTCTGAGAAGTAGGTGGAGTTTCTGACCGATCACAGTTCTTCCATGGTTCATAAAGAAGAACCGTGCTTTCTATAATAAAATCTTTTTCAAGCATGACAATACACCATCTCACGCTGCAAGGAATACGTCTGCATCATTGGCTGATATGGACCTAAAAGGAGATGAACTGATGCTGTGGCCCCCATCCTCCCCTGACCTCAACCCTATTGAGAACCTTTGGAGCATCTTAAAGCATAATGGGGGTGGGGGGCAGTTTCCATCCAAACAGCAGCTCTGGGAGAATATTCTGACATCCTAAAAGAAATTCTAGCAGAAACTCTCCAAAAACTCCCAAGTTCAATGGATGCAAGAATAGTGAAGCCTCTCCAAGATAAGGGCTCCTATGTTCAAATGGAACTTGACCTATTGACATGTTTTTGATTTGAATAGCTTTAGATTTCTGTCAATATGACCTCCTAATGCAGCAAATTCAACAAAGACCATTTTCAGTTCTTTATAATCTGTCAAATGCTGTGGAGCTCTGTTGAAATAATGTGGAACAGTGACTTTAAAGGTTTTTATTTAAAAAATACTGTTATATTTAGGAGGTTTGTTCAATGACATTTAATATTTACTCTAATGGTTAGTAACTTGAAAATGATGCTGACTGTCATTTGCATTGAGACTTTAAAAAAAATCATAGAAAAATATCATTTAGAATGTGCTATAAGTATACACCTTTTATCATAAACAGAAAAAATACAAAAACTATCCAAAAGAAAGTAAAAAGGAAGTAAAAGCTTCATAAATCCTCACCCCCATGACGTAGACCAATTGTATTACCATACTCATTGCACCCAATATCTATTATAGTCATGTTCCCTCTCTGGTGAGTCCACATTCAGACAAATATACACACATGGAAACATTGAACACAGAATTGTCATGTATAAACGCTGGTTTGGTTTTTACTCCCCAACACTGAACATACCCAAGTGCATCCTCACTCCTTTCAAATTTATATTCATAAATAATTACAGATATAATACTGTTTATTTATGTGTTGTATATTTACATACCTCTCAACAATCATATTGCTATATTTTCTCTTAAACTCCTTCATGTTTGAACACTGTTTTAAGTTTAAACTTGTTCTGTTCCACAGCTTTGCTCCAAATATCGATACAAAAATACGTTATTTGTTTGTGCATGCCTTGTGTTTAATAGATTCTGTTTTTTCCTTAAATTAATATTTTTTCTTTTTTGATTTATAGCGTTTGCATATTTGTTGGTAATATTTCTTTCTGCTTTTAATGTTATTTCGAGTCCCACTCTTTTACATTTGTATCTGTCATGGTGCCTCTATCAGCCCCGTCCCCTCTCCTCTGCTCCTGACTCCACCGGCTGTGACCAATCCAACTCATCAACCCTGCTGTTCAAAAGGAGACCCAGCTCCAGTATCCAACGCCAGTTCGTTACCCCTTTTGGTGACTACGCCTGGTCTAGTCTGTCTATGCTTTGCTTACCTTTGCCTTGCCTCGAACTAACTATATATTTCCCTGTCTCAGGATTCATTACCACGAAGGTCACCCGTGTGGAAGTCGCCTCTTACTCACCTGATGTCTTGGAAGATGCTGGACCCGATCAGCTGCGCTATAACCTCCAGCCACGTCACGAGCCTCACTCCAGTCCGAATCGCCAACCAGCCAAAAATCCTGTTATTTCTATTGAGATTAAAAACTACTTACTGGTAAGACCAGTACCAAGATGTGTGGTAAGACCACACATCTTAAACTGGTAAGATGTGGGATCATTCTGGGTTTGAGCAACTGGGTATTTCTTGCCTGAAAACTATGGCAGTATCCATTGTAAAAATTGTTCCCAGTGGTCTTTACAGACCCTAACTACCCCAAGCTAACATTAGAGTAGCAAAAATAATGAAAGTGAATAATTTGATTGATCTTTTTTGGAGGAATTAAAAATGAATGTTGGGTTAATTTATAATTATTCAATAATCCGTCAATGCATGCAGCACTCTTGAAATGTTTAAGATATTTGGCCTGACCAAAGAACTATCAAATGTAAGAAAGGTTGAAACCCAACCACCTATGAAGACAATCTACTTAGAAATGTCAAAAATGGGCCAAAAAATATCTGAAGACAGATTTTTGTATTTTATTTATTAGGGACCATGTACATTGATGATCATCTGTTCATTCATAGATGTCAATGTACCAGATTAAAGTAACAATGCTAATTTAAATCTGTAGTAATATTTTTATTCATAAATATTTACAGATATATTACTATTTATTTATGTGTTGTATATTCACATACCTATCAACAATCATATTATCTCTTGGCAGGTACACAGAAAAACTAGGACTTTAAATCTCGCAAATACACAGTTACATCCTGTGAATATTCTGGATTTATCATGTGAAATGTTGTGCAAAAATACAAACTTGTTTAATAATTGTACAAATGTGTATAAGTAGAAATAAGGAAAAAAAGTCCGTTTTTCTGAAGCCTTACAAACCAAGAATCATGACAGAAGCTCCAGGATCTATAGAGAAAAAGCTTTAACATCTGAGCGACACAACCCACCCTCCAAAAAAAAGAAAAAGAAAAAGAAAGGGAGGGATGGATGGAAGAATGGATAGAGGGAGGGAAGGAGAGATGGATGGATAGATGGATAAGAAATATATAGATTATATATACATATCTATATATATAAGTATAAACATAGAGAGAGAGATTTTATATAGATTTTATATATACATATATTGGTAGATCTTCAAGACATTGTCGTTCTCGTGCCAAAAACGTGTAAGCACCCCTGCTCTAAAGTGTCTTCAAACCTGTGATCTCTCTATCAGGCGCGCGCAGACACATACGGAGCGCTTGCGCGCTACTGAGCGTTTGGGCTGCAGACTCAGAAATGAGGAAAGGGCAGCAGTGATGCTCTGAGCAAACTTTCGCGGCTTGTTGTTTTCCTGTCCGTGTTTTGACGTTAAGACTCTAAAGGGATCCACGTCTTTTTTATGCGGGATGGACGTTCTGGGATCCATGTTTCCACTCTGGAAGGCTCTGATTCTGTTCCCGGTTCTCCTCCAGAGCGGCCGGGGCGACCTTCCGGACTGTCCGCCCTCCTGCTCCTGCTCCTCCACGGACATCATCTGCAACAGGCCGGACAGCAGCACGCTGTTCCCGATGCCGTCCTTCCACGGCCCCAGCGGCGCGGGGAACCTGAGCGGCGGCGGGGAGGACCCGCTGGAGAACATCACCACCATGTGAGTCCAGCGCCAAGACCCGGGCTTTGGGCTTTCTCTGTCATGCCATGCAACACATTTCACAAATAACCACCAAAAGTCAGGAGAACGAGGCAGTTTCATATACTTTATGAAAGAACACGTCTCCCGGCACCCCACGGACTATTGAACCCAATCAGATTCTAGACTTTTGGAGAGGAAGAGTGCAGTATGTAAGACATTAAAAGAGAATCTAATTATAAATCAATAATCATTTGTCTCTGTTGCCGAAAAGTGTACAAGACAGCAGGTTCACTGTGATCCATTAACTCTTTAACATGCAACACTTCCATCACACTTTCTGGATCAGAGTCTTCTTCATCTTCTCCAACCTTCATGCTCTGTCAGGATCCACCTGCATTTTCTGAGAGTTTAAAGTGTTTTAGCAGCTAAAGGGATATTCTCAAACCTGCACTTTTAATCTTTAATAGATTGTTTTCTACAAATCAACTCTCATTTTAAGGTGAAGCAGTGCTCAAGGCTGAACGATGAACAACACCAGCTCCTTCTAAACCAACAGTTCCATCACAGATCCTAGCCCGACCCCACTGAGCCGGCCAACCTATTTAAAGTCTACATGGACTGAAATGGAACATGATCTTAGAACAAAAAAAAACATAAAATAAAAGACCCCTGCACACTCACACAATAATGATAATAATAAAATAAAAAAGTGGAGTAATATAATAAATCGGGACAAAACAAGATCAATATGATTCACTAGACCTACATTTAAATGTATTTATAAACAAGAGAGTTTAACAAGTGCATTACCAAGACAAAAATGTGACTTTTATTCATAGTTCATGCATAATAACTCAAAAGAGAAGCTGGTATGTGTGGGACACTATTCATGGATTTGTGAGGATCGGGCTTTTCCTCTTCTGGTTTTCCTGGTCAGTAAGGTTTTGAGTTTTTGCCTCAGTCACAGCAGCTTCCATTTGAAAGGGTGAATTCCTGCTGGGTTGTTTGTTTGTCCATATTTTTCAGGTCTTCTCTTTTATGATGTACAGTATACCACATTCCACATTCCAGATGGAACCTGGGCATGTTGGTGTGTTCGGTTGAAAAAGGATGGAATAATCCATCAGCACTAGAGAAAAGAAAAAGAAAAAAATCAGCTGACAGAGTTCATGAATCCAACCTTTTGGACATGAGCGTGTCTGCTTTATTTTTTTACTTATTGGGGGCAAATATGTTTGATTTAATAAGAAACTGCAAATAAAAACATCTTATTTGAAGATTCCTGATTGGGAAGAAAATTCTCATCTTTATATTTAGATCCTGTTTTGTTTCAAATGGAAAGATAAAGTCAGGAAAAACACTTTTAAAAAGGCTTTTGATTTGATGCTGTTCTCTGAATCGTACATACTAGATTTTATAAAAAACAACCTGAGTCTTATTCTGATTTTTTTCTTTTTCCAAAAAGACGCAACAACACATTCATCTGCGTTTTGTAAAATGTTTTTACGTTCTTTTTACCCCCCCCAAAAAAATCAAATTTTTAGACTGACATGTATAAAAAAAATTCAAACCTTGATGAATCAAAGTGCTTTGTGTTTCCTCACCAGGATCAGAACACACCCTGATGCCCAAATATGGGCACAAACAGGTGAAACCCTGCACAGGAGGGTAAAAACACCTCAGTAGTTTCAGAAGGATAGAAGAATAAGAGCAGGATATAAACTGAATGCTCCACTGTTGGCAGCCCTGGCCCATGTTTTATTTTGTGACCTTAGTTTGTGTTTGCGCTTGATGAAGGAGGACGCCTGGACAGCAGCAGGGCGCCACCCACCATCTGACAACGGGCACGCTTTCCAGAGGCGCAAAGGGATGGTGCCATACTAAGCTGCTGCTTCGTCATTAAACCAAAGAGATCCTGGATTTGTTTAATTTTTATGGAGGGGGAGGGGTCTAAATGTTGTGTTTGAGGTTGTGTTTTCCTTGCATTATTAAGTTCGCCAGAGTGTAGCAGGATACACAATCACTCCATCACATACTCACACAAGCACACTTGGTGTATCATTTATAGTCTTTTTTTGTTGGAAAACCTATTTTTGTTTTAAAATAATGGTTTGGTAAAATATAATTGGACTATGTCTGATGCACCACTGAATGGTACACTTTCTCTTTCACTGGGAGATCCACAAGGGTCAATCTTAGGGCCACCATTTTTCTGTTAATACATAAACAACTTACCTTTCGTCTGTGAAGATGCTTACATTCCAATGTATGCTGACGATACTGTTCTATACACTCATCGGAAAAGTGCAATAGAGGTTTCTAGAAAAAATGCAAAAGTCATGAACAAGGTTAGTGACTGGTCATATAAGTCATGTTTTGCTGTGAATCTTGAGAAAACTTTAACCGCATTCTTCAATAATAGGTGTAAAGATATCCTGAGATTGTTAACAGGCAGAAAATAAAATTAAAGTTTAATAGAATAGAATTTCAGTACTTTTAGGTCACTCTAGATTAGACACTTGGTTTCACAGCAGAGCGATTTGAGCGGTGTGCCACCATGGGCCAGAGTTAAAGAATCTAAACTCTGGGGCGTTTACCGCGTGGCATAAACCGATTAGGGATTCAAGTTTGGGCACGTGACGTTTCCAGTGGTAGAAAACACATCCAATTCAGTGAACCGATCCATAGTTTTCCTGAACTTTCATCCATTTTTTTAACTCACCGTATCAGTTTCGGGGCAACAGGGTTGCTGGAGCCCGTCCCGGCTACCGTTAAGTGAGGGCAGGTACACCATAGACAGTCTGTTGCAGGGCCCATGGGGCTGAAGCTATCACGATCACTATAGCAACTCCCAGGAGGCGAGCTGACGGCCTGACAGAGACTCGCTGTGGGATGGGGAGGCAGCCTGCTTTGGCCTCCTCAACTTTATAATATTTTCTTATTTCCATCCAGACAATAAAAAAAGTCCCCTGATTTTATTCTTGTTGTTATTTTCACCCTCTTGGGTTAACGCGGGACGGCAAGCCTTCAAACTCGGTCAGACAGACACAGAGAAGATCACTGTACCGGGAGAATCTATGAATGATCTCATGACCCCAGACATGGAGATGTGATCATTACTAAGGATTTTGTAGAACTCTTCAAAATAAGTAAACCTGATCTCTCAACATCATCTGTGTCTTCCATGCATTGTAAATGAGATAAACACAGAGACCACTCCATGTAGCGATCAGGCTAAAAGCATAAGCTGATAGCTCCTCCCACACACTTTAAGGAACACATTGTTGAACAGGCGGTGAGCAGAGAATTCGCCGAGTGGTGAAAGAGGGGCAGCCGACGCGAATCTGCAGCTCCAATCACCTTCAGGGTGAATGCAGCTTTAGAAACTCTCAAGTACATACCTTAATGCAATGATCATCTCCCATTTTTTCTACTGTATCACATCCAGGTCATAAGGATGTAAAACAGTGACAGAACCACTCGACTCATTTGATAATAGTTGCCTTTAGAGCCAGGCCAAAAACCCACAGCACCATCATCACTGTCATGTACTTACTAATTATGGTATTCTAAATTTGAAAAACTTGACCGTATAATCAAACATGTGCTTACTTCATAAAATTATTTATAACGCTTCTGCTCCCCCTCTGAAAAATGTTTTTAAGACTCTGCTCTGAAAACACTGTACATCAGGGTGAGTGTAGCAGCTCTCAAACGTAAAACTTTGGAAGTTTTCCTTCTCATCATGTGTCCCACAGAACTGATCCTATGTACAAACTCCCATACGTTCTCATGCTTATCAAAGCACTGGTTGTTGAGTAAGCACGTTTGCACACATTACTAAATTAACCCTTGTGTTATCTTAGTTGACCCCCCCCTTGCATTGATGTGTTCTCCCTACCATGACAAAGGTGGATAAAGGTGGAAAGATTTCATGTAATCCATGGACACCAGTGAAGATCACAAATCATTGAAGAAAAAAGGTTCAGAGCTCTGTCTAGTGGGTCTAGATGACCCAACTCCCAACGTTAAAGTGACTAGGATAGCACAAGGGTAACGAGATATGTGGCTGTGAGTGAAAATTTGATGAACATGATGTTGTGCTCAGCTTTGCTGTGTATTTTATTGATCTGGTGCTCTCCTCTCTGTTAATCTGCTTTATTTTTTTCATTTATTCTTATTTATTTGGGCTTCTCACATCATCCCACTCTGTTGAATTCTAGTGATTTTATTCTTCTTTTTCTGTTCTTACTTTCGTAGGGACTACAGGGGGAAACAAGCATTTTTCAATAACCTGGCACAACACATCTTTTCACACTTCATATGATCAATGTTCTTTTGTGCATTGTCCCTTGTTTTAAATAAAGACATTTTTAACTTTTAGTCTCACATGTGCCTTTGAAACTATATCATACAGCCAGTTATTGAGCTTTTGACTGAGCAGGAATGTTGCTGAAATGTTTTGACTTTTTTCTGTGGTTGTGTCTTTAAATGCTTTTATGTTGTTTTCCTAAAATTCCTAGCAAAAAAAAAATTTCGGGCCATAATAATGTTTGAAAAACAAACAAAAAAAAAGACAGAAGAAAAACAGATGATTGGATGAAAGCCACAGATACATTTGAGACAATCAGAGGAGCCATCAGAATGACAGAGAGGGAATTTTCCATCCGTCCGCCAAACTCTTGTTTTTGTCCTGGAGTGAGGAAGGGAAAATGGATGTGAAGGTTTGGAGGAGGCACAAACACAAAATGACTGACCTTCATGGAAACTACATAACACATGTCCTCCTTTTCATGTTTGTGTGAAACAGACTCTTTCATAAATGCATTATGACAAAAAGTTCCAGATCAATACGGTTCAGGCATCAATATCAGCATGCTGCCTAACATAAAAATGGTAAAGAAGTCAATATTTTCATCATTAATGCACCAATGTTGCCCCAAAAATCAATTAAATCTCCAGTCATTGTCACAGAAGGCTGATTTGTCTTGGCTTAATGTCATGTTTTGACAAAAACAAATTTTTGTGATTAAAAATACCCACAATCCTCATCTGTTATCTTTCCCACAGCCGATGTTTTATCTTCACAAACAGACTTTTTCTTCCGTTGCGAGTTTTTAAAAGGACAGACGTTTGAGTGGGTCACAGACCTCGTCTGATGTTGGTTTAACTTCTCTGATTCTGGAATTGTGCAGGATATCATTTGCTTGTGGGTGAACGGTAAATTATGAAGCAATACGCTATAAGTATTAAGCTGCATTTACACCGAATGCAATTCGTGCGGTAGAGGCATAAGCATAAGTAATATGACCACAGCGGATTCTTTACTTGTGGTCTTGAACCAATGGTCCAGAGTCTGACTATTATTTCAATGTCTTCAGTGTTTTGGGGCTTTTAGATACAATACATAACAAAAAAAGATGTACAGATATTTTTTTCTAATTAAAAAACAAAACACTGAATGTTTGTCTGATTGTCTTTGATGCTGATAATATATTTACTGGTTTTATTGATGCCTGTGTATTTCTCTGCAGACACATAGAGAACTGGACTGGTCTAGAGATGCTGAGAGACGTTGACATGGAGCTTTATCCAGGCTTACAGCGACTGTGAGTACCTGCTGCCTCTGTGAACACAAAGTTATGTCTCAGCAACACAGACTTCTGAAGTGACAGCAGTTTTTTTCAGTTTGTACCTTTGATGGATAGAAAATGTGTGAAGTCCACCTGTAAAAGTACATTTGAACTACTCGTTCATTTTTTTTCTAACCCTTCTATCCCTTTCGGGGTCACTGGGCTGCTGGAGCCTATCCTGGGCACTTGTGGGCGAAGGCTGGGGACATCCTGGACAGGTCACCAGTCTGTCACAGGGCAACAATCACACACTAATGCACCCTCACATTCACACCTAGAGATTTGGATTTAGAGTAACCAATGAACCTATGTGCATGTTTTTGGATGGTGGGAGGAAGCCGGGGAAAATCCACACACACTGGGAGAACATGCAAACTCCACACAGAACCAGCACCCCCAGTGATGTGCTGGTTCGAGTCCCCCAGTCGGGACTTGAACCAGGGGCCTTCTTGCTGTGAGGCGAGAGCGCTAACCACTGCGTGCAGCTTATCCAGTTTATGCTCAATATAAACTTGTGTTGGCATCATTCTAAATGAATCCATCATTCTGTTTACAGTTTTAGTTGCTATATTTGAGAAGCTTTCAGATCCATTTAGCAAAACAGAAAAGAAATCTCAGGGAGTTGTTAAAACTTTAAATGATTAACATTTTAATTTGAAACACACAATGCTTGATCTATTCTTACAACCAGCTGATGCTGCAGCCTGTAACTCAACCCCTCCCACAATGTTCTGCTTTTGCACTTACAGTTGCATGCATATAGAAAAGGAGCTTTGCTTCTTAAAATAAACTGGTATCAAGTATTTGCCTAATTACTTTGTCTGTTTTAGTTTACTGTAATTTTAAAATAAGATGCATTTACCAAAGGATGTAAATAAAACCAACAAGCTCACTGTTTTAGTAAACAGCTGCACAGTCTTTAAACAGTTTGCCCTTCTGTTTGCCAGCTCACTTTCAGCAGACTTATGGGGGGAAACGGAGCTTCAGCGGCTGTCATGTTTTGTGTCTTCTCTCTGCGTAAACATGCATTTGTGTGTGTTTTTAAGGACAATTACACGGAGTGGATTGAAATCCATCCAGACTCGAGTTTTCTCCAGAAATCCTTACCTGCAGTACATGTGAGTAAACCTGAAACTTACACAGGAATTGGTACAAATTCTGTATGACATCAAAATAAAAAACTAGCATTAAAAAAGGTAACACTTAAAAATAGCAAGTACACAAGATGAAAACACAGAGAATTGCAAACATTTCATGCAGAGCCAAAAGACAAAAAAAGGCTTTAAGATGAGACCTGCAACTTTGAGAACTGTTCATGAAACCATAGTTGTTCATCCTCATCACCAGAAAACTGATTTCAACAAGAATCATTTGTTAGTACAGCAGTCCTGCTTAGGTCTGCTGAAAGGATATCCTGAGGTAACCCACTACTGTGTTTTTATTTAAATGAAGTTAGTTATTGTTTTTAAATAATAAAAAAATATTTTTAGACAGTCATGGTGGGTCCAGACTGAGGAAATAGCCTTCCTCATGTTTTCTAAATCATCCTGATGTCAGTCAAAGCTTTGATGCTAAAGCTTTGTTACTGCATAAAGATAAAACACCAACATACTTTGCTAACAGCATTTGGAAACACCTCACACCTGTCTGTGGGGGGAGACGTGTGAAAACCCGTATGGGGGACACAGGCTGCCCACATGAAATTGAAGATCTTAGACCGCTTGGTTAGCTCAGACCTCAAGGTTCCTGCTCTGCTCCATTGTGATGCATCCACTTGCAGACAAATAGATCCAAGTACGTCTTGTTTTCCTAGGATGAGCTGGAATCTAGAT
The DNA here is from genome assembly GCA_037389245.1 of Oryzias sinensis. Lineage (NCBI taxonomy): Eukaryota > Metazoa > Chordata > Actinopteri > Beloniformes > Adrianichthyidae > Oryzias > Oryzias sinensis. The sequence continues at coordinate 29,613,774 of CM074499.1, forward strand.
CAAACTTTACAACTAGAAAGCTGCAATATTTCTCACCATTTTTATTGCATTGGTAACGTTAGTTGAGGGTTTGAGGGGCTGTTCGCTAGCAGGAGTATAAAGAAAGGGATGATGGGAAATGTAGCTTACTCCTCACCAACAGTCCACAACTCAGAAGTGAATTTCTGATGAGCTCATGCGGCTCTGGAGAAACCATCTCCTAGAAAACGAATAAGGTTTTTTTTATTTTGGCTAAAAAAACCCCAGTGTAATCTTAACTGGAAGACCAACGGGAACAGTTTGAAAATAGATCTAAAGATGATCGGGGTGGGCCTTTGAGTGACTCCCAGGACACCTAGTAGCTACTGTCCCTCCTGAGGAGTCGGTAAATGTAGTCCACAGAATTAAGACTCACAGAGAATATTAACAGAAACTGGCATTAAGTGAAACCTAATCACAGAAATTTCTCTTTTATTTCTCCTTTTTATGACAGGAGCAATACTCTCTTCTTAAGTCTTCACTCTTTGTTTGTCTTTTACAGAATGAGTTGGATCCAAACGTGGTTCTAATTAGCTTTAAGCAAACTGCACAAATAAATTAGATATAAAATAACAAAATAACATATTAATACATCAAGAATAGCTCTGAAAAAAGAGGTTTAACTTGTGGCCTTTTTGTTGTGTCCCTCAGAGACTTCTCCAGGAACCCCAGGCTGAAGACGCTGTCGTGGCAAAGCTTTGAATATCTCCAGCTTGTAGAACTGTGAGTCCGCCTGTGATCGGTTGACTTTTTGTTCATGTTTTAATTTTCTTCAGGATCTCCTACTCATCTACACAAATCAATCGGTTAACATTATGGGTGTAAGGATGAAACGATTTCCAGTCCTACAAACCAATCAGATTGATCTCTCTGAGGCAGAATAGAATCAGATTAACCTATGCCACTGAAAAGTTTTTTTTTTTAAATGAGGTATGTTGAAAAATAAATAAATCTTGGAAAATACCATGTGGATTGAGACACAGTAGATTTATTTTACTATAGTGTAAAAACAAGCAAGTGCATCACAGCGGACAACTCATACTGTATGATGTTAGCAAAAAGTGATCTGTCCATCATTCCAGTCCAATGTGTGAAAACACTTTGAATTAGCAAACACATGTGATCAGAGAGTTTGGTTGATGTCCATCACATTTTAAGTGTGGATACTTGGTTCTCAAGAACCCACAAAACAAGTTGTGGGGTTCCCCAAGGGTCAATTCTGGGTCCAATACTAAATCGGCGGCCTTCCTCTCGGCGATCACTGACACTGAAGCTAGCCTAGCCAGGCTAACCGCAAAACAAGGTCGACATCCAGCAGCAGAAAACAGCACCAGCCACAGCAGACAATCGGTCACAAGTTACAGTTCTACCCACAAAAGGCAAGCAAAGCAGCACAATGACTGAGGAAGAACAGGACTTTAAAAAATCATTTAGCTGCACGTTTGAAGAAATAACTATCTCAAAAACTCAGATACAAATTGTAGACTTCATTGAAGAGGTAAAAAAACTGAATGGAGTGGTAATGGAGTTAAAAAATCATATCGCAGAAAAAGATTCAGAGATTGCACAGCTCAAAGGTCAAATGTCGGACCTGGAACAGTATTCACGCATAAATGATATTGTTATTAGTGGTCTTGCCATCAAACCGTCTTCGACGTGGACAACAAACTACAAAGTTTTCATTAAACTAAACGGCCCACCTGAACAGGCAAAAGTCATGGCAATCAGAGAAATGGAAGAATTGGATCAATTGTGATAGAAAACGGGAAAGGTATATTCCTCTGTAACAAGAATGAAAAAATAATACACAACTATGGACGTAGACATTGACCCAGATAACAATTTCTTTGACTTTATAAAAAGCCACTGCAGTTATTACTCAGAAGAAGAATACAATAGAAACACAAATCCTTATCACAAACTCTCAATCATTCATTTGAACAGCAGAAGCTTATATGCGAACCATCAAACCATTGAAGAATACTTGCAACAATTTAACAAACCTTTCAAAATAATTGCAATATCAGAGACCTGGCTAAAGGCAGAAAAGGGTTTCCAGCTGGAGAGCTATGACTTTCACTACGTGAACAGGGAAAATAAGCAAGGGCTCTTTATATACACAACAGTCTTAAACACAAAGTTGTGGAGACAATGTCGGGCTGTATTGATGATGTCATGGAATATATACCTGTAAAGATTAGTATGGAGAAACAGAATAACATCATAGTCAACTTCGTATATCGAGCCCCTGCATCGGACATGGAAACCTTCACAAGTGCTATTGAAAACACGTTTGCTAATATTTCCAATAGGGTCATATTTCTTTTTGCCGATTTTAAGATTTGTTGAACTCAAACAATCACACCAAGACAGAAGATTTCACGCATACAATGAACAGTTTAAGCTTTTATCCATTAATCAACAAACCCAGCAGAATAACAACAAACATTTTCACAAACTGTTTAAAAAACAGAAAAAGAGGGGATTACTAATGACAGACATCAGCGACCACCTCCCAGTATTTGCTAACTATGAATGCATTTGCAGAGAAATTAAAGAAAAAAAGCAAATAGTTTAAAGAAGAAAACTAACAGAAGATTCAATAAATGCATTTAAATCAGAACTAAAAGCACAAACCTGGAAAACTCTGTATGAAAGCAATGATGTCAACGCAGATTATGACATATTAATGCAGGAGTTTACATCCATATACGACAAAAATTGCCCACTTACAAAATCCTGCAAAAGAATACAACATAATAAAAACTCATGGATGACCACTGGACTGAGAAACGCATGGAAAAATAAAGAACAGTTTATACAAACAATTTTTAAAAAACAGAACTGTAGAAGCGGAGCAGCGATACAAAAAATAAAAAAACAAACTACACAGAAATATTAGAAAGAAAGAAATCAAACACTAAAGAAATTTGAAAAGTAGTGAACAGTGTCATCAGGAAACACAAAGAGAAAACAAATTACCCAGACCGTCTAGTTGGTAAAAATGAGATGTGCAACAATATACAGGATATGACAAAGGAGTTTAATGAATAATTTTGTAAAAATAGGGGCAAAGTTAGCCGACGAAATAAACTTTTCAAAAATATCAGAAAAAGAAACATATGAACACTGCATAAAAGAAATCCAAACTCGATCTATTTGAGACCCGTTGAAGCAAAAGAAGTTCTAAAAAGCGTCAACCAATTCAAAAACAAAACGGTAACACTTTCTTTTACAGTACAGTACTTACAGTGTACTTAAGTGCTATTTACATTGTACTTATTATGTAACTACTGGGTACTTTCAGGGTATTTACATGGTACTTTTTATGGAATTTACTGGGTACTTACATGGTACTTTTTTGTGTCACTTGCTGTGTATTTATGTGGTACTATTGGGCTCATACTTATATGGTACATACAGGGTATTTATAATATACTTACTGGGTATCTACATGTTGTGCAAAGGTGTTTTTGTGGTACTGACCACATGTAAGAACAAGGTAAGTACAAATAAAGTACCTTGACCTTTAGGTCTGCACTCGCTGTATGTTTCATTGTATTTACCATGAATTTACCACAGAAACTACCCCTTAAGTACACTGAAACTGTACTGTAAAAGAAAGTCAGCCCTATTTCCATTCAACTACATGGTACTTTAAGTACTAAATGCTGGGTATGTTCACTTATTACCTTCCCGTACAGTGTACATACACACTCGGTCTTCAGACCTTACCCAAGGAGACAATGCTAACTTGTTGGTAAGGGTAAAGTAACTGCATTGTAAAAACATATACTGGCCTGATTACTTCTTCTATAGTTCACATGAGGCAAGTTTAAAGAGAAAGAAGACAGCAGTGAAAACAACAATCTTTAATATGATACACTTCTGCAGCATACAAAGTATCATCTCAATGAAATTTGTTTTAAGTTCTCAACAAAACAGTAAAAAGGAGCATTCCAAAGAACAGATTTTTTCATATTATTTATCTTTTTTTCCAGAGTTTTGTGTTGTTCCAGGAATGATTTGCTCTCCTTTGCATAGCTCATGAGTTTGTCACCCACTGTGAAAACAGGAAATGGCCTCAGATTCTCATCTTTTCCAGCCAAAGTCATTTCTGCAATAGTTGCAGTCAAATCTATTGTATTTTTGTCTATATTACACTGGCGACATGTGGAGCCGTGCTTTCCTTCAGTAGAGTTTGCTAATGGTGCAGGACTTCTTTAGGGTTTGTAACTGCAAGAGAAAACACAATACAAGTTCAAATGAACATAAAAAGCAAAAAGACTTTGATGAAGAACAAAGTATATTTTAGTTATTTAATCATTTCTGTATTGAGTTTGATAAATCTCTGTGAATTCTTTATTGCTTTGACTGCAATGCTTGAAATTAATCAATTATCCTCATTGTACTGTACTGTAAAAGAAAGCGTTACCAACAAAACATCTACAGACTGTAACGGAATTAATATGATGGTGATAAAAAAGGTCATTGATTCCATTGTTGACCCGCCAACCTACCTTTGCAATTTATCCTTTCAGACAGGAACATTTGCACAAAAAATGAAAACAGCCAAAGTAATTCCACTACACAAATCAGGGAACAAACACCAACTAACAAATAACAGACCAGTTTCTTTACTCTGCCAATTCTCAAAAATACTTGAAAAAGTACCGTAAATTCCGGACTATAAAGCGCACTCGATTACAAGCCGCACCCACTCATTTTCACGTGTTTAACTAACAGGTTAAGTACAGTAGCAGGGCTGGTTGAAAAAACACACAAGTAAAATAAAGCAGCGACGACTGAAAAGCGCGCGCCTCAGCGCGATACCAGCGCCTCAGCGCGGCGCGTGCGTCAGAAGTTTCCTTCCACAACAAACACTGTTGCTCCGCGCTCGCCCCGCGCGCTCCCCTTCCTTTCTTCTCACCTCTGGCCAGGGCGGCTCCAGGGAGGAGCAAATCGTGTCTGTGCAGAGCAATCGGACTTAATACTGAACGTTTTGTGGATGAGGGGCGGATGCGTTGTTACGTGTGGGAGCCTTCAGACTGCCATTGGCCCCGCAGCTCTATGTGAACGAGTAGCAGGAGAACATGTCTCCGGCTCAGACGGAGGCTGTGAGCTTTTCAAAGCAAAATTCCGCTCAGTCCTTAGAAAGCGTAAAAACGATCACTTGGATTTGTGTTTCCAGTCGTGTCCCGACAAAATAAATGCTGATGTTATTCCCACATGCTACTGTTGATAATAGACTCTGCCCCACACAAGACTGTGTGAAGGCCCTCTTCATCCATGATCTGTTCCTTGACAGTGGAGTTTAGCACCTTCCTTATTGACCTGATAAGCCGCTCCCATATTCCACCATAATGTGAAGCAGCAGGAGGGTTGAAAATCCACTTTATGCCATGTTGATGGAACAAATGGTGAAACTCAGAAGTATTCCAATCAGCAATGGCCGCCTTCAGCTCAAGGTTGGCGCCAGTGAAATTTGTCCCATTATCTGAGCGTATCCCTTGAACGTGTCCTTGTCGTGCTAAAAAGCGTCGTAAGGCATTTATGCAGGAATCTGTGTCCAAAGTTGAGGCAGGTTCAATATGCACTGTGCGCACAGCCAGACACGTAAATAAAACTCCGTACCTCTTTACATGACTTCTTCCACGTCGGACATCAAAAGGTCCGAAATAGTCCACACCTACTCTGGTAAAGGGCGGATCGTCTGGTAAGATGCGGTCTTGTGGTAAATCAGCCATTAGTTGCTTTCCTACTTTTCCATGTAATCTGCGACAGGTGACACACTTTCTGCAGATTGTTCTGATGGCTGTATTGGCACTTGTGATCCAATACTTCTGACGTAACTCTGAAAGCATGTGGTTGCACCCTCCATGCCCAGTCTCTTTGTGAATCTGATGAAGAACCAAGCCTGAAATGTGGAAATCTTTGGACAGGATGATAGGTTGCTTGCTGTTCTCTATCCGGATATTGACGGTCTGGTCAATATCAGGATTCCTTTCTCTCCAGTTTCAGGAGAGAAAGGAGGTTAACTCCAAACTCTTATGTTCACAAATGTTTGCAAGTTTAATTTAGTGTAATTTTGTCATCATTTGGACGTTTACATTTTAGGAAGATGTTTTATTTCTCTCTGTAGCCCCTCTTGAATTTATTATCAGGATTGCTTCAGTGTCAGATCTAAAATATTCATTTTGTATAAAATTGATTAAACCAATATTTAAAATTTCCTTCATTCATTTTCTATTCCGTTCTTGTCCCTTTCGGGGTCATGGGGCTGCCGGAGCCTATCCCGGCCACTTATGGGCGAAGGCAGGGGGACACCCTGGACAGGTCGCCAGTCTGTTGCAGATATTTAAATTTTTTTAAATTAATTTCATTTAAGATCCTTTGGCCTCTGTGAATGAATGTGTAATAAGAAAGGATTAGGCTGCCATGTTGGTTGAGGCCTCTTTTCCAATTGAGTAAAAAAACTAAAACAAAGCTGTTATTTTGCTTTTATGTTGCTGGTCCGGCCCACTTGAGATCAGACGGGTTGAATGTGGCCCCCGAACCAAAATGAGTTTGACACCCGTGATCTAAGCATAATATTTTACAATGTAAGAATCATGGTTTGATCTGTGATTTGTTGGTCTTGATTCTACGGTGGCCGAGAGGTGCCAGACATGTTTACATTTAAGATACAACAATAACAAATCCCAGTACAAATGAACAAATACTGAAAAACAACAGCAAATCACGAAAAACGTCACCAAATACCGAATCATAACAACAAAAGCGGAGAAACGGCTTCTAACCAAGAGGGACGTGATATAAAACCAACCATGTATGATTCTTTAAGTTATTTATGACTGGTTTGTTTATGTGGGCATTATAAATACATGAAACAGTCCAAAAGCATTTTTTAAATTGTGTTACGACAATAAAAATTACAACGTTTAGAAGCTAAAGGTTTTGCGTCACGTCTGGTGTTAAAGGTATTCCCTTTCCATAAAGCAGCCGGCTGGCAAGTGCAAAACGGCAGAAGATGGAAAAAAAATTAATGAAAGCGAGCAGCTGCGAACGGAAAGGGAAAACCCTTAATACTGGACGTAAAAACGTTACCTTTCAAAATGTTTTTTTTTTTGTAGTAATACACTTTAAAATGCTTTTGGACTGTTTCATGTATTTGTAATGTCCACATTTAGGAAACAGTGATAAATAACTTTAAAGAATCATACACAATTGGTTTTAAATGACGTCCGTTTCGGTTAGAAGCGGTGTTTCCGCTTTCGTTGTTGTGTTTCTGGATTTGGTCATTTGTAACGGGGTTGTTTTTTGTGATTTAGTATTTGGTCATTTGTTCTGTCATTTGCTGTTGTGGTTCAGGATTTGTTCATTTGTCCTTTGTTTTATCTTAAATGTAAATGTGTCTTGCTTTGAATCAGATCGCCACTTAAGTACAGGTTCACAGCCCTAATCCTGGTTTCAGATCAGGATCTCAGTCCGTCATCCCTCAAAGTTTCACTTCTGTCCTCCAGCAGGAGTTCCTAAAAATGTGTTGTTTTTTTTCTTAGACGTTTGGAGGAGGTGATGTTTTCCTGTGGCTGTGGCATCCGCTGGCTGCAGCTATGGCAACAAAGAGGAGAGGCGGAGCTTAGCAGACAACAGTTGTACTGTACCTTTAACAACACAAGAATGTTGCTTCAGGACATGAATGTCAGTGACTGTGGTAAGTTTACGTCTGTGCTTGAGGCTAAAAGATAGGCTAAAAGTATAAAAGTAAAAGTTTCACCTCTTTTTATTTCTACTGAAAACAGAATGACAGTCACAGGTGTGATATTATTTTCAAATTATCAAAAGTTTATTAAATGCATAACTACAGATATGTTCAGATAACAATGGTCTATCTAATGTTTTAATGATGATAGAACGAACCGTCCACTCCTCTCTATGACCCTCTACAGAGCCGAACAGCCCAATCAGTGCACGGGTGCATGTGACTAGTGCTTAAAGAACTCTATCCAAGTGATGCAACACAAGATTTCTGCTCCCCAAGGAAGCTCAGTAAAACCAAAAGAAATATGAAGCAGAGTGCTTTACACTAAGAATGTCAGATGTTTGAAAAAACATCTGATTCTAAAGAGAATAAACTGAGTGATGAAGATTTAAACATGTTCAGGTTTATCACAGCTCTCAACCTGGAGTGTCGGCCAGATCACTGCTTTAGGGCTGGTGTCACTTCACAACAGCAGCGTAGCGAGTAGACACGGAAACTCGACAGACTTTGGGATGAAGATGCTTATTCTTTTGTATTGCATGGTTTCCTGCCAAAAAGGAAATATAACATCAAACCCCATAATTAGGATGAATCCCCAAATTATGAGAAAAACTAAATAAGATGAAGGTTTTAAAGAGTCTATATCAGGGGTGTCCCCCTCCTGCTGGTTTTCCAGAAATCCTGCCTCGTCTGCTGCTGATTACCTGGATCAGGTGTGTTTAGCCAATAAGGAGCTTCAATGGCAGGTTGGTTGGTAACATGTAGGACGTCGGCCCTCGAGGCCTGGATTTGGACATCTCTGGTCTAAATAATTCTTTTCTTAAGCCTTTCAGAGTAAACTATATCCTTATATGATCATATATTAACTTTGGCACACCACAAAATGATTTTTTTAATGAAACATTACAGAAGATACAGAAGACACCATCAGGTACGGGAACAGGTCAAAACTCAGGTCAGGTCCAGGACATAATGCTGGAGGTGAGGGCTGTGGCTCAATACACTCTGGCACCAGAGAACAGTCAGAGGCAGAATAAATAGGAGGTGCCACAGCTGATGAGTAGTATAAATCAGCATCTTAAGGCTAGAGCCTAATCATGACACTGATTTACCAAACTAGCTTCTAGCAAGTACTTAGAACAGAACAAACCAACATTTACTCACTCGTCATCAGCACACAACTCTGCCAGGATAAGCCTTAAACCCCACACTCAGCAGTGGAGCCATCAGCAGGACGGCAGCAGCTACCAAGTGATGACATCATCATGTACCCAACTAGCGTCCTGTCTCAGTGCCCCAACCTGTATACAGAAATAAAAGAGCAAAAACATAACCAATAAAATGCACAATAACCAATGAAACTTCACCACATTAAAGCAGAAGAATTCCGTCTTTTGTGCACTGAGGGATCATTTTTCTTTAAATTTGACCTATTAATTCTGCTAGAAAATTGTAAAATAATCAACCAATGTTGTCATTTCAGTACTGTGTGAATGAATGTACAGCATGTAAATATCTATTGTTATCCTTTTCAGTTTAAGCCTTGCGGGTTCGTATGAGTGTATGACTAGATTGTACTGGCAACTAGTCATTATTTATTCACCAACAATAACAAGAAAGAAATAAGAAAAAAAGACGATGATGCTGACACTCCCTGTGTGTAAAAAGAGTTAACTTTGGGAAATGAGTCATGGCTCATCTCTTCAAGCTCCTTAAAGCTCCTTGAATTTCCTCTATTGTGTGAACTGAATGGATACCCATTTTCTTAGGGCCATCCTCTATGTGTTGACACTTGGACACTGGGATCTCTGAAAGATCAACAGCTTTTTCTCTGTTTCAGAGCTGCCAATGGTCAGAGTCAGCCACAGCAACATAACAGTGGTTGAAGGAGCTCAGGTGACTGTGATCTGTAATGGTTCTGGATCCCCGCTGCCTAAAATGGACTGGCCTGTCAACGGTTTGCACTCCATCAATACACAGGAGGTACAACAATCTCAGCCTCATTCAGAGCAGAGATGAACTCCACACCTGATACTTGGACACTGCTGGAAATACCTTTATGAATAATTCAAGCATCTGCTGGCATCAGTCACAATGTAGTTGCAAATGATATCGAGTTTTATTTTCCCGAGAGACACGGTAGAATGCTTTATTTATTTGATTAATTGGATGGAGAGGCACCATAGGTTGTCCATATCGACATTGTGTTATAATTTGTTGTTTAAATGTATCTTGTGTTCACATTTGTAAAATTGTATAGAATTGTATGGAATTGTATTGAATTTAGCTGAAAGCTGCAGATATTTTCAACTGTGTTTGCTAAAACTAATTGTAAAGGCGACCATTGTCAACTATACAAACCTTTGCCTTCATTTACTGAAGATGAGTCAACAACTAAAACCGCTGAAAGATCCACTTGTCCTTCCAGGACAAGGTCTACAAAAATGGCATCCAATCCATCATCATAAAACTGGTCAACATGAGCAGAGACGACAACAACTTCATGCTGAACTGCACTGCCACCAATGAAGTGGGCATGAGCAACGCAACAATTCAGCTAACTGTTCACTGTAAGTTGTACAACACAAGACCCACACTCACAAACTCCACTTACACCTGTACTTGTTTAATCTACCAATGAGAAGGACATTTAGTCTGAGTTTTAACTCACTGTCATTGCCATTCATGGTGCATGGTCAGAACTTTTTGGGTCAAGGGGCATCTGTACTTGACAAATGGGGTAGTTTTAGAAGGGCCAAAATGGCTTTGGGAGCCTCAGGATCCTTTGTCTGACATTTCTAGATGTGGTTATTTCGGCTTCCTCAAAATATGACTTCAAATTGGAAAAATGGCTGGAGTGTAACACTGACTGACAGATTGCCATGGCGTCTAAAGTAATGCAGACTTTGTAAGTGATCCCGTTGGGTAAAGAGGGTTAAGTGAGAAAGCAAGCTTTCAGTTAAGCATTTGTTCTGTTTTTACCTTCAGCTATTGCAGTAAAATGTGGATTATGAAAACAGATACAAATACTGATAAGTTTCCTTCACAGAGTGGATGAGATCTGTCTTAGAGCATGTGGATCTCAGCTTTTCAGGAGAAACTCAAAGTTAAGATGGTCTGTGTCCCCCGAGAATGTGCCTGACAATGGATGGTTAAATGGTTGGATGGACGGAGGGACAGAAGGAAGGAGTACAGGCTGGATGAACCGAAAGATGGCTGGGGTAATGGAAAGGATGGATGGATAAAATTAGGGTTCAGAAGAACTGGTGGCAGGCAGATACAAAACTTTAAATAATTTATAATTAATCTGGATGAGGACTCTTAAGAACAGAACAACAATGTGACATATCTGGAAAAACAGCAAGTGACCTGCACGATCTGATCATGAAAAACACAAACAACTTTAATAATATTCTGACAATAAGTTGCTGACTGAAAACAGCTAATATAGGCAACTAAAACTTGATAAAGATATATTTTTTTTATCAACATAACACTAAACCGAAACATTTAAAAAGAACTCTTTAAACAAAACAAACCATGTGACATAAAGGAAAGGTTGGACACCTACAGCTTTATTTTATAGCTACTGTAGCCCACCGTCCTCACAGAATACATCATTGACATCACATCCTTAGGTAGGTTCATGTTTGCGATCCGTTTTAGGTTGGGCCCAGAAGCTGTACATAAAGTAGGTGTTGGAGCTCTTTAGGGTTTTTTTTTTTTCAGCAACTGTTTCTTTTTTTTGTGAATGGAATTTAGGCAGAACAGGCTGGAGGTCTTAATTGACTTCTTACCTCAAATTCTGTCTGAAGTGGTTTGGAAGCAAGTAATAAACTGCCTCAGATCCATCAAACTCCAAGGCTGCAGTTGTTATTCCGAAATTATGTCTGTGTTTCTATATAAGCCTTCGACATCGGAGATGTCGCCATTGACATGCTCTTTGACATACCCTAATTCTCCGACTGTTTGCGTGATTGACGTGAATCAGCTGATTCTGATGTGGAGAAAAGCAAAAGTAAGTAAAGTATTGCATGATGGCACAAAGCTGCTTTTCTCCCCCTCAGAATCCACTGGAATCTGGTTGAAGAGTTACAGTAGCCAAAAAAAATGTTAACGCTGGAGCTAAAACTTTGTTAAAGGGTTAACTACAGAAAACAATCCAAGCACAAAGTCAATAGTAAGACCAGGTAAGAGTATGTTTTTGTTAACCACGCCCACATTCCTAATATATTCATATTGTGTGTCTTATCGTTTTATTCCGCTTGAGTTAACGATTCATAAATTAAATGTTCACAATATTCCGGTAAGCAACAGGAAAACACCAAATTTGTCAGCTCCCCACGCTTACGCTCTTTGACATCTACCAACTTTAAAAACCAACATATTTTTCCCAAAGTACCTTCCCGATGAGACTCCAGGAGTTAGGAGGTGATGGATCAAAATCGTTAGGAGGAGATTTTTTTTTTTTTACTCAAGATGGCTTTTTCCCAATGTTAAAGGTTGACCAATCTTCGATTGTGGTTGCAGACTTAACTTGTTGGCATTTCTGTAAAGTTTTGTAAAGATCGCTCAAACAATTGTTTTTTTCCCCATATTGTGGGAAAATTAGAATATTGCCAAATTTGCTACAGCAAAGTGTATGGGCCATCCCATAATCATTTTAAAACTTCCTTTGGATATTTCTGATGTGCTTTGGTTTCGTTAGTCGATTTAGAATTTTTTTTAACCACATAAAAGATTTTGTACCAATTTGTTTGTTTGACAGTTTCCTCCAGAATCACTAAGCAACTTAGTTCTGTATCCAATACCTGTAGAAAATGCAGAGGGAGAAGCAACCAAAGTACAGAACCCAAAGAAGCAGAGAAAAAACATGAACAAGGCAGGACTGTGAACAGGACGAACAAGACAAGAACAAGATAACCTGAGATGCTTAAATAGAACAGGCTCCAGCTGCACCATAGGAGTGTAATAATAAGACAGTCAGGAGAAGAGGGGCAGGATGGGAGCAAAGACTAAGTGAAGGTGCAGATTCAGACACCAAACTTTTCTGTGGAGAAGTTTTCACTGCCCTAAAGACCAAAGTTTTTAGGTTTGTCAGGACTCGTCAGCTTACATGGTTAGCACTTTCGATCAGATCATCCTAGATGCCTATTAGTTTAGTGGTCATGTCCAACCAGAGGAGGAGCTTTAGTAATTTACATGCTCACAAAGAGTTTTCTACCTTTCAGACTCTCAGGAGAGAACTACAAACAGAAGTGGACCAAACTGGCTGGAAAATATTGAAACAAAGGAGAAGTAGTGGCTTTAGTAAGGGTTAATGGCCTTCGAAGCGTGCATTATCACTTTTTAACGCACGCCACGGAAGCCTGGACGGTTGCATCCGTGAAGCGCGTTAAAAAGTGATAATGCACGCTTCGAAGGCCATTAACCGGCTTATACCATGGTCACTTACAAAAGAAATAAATAGTAAACAGTTTTTAGTCCTTAATTCTTGCTTGGACTATTTATTCTTTGGAGCGGTGCGTTGTCACGGTAACGTGACCAGGCACCGCAGCACAGCTGCAGTCAAGATTTGGCGATAAAGCTAAAAGGTTGTTTTAAAGAAGCCGGCGCAGTGATACAGAGGATTTGAGACAGATGACCGGAACTTCTTTTTGGGGCGGTTATCACTTTTTAATGCACACCCAGCAGCCAATCAGAATTGAGGATAAACCTGGAGCATGGTATAAAAGGTGTATTTGAACTTCAAACCAGTGAACTTTAATGTAGCAAAGAAATAACCTGAAGCTCCTTGTAAAATTTCTGATCTCTGTCCAAATATTTTGGACTCTTACACAACAATATTTAAAAAAAATGTTTTTCAGTCTGAATCAATTATTATATTACTATTCTGAGTCATCTGAATGAGTCCTTTGTCTTTCTAACAGATTTTAGTCTAAGAACATAGACTTTACCGTAATGTTCTTTACAATGACACCAGAAGTCTGCGAGGTAAACACTCACAAAAGGAAAGAGAAAACAGGCAAAGCTATTGAATATTCACCTTATCTTCTCTGCACTTACCTTTAATAAGCTTGAACTGCCAGAGAAAACTTGAGGATGGCTCTGTACTAAACTTGTTTGACCTTACCGACTTGTTTGGAATAAACTGAATCTCTCTTCTTCTCAGTTCCACCTTCTGTTGTGAACCTGATGAAGCCAGAGCGTCGGCATGACACGTGCATCGAGTTCACTGTGCGAGGTTTCCCCCACCCAACTCTGAAATGGTTCCACAACAATCAGGTGCCGTTCCCTTCATTCTGATATACTACTGTGTATTCATGCTTTTTCCTCAGAATGAAAACCTCAGCCCTTAAATGACCTCAGGATGATGCTGGAGGAGTTAGGAGGCGGCAGATCAAAATCCTTAAGAGTTTCACTTTGTAGATGCTTTTAGGCAAGGCAAGGCAAGTTTATTTGTATAGCACAATTCGTACACAAAGTAATTCAAGGTGCTTCACAAAACAGAAAAATGCATTAAAATCACAATACTTCATGGAAATAATCAACGTAAAATTTACTTTAAAAGAAAAGAAAAAATTTGAAAATTGATTTAGAAATAAAGGAAGGAAAGGAAAGAAAAGTGCCGATAGGACATTTCAGTCATATACACGGCTAAACAGAAATGTTTTAAGTCTAGATTTGAACATGAACACAGAAGAGGCCTGTCTTACGACTTCAGGGAGGCTGTTCCAGATTTTAGCTGCAGAATATTGAAACGCTGATTCTCCTTGTTTAGTCCCTGAGGTCCTCAGAGCACGAGATGGTTCATATGGCACTAACATGTCAGAGATGTACTTTGGTGCTCAGCCATAGAGAGACTTGTACACAAGCAGAGCTGCTTTGAAGTCTATTCTTTTAAATGTGATTATTTTTAGGGGGGAAACTCCCGACGTCGAAGGTCTACTGAACTTTGGTTATGGCTTTAGATTTCACCCTGGTGCCATTTTTTGGGAATTTTGTGAAGATCACTCAAACAAATGTCCCTCCTGTTATGTCAATTTTTTCCTGTATTGTGGGAAAATGTGAAAATCGTCAAATTTCACACGTAGTCACAAAATGGCTCCCAAACCGTAGCTCCATTGGCCATCCCATAATATTTTTTAAAACTTGGGATATTCCAACATGTGTTTTGGTTTTGTTAATGGATTTAGATTTTTTTTTTCGAGCCCTGGTTTTACCCACTGTGATATAATCAGTTTTTGTTTTTTTCTGGGTCGGGGTGAAAAGAGAACGTTTGTTATTCTTTTGTTGTCTTGGACAGAATCTGCTCATTAAGCGACTTGTGTTAACATTTCAAAAATGGGAAAATCTTGAAAAATGTCAGCTGTCGTGAAGAGACTGGTTTCTTCTGATTTTCTTCCTTCAGGAAATTTACCACACAGAATATGTTCGCCCTGACATGGAAACTTACCTTGATTATATAGAAGGATGCCTCAATTTTAAGAACCCAACTCACCACAATAATGGCAACTACACTTTGATGGCAACCAACGAGCTCGGGGTGGCCAACAGGACCGTGTACGGCTTCTTCATGGAAGGTAAGCCTCTGCGCTTGTAGTCCTTTCTAGATCCAAAATAAAATACATTTTTTAAACAGAAATAAATCTAATTAAAAAAAATGTTGCATATTTTGTGTACATTAATCAGATTAGTTCCATAAAATTCCCAATTTTGAGGAATTATTTCTTGATACGCTTTTAGTGATTGAAATGTAGAGTGTACAGATTCGACTGTGTTTGCATTCACTTCCTGTTTGAGGTGAGCTTGTTGTCTAAAAGATGTCTTGAAAAAGTGCAGATAAAAGATAAAAAGCTGTGGTCAGTCTTTATGGATGTGAATTCTTCCAACCAAAACACAACGCCATTAGGGGTTGTAAAGATGGATCTGCATATTGTGCACATGAAGGAAAGTGTTTTGCCGGAGAAAGTTCACTGAATTACTGGTAATTCACCGGAGAAAGTGGACGTGTGTGTTAGCCCGTGGGGGGTGCTGGCAGTGCAGACTTTTCCTGGAAGGGGCTGTCCCTCACTTTGTGATGTCATATTGTGAGAACCTGCTTGTTTTGGTGGGTTGGGAGGGGCTTTTTAGAGGAATGCTGGAGATCAAATACGGCTTTGAGGTTTTTCTTTGAGGAATTAACATTCTAATACACTTTTAAATTTTTATTTTTAATGAGATAGGCCTTTTAAATATTGTTGAACACTGAATTTCTTTTTCCAATTTTATGAAAAAGGTTTTAAAATGCAAAGTCGGCCTGTTTTGATGTTTGTAGTTGTCAGTTTTACTGTGTTTTTTCTCTTCTGTTCCTCCCACAGATCCGCCCACGGACTCTCCTTTTTGTAAGTTCCTCTTTCGATTGATATTGTGGAAGATTTACAGTTTTAGATCTGACATGCTTGCATGTATGAAAATAAATAAATAAATAAATACTGTATGAAGTTGGCAAAAGGGGAGAGCTGTTCTTCCCCCACGCCGTCTGTGTGCTGTAGGAACAGATGAAACATAAATAAATGATGGAGGTTAGTAACAGTGCAATGAACGCTAACCTGCCTGCTGTAACCTACTTCAGAGGTGCTCGTCTGGGAATTTGTGGTGAAGAAATTCTCTATAGTTCTGAATCGTATCATGACAAACAAAACTGATTTAAACATTCACGTTCTGAAGAATGTGGATAAAAAGTACATCATATTTTTTACAGTGAATTTCTCTTCTGAAGAAATGTGCTTCCTCTTCTTTATCTTTTGTCAGCATCAAGGGATTTTATTAAATCTACACACATTTTAGTGTATTTGTTTAACCCCCCACCATCACCACCACACATTAACATTAAATGCACAAAACGAGATTTAAAAAATGGAAAGATTCTGATCAAAAGTTACCTTCATTGGTTCTTGTGTAAAAACCATTTTTATTGTTAAAGACTAAACTCAAGAAAGCTACTCACAGTTTGAAATCAGTCTGATAGCAGATGGCCTGCAAGGCTCTATGATCACGCAACGCCTTAAAGTCTGGTGTGAAACCTGCAGGTAAGTGTCTCCAAGCTGCAGCTGGTTCCTGCATTTTCCTCTTTTAATCAACAACATTTTAAAAAGGAGAAATGTGAGGTTTTTTTTCCTCCATGGTCTCATTTCAGAACAGAAAAGGTGTGAATGTTTGTTGATGACAGTCTGTTTTCACATCAGGGTGTCTAATGCTAAACTCTTGTGTTTTCCAGTTACAGTTTCCAGCTCCCCAGTTCCTCCAATTTCTGAGACCAAAGAACCCCAAGAAGATCCTATGAGGGTCAGTTGCTCTAACAACAGTTCCCGTATCCGCCATCTCTAACGGGAAGACATTGTTTTTACAGCTTTAGCATTGTCAATATTTTGCTCTATGCAGTACACCAGTCAGAAGAAATCCCATAGCTGTCAGAACCTGAGACTGTTACTTTAGAAGCTTTTGTGGTAGCTCAAACCTCGAAGACACTCAGTGATGTGGAAAAAAGTCATTACTTTGAATTTCCTTTTTACTTAAATTCAGAACATAGTTGTGTTTGGATTTTAGTCAGTCTGTAGCTTTTCCTGTTGTTTTTACTGATCAAGAGCATTGATGTTCAATTAGTCCACAAAACAGAAGATTCTGTCTGTCAACCTTTACACACCAGGGAGTCTTACCAAGTTACATGATTGCTGAAGGTGCAGCAAGGTGACATACTGTAAAACAAAACATTGTCATAAAGAATAAAGTTGATCATTAGCCATCGGATCAAAGCTCTTTCAGAGGAGAGGTTATCATGCTGTCCAGTCCTGAGCGTGTTTCTGACCTGCAGGTTTCTGTGGCCGTTGGGGTGGCAGGGTTTGCCTGTGCGGTGCTGACAGTCTTCTTTCTCCTCATCAAGTATAGAAGACGATCAAAGTTGACCATGAAAGGTAAAACACTTCTTTCCTCTGGGAAGAATGATCAGAACGGGTTTGGACCACAGCTCCAAAATGGAGAAGCACAAAATAAAGAACATTTCCTGCTGTACATTTCCTAAAACCAACAGGTGGTTAAAGTTGGAAGCAGCTGGATTTGTGTGGTGACTGAAAGAGCTCCAACTCCATCAATGTAGTGCAGAGTGGGCTGCAGCCATCTGAAACAACCTCCTTATTGTTGCATCTTGTGTTTGTCAAAGTGATGGAGTTCCTCCGTTAAACTCTGTTGACCATCAGACATTGGAGTTTTTCCAAAAAACGTTACTTATAGCATTGATTGTGTTGGCCTGTTACAGACTCACAACAGTGTTGCGGTTGTTGCTGTTCTCCAGCAGCAGAGAAAATGTCCTCCAGCCCCACATCAAGCTCTCACCCTGACTGACGCTCACAGATGGATGCGTGCAGCTGTCCATGCATTCATGGGGGCGAGGAGACGTCTCGGGATCAGGGGAGGCAGTTTCAGAAAATGTAGATATGAAAGGAGTTATCTTAGATCAGTCCAGGCTGAAGTCAGTTTGCATTAAAGTACCACTCCAACTATATTTCTAGCCATTGTAAAAGTGTCCCCGGTGGTCTTTTCCTTATGATTATGCAGATTTTAGACAAAATAATAAAAAAAAAACTTGTGTTGTTTTTAAGACGTATTTTCTGCAGTAACAGGAGTTCATCAGAAATTCATTTCCAGGCAGAAGTAACCCCACGCCGATCATTCCCTTTGTTTACACTCTCCTGCTAGCTTAAAGCCCCTCACAACCCCAGGCTAACATTTCGCGTAGCAAAAACAGGGTGAGCAATATCAAAGCTATCCAGCTGTACAGTTTTGAGTCAGATACCAGCTCAGACAAGGAAAATGAAGATGTTAATACATCTATTTGTCTGCAAGTGGATGAATCATAATAATAATAATGAATCAAACCCTGGTCCTCATGAAGCACTACCCAGCCTGTTTTCCAGTTCTCCCAAAGCAGCTTGCTGCTGACACCCTGTGGACTCAAGTGATTCCACATCCTGATTGACTGAACACACCTGGTTTAGGTTTTCAGCATCAAGCAGCTCAGGAAGACTTTGAAAACAGGCAGGGTTGGGGCTCCTGAGGACCAGGGTTGGCCAGCCCTGGACCGGATCATTTCGCTGAAATGTCAGACAGAGAAGACTGACAGAAGAAATATTAATAAATCTTTGAAAGTTGGAAAATAGTCTGTCTCAGTTGGTTTGATGCCATCCCAGACAACCTGGCAGCCTGATCCACACAACAGTAAACTAAAACGTGAACTGTTGCACTTAAAACTTAACCTAATGTTGATCTGCTTGTGTGTAATCTGTGACAGTATATCGTTTGTGTTTGTAGGTCCAACAGCTGGGATGAGCGGTGAAGACTCTGCCAGCCCATTTCATCATGTCAATCATGGGGTCGTCAGCCCCTGCATGGTGGACCTTAGTTCAGATGCTGTGGCGATCGGAATGAGCAGAATCCCTGTTATAGAAAACCCACAGTACTTCAAACATGGACACAACTGCAGCAAACCAACCACATGTAAGTACGTGCAGAGCTGCTCATCATGATCTCAGCTCTGACAGCCTGGGTAGAAAAATGATGCGTTCACAGGATTTCGGAAAATTATAACAGTGCGGAGAAATCTGCCCACCCTTTTTAGGGCATGACTGATTTAAACCAGGGGTGTCAGAATCCAGGTCTGTGAGTGTCCAACCAACATGCTGTTGAATGTTTTTTTTTTTTTTTTATTGGATAAACACAGCTGATCCAGGTAATCGGCAGCAGATAAGGCAGGGTTTCTGGAAAACCAGCAGGAGGCGGCCCTTGAGTTCTGGATTTGATCACTCCTGATTTAAACTGAGTGTCACCAACTAATCATCTATTAAACTCAAAGCTTCTGCACAGGTTTACTAGATGTTATTAAATCAGTTTATTAGGTTCAATTGTCTTAGTTTGGTTCAATATGGAGATAACTTCAGACTTCACAAACAGCTAGCAGACCATCAGGGATCCCCTCCATGGTCTGAGTAAGCCATAAAGGTTCCTAGCTAAGGAGGCTGGCTGTTCACAGAGCAGATCAACGGAAAGTCTAATGGAAAGACTAAATGTGTCAGAAGATGCTCCAGCAAAAGAGACGACCGTGAACTTCAGCGGATTATCAAAAGGACACCAAATGTGGAGAGGAGCAGAACCCAAGCCGCAGGAGGTCCAGAGTGACATCTCCACAGTCAGGCATGGCTTGGGCTGAAACGTGCAGCGCTGGTTTTGGTAAACTATTCTGTCTCCAGCCCAAAATCACTGCAACAGTCCAGCAGAAAACTCTAGAGGACTTCATGATTCCTCCTGCTGAGGATCTGGATGGAGATGCAGTTTAAATCTGCCAGCAGGACCTGGCTAATGTCCAGACTATTGAAGTATTAAAGATGGACAGATCATTATATAAATACTTTATTTTGATGATTTGATATTATATTCTCTGTCTTTATCTTTTTGCAAAAACTAAAGGAAATGGGGATTTCTCCAGAGTATTTTTATTTTCTGAACTATTGTTTTTGTAGAGTTTAAGAACTGGAACTCCAGTTTATGTAAAAATAAATACTTGAAATAAATTGTTCACTGGGCCCTGAATCTGTATTCTATGAGGATCAGATAAGTTTAATGTTTTGAATGGAATTATGGAAACGAATACACTTTTCCATGACATTCAAAATCTCTGAAAAGTGTCTGCATTTCAATATCTGGTCAGTCAGATGCAGTCTCCTCCTCATTCTTTCTTTTTCATGTTTGTTACAATAATATTCATTGTCAATCACCAGAAGTCCGGTGAAGAGACCATCAGATGCCTCCAGCAACTATTTTGATAGACAAATCTCGTGACCTTCTCTGGTGATCAGAGGCTTTTTCAGGGCAAATTAAGAAACGAGGTTCAAACAGAGCAAACGCGGAATCCGTCCCACTTCATAACCTGAATGCTGTGGAAAAGTCTCAGACACGAGACTTTGATGTGCATGCATTGTTCTTAACAGATGCACAGGAAGCAGCAGAAGAACTCCATCGTCTGTGTTTGAGTAAAGATTGATTTGAGATGCCAAAAAACGTGCAGCTTTTCACATCTGTCTCAGCTGAGACAGTTTTTGCACAAGAGTGTAACACCTGCTTTTGCTAAGTGACAAACCGAAGGTCAACTGCAGGCCAACAACTACCGCTGCCTGAAGAGTTAAGTCAGCTGTCAGGGTGGGACAGTTTGTTGAAACTAACTTGTATGGAGGGAAGGGCATGAAGGAAAATTCCCCCTGAGGTT
Source organism: Oryzias sinensis (assembly GCA_037389245.1). Taxonomy (NCBI): domain Eukaryota; kingdom Metazoa; phylum Chordata; class Actinopteri; order Beloniformes; family Adrianichthyidae; genus Oryzias; species Oryzias sinensis. Next base: position 29,634,848 of record CM074499.1, read on the forward strand.
AAAGTCAGTAGATTTTTAGGTTTTGTTTCTTTTTCAGGTCTCCCGTCTTTGTGTTGCAGATGTTCAGCATATCAAACAGAGGGACATCATTTTGAAGAGGGAGCTTGGAGAAGGAGCCTTTGGAAAGGTCTTCTTAGCCGAATGTTACAACCTCACTAAGGACAAGATGCTGGTGGCTGTGAAGGTAAGACAACTGTGTTTTCATTGCAAAAAAGGTATGCACTTCTTTGTTTCCTCACAGGGCAAATCACCCGAAAGGATGGGGCTGTTTTCTTTACTGCAGTCAACTGGCAAGGCACTTTTGGTGTCTCAAAGGGTTTTTGCCCTTCAAGCATTGATGCTGCAGTTTCTGAGCATTTTTTCACTTGGCATCTGTCCTTTCAGACTCTGAAAGACCCCACACTTGCAGCAAGGAAGGATTTCCAACGTGAGGCTGAGCTGCTGACCAACCTCCAGCATGAACATATTGTGAAGTTCTATGGAGTATGTGTGGATGGAGACCCCCTCATCATGGTGTTTGAGTACATGAAGCACGGGGATCTCAATAAGTTTCTCAGGTGAGTGCAGCCACAATATTTGCATAATATATTGCATAAAACCTTCAGAAACGCATGAAAGAAAGGAACACCCTGGTGCATTTCACATCGTCACATACTGGACGTGGATTAAAAGACGGGTTGAAGCAGAACTCTGCTTTGGACAGCTGACAGATTTGACCTTGCTGGTTAGGAGCATTGATTATTTGCTGGTCATCTCTTCTGAGGGTCATGGTTGGATCTTCCATCTCGTTCTCACATTCACAATTTTGTGTCATCAAACTCGTATCCCGACCAAGTTTTTTGGTGCTGGAGAACCCTAAGGGGAAGGGAGACTTTGTAGATGGAAACTCAAAACATTTAATAAATAATGTGTTGCTGGACTCAAGAAAAGAAAAACCATTCAACTGTTTGTGCTTTCTTTTTAATGAAGGTAGTGAAGTGCTAAAGAAGTATGTGTCATTTACTTAGCATTTGGTTGACACTTGGTCAGCATCCACCATCCTCCATGCTCTGATAACTTCTAATGGCTAAACATTTGAAAGCTCCTGACAGTGTTTGTGTCCTAGAGCACACGGGCCAGACGCCATGATCCTGGTGGACGACGAGTCTCTGCAGACCAACGGGGAGCTAGGTCTGTCCCAGATGCTCCACATTGGAAGTCAGATTGCAAGTGGGATGATCTACTTGGCGTCCCAACACTTCGTACACCGGGATCTGGCAACCAGGAACTGCTTGGTGGGGAATGGTCTTCTGGTGAAAATTGGAGACTTTGGGATGTCCAGAGACATTTACAGCACTGACTATTACAGGGTAAGAACACACTTGGCAACTTCTCTCATAGACGTGAATGGCAAATTTAGTAATCTCACGGCAAATGAGTGAATTTTACTTTAAATCATTTTCCTTTAGGGTCTGATTTAATTACAGAAAAACCACATAAATTAAGAAATTGTAAAAATGTATCTTGTCTTTTATTACTGTTGCCATAGTCATAAGGCAGGTTGGGATTTGCCCCTCTCATTTCACTTGGATGCTTCCAAAGAACCTGTTTTCCATGTGGAACCAAGTTTATAAGAAAACAGAGAGGAGTTGATTGAGCTTTTTGAAGTTCTTCTAAACGTGTTCTTCCCCAGAAAAGCAATCTTATGTTCATGGTCTGCCTTTTATTATGAAGCAAAGATAAGTATTTCTGGTAGAACCAAGATAAAGTAGTTCTTTACTCTTGCCTGTACACCAAAGTTCTGGATTGAAGGCCTGAACCGATTCTGCAACCAGCTTAGTGGAAAAAGATGAGAGAGACTCAAACCGAGGAGTTTTCACACTGAGGACTACACTGAAATAAAGCAAAAATCACTACAGCACTGGTAAAACCAAAGAAAGGGAAGAACCTCATTATCTGCCTTGATTCTCATGGTGCAGATGCATGTTTTCCAAGAGCTCCAAGGCCTTAAAAAAATTTGTTTTTCTGGGGCAGCAGTTCCTTCTATGACCAGTAAAAATAAACGTATTTCTGACTCACAAATATGTCATTCCTTCTCACATACCAATGAATCTCGTCCTGACTCTCTCACATGTCTAATTCACCTCTCTGGATGGAGAAGAGAAACAGGGCCCTTCAGCATTAGGCCAGAGTTGCTCACACTTACTGTTTGTGATGCAACACTTAGGACAGTTCAAAATTCGGTGCACACTAAAGCCCTGAATTGTGTACGCCTGTGGAGTGAGGGGGTGTCCTCTGGGGGAGCACTGAGTCTGTGTTGTCATTGGAGGTTCGGTGAGTGGGAGCTCCATCAGATAAGACTGTTGTCACAGCCGTGCTCCTCACAGGGGGGAGTCACGTTAGAAAGGAGAGATAATCAATTGAAGCAGCTTTCCCGTTTGAGGCACACCGGTTTATTGTTGCAGAATGCATACGATACCACCTGAAATATTCATGTTATATCATTTGGTCCACACTGAATCACTCTGAAGGCTTATGGCTATTATTCTCTGTGATTCTGTCTCTGGTTGGTTGTTTCTGGGTCGCCTGAAACTATTTAATTTAAAAACTGGATAACGTGGCTGTGTCCGATTCCCGCCCTAAAAAACTGTTTAGTGCGGCACTATGTAGTGCCCTGAATTTCAAAAACAATTCAGTCACCATGCTTACTATTTTTTTTTTTTAATGGCAGATATGACGTCATCGATTCCATGAATCTAAAATCTAATTGATATGAGCGTTAGGCGATGATTATCTATGAGTCTTCTGAAGATAAAAACATTGATGGTTTATTTAAAAATACAATTAAATACAGTTTTTGGTATAAAAATGTTCCGATGCAGTGCATTGTGGTCTCTATTCGCCGATCTAGTGAGCATCAATGCACACTGGTTTTTTGCAGAAACTTCTGGGTAACTCTTAGGGCACTAGATTTTGGAATTGTAGATTCAGACAGCACTAGAAAATAGTGAACGCAATATATAGTGAGTAGTGAAGGAATTCTGACTCAACCTGTGTCTTTACGATGACCCATGTGTGAGGATGGTGCACTCTAGTTTGTTTTTTTTGTGATATTTGGTGGTTTTAGTCAAGTTGGGTTTTGAGTTGTCCCCCTGTCAGAGTCGCATCAAGTTGAGGTTGATTATCCATAGCTGTCTGGTTGTCTGTTCTTCTTTGTCATGTCAGGTTTTGAAAAAGCAGGACCCAAAAGCAGACAGGGATTAGGTCAGGAGTAGAGCAGTGGTGAAGAGGCAACTAGCAGCAGGGCAGGAGGTCCGGAGCTGTTTGTTGATGGCGTAGAGGGGAGGAATCCAGAAGGATTTGACGTGGCTTGGCAAATCTTGAAGGGACTTGAGTTGATTTGGCTTGACAAGAGGTGACTTGGCGCAAAGAGACTTGGCCTGGCTTGGCTTAGTTTGACTTAATGTGGCTTAGCTCGGCTTAGCTTCAGCAGAGATCGGTGTATCTCTGCTGAAGATCCTTCCATAGAGAAACAGACGAAAGGACAATGGCAGGAGGGCGTGATGGACTAATAAAGGTTGTCTAATTGGATGCAGAAAAGGTTTGAGTGACTAGATCATGAAGCAGGTGTTCGAGGGCGACCCCGACACCTGACATGTCACCTGTTTTGTCATCTTTTTGTTTTTCCTTTAGTCTGTGGTTTTTGTTGTTTTCAAGTTTATTTATTAGATGTTCTCCCATCAAGCTTTGTATCCTGCATTTTTGGCTCCTACACCACCACTTCCTGACACCATGTGACCACTTGGTTTCTAATGAGCTCATTTGAAGCCTACCCTCATCAAAGCCCCTCCTTCCCAAAAATGAAACATGGTTTTGACCTTTGCAAGTTGTTGGAACACACTCACTAAGGCCGTTTTCTCCTTCTAAGGAATCCTCTGTCAGTCAAAAGACCACACCTCCATATTGGAGCAACTTTTAGCATTTAGAATCCTACGAAAGAGAGGTCAGAGATTATCGTTCCAATGAGTCCAGCAGAGTACCTTCAGCCTCTCATCTACACAGTTCTGTTCCTGCAATTGTTCAACAGTCCAGTCCCCTGATTTCTACAGGGTGAAACTGTACAACTAATGTGTGCATGCACAGTTTCCTGTGTCAGTGCGTGGTAGATGCGTTGTGTTGTGAAGTTGTTCACACAGTATTCCACTCTGTATGTCCAACTCATGATTTCTACCTTTGAGCTCACGTTTGGCTGTGAATGACGTCCACAATGAGAATGGAGGAGTGGCTGTGTCTCTGCTGTCAAAAGATTGAGCATGTCTGAATGGTTTGATAGTCACAAATGTGACCTGTGTGAGTGTTTGACATGCTCTTGTTTTACTCTCAGAAATGACAACCTCCTCTCCTGCCTCAGAGGAAAATGTAACTGCAATAGACTACCCAGCTGTATCTAAAGACTTAACCTTCATGTTTGGTTTGTGTGTGTGTGTGTGTGTGTGTGTGTGTGTGTGTGTGTGTGTGTGTTGTGTGTGTGTGTGTGTGTTGTGTGTGTGTGTGTGTGTGTGTGTGTGTGTGTGTGTGTGTGTGTGTGTGTGTGTGTAAGCAGGTAGGAGGCCACACAATGCTACCAATCCGCTGGATGCCGCCGGAGAGCATCATGTACAGAAAGTTCACCACAGAGAGCGACGTGTGGAGCTTTGGAGTCATCCTGTGGGAAATCTTCACCTACGGAAAACAGCCGTGGTTTCATCTTTCCAACAACGAGGTACCAACAGAAGTCCCGCACACTTTTTGAAAAGTCTGAGCAAATCAGAGAAAGCTTCAAAGCCTGTTCACTGATCAGGCCTGCACAGCTTTAGTATCACATTGGTATGGTGTTTGCTCTCTGCAACACTCACTGACGCTCTGCAAAATTTTCTTTTACAGTTTAGAGCCTTCTAGCCTTCCCTTTTAAAGCCACATTGGAAGAAAAAATACAACTTTTTCATTTAAGAAAAGCTAAACTGAATCACTGGGTCCCATTTGTGATCTCAGGGTTTTGCAGCAGCCTATTCAAAGACAGGGTTCACCCTGAATGGCTGAAAACACAGAACCACACACATATTCACACCTAGGGAAGAATTTAGGACCACCAAATGAATCTGTGAAGCATGTGGGAGGAAGCCGGAGAACATGGGGAGAACATGCAGACATACGCCAGCCTGGTTCACACAGTGAACAGTTTTGAAATCACTTTGCGGTTTGCTTTAGATTTCACAAACGTGTTCTCTGAAATGAGCAGAACAGAGCTGTTGTTGTACCATGTTCTCAGCCCAAACCAGGAACACAATGGAGGAAAGGGACCATCAAGCTGCTTTTACACAGAGTGTCTCTTCCCTCTGCAGGTGATCGAGTGCATCACTCAGGGCAGGGTTCTGGAGCGGCCCAGGCTTTGTCCAAAGGAGATCTATGACATGATGCTGGGCTGCTGGCAGAGGGAGCCACAGCAGCGGCTCAACATTAAAGACATCCAGAAGACGCTGTTTTCTCTGATGAAAGCCACGCCGGTCTACCTGGACATACTAGGATGACAACAGCTGACGAGGCGTTTGGATTCCAACCAGTCGAACTGATCCTTGAGTGAGAAGAAGACTCTTTTCAACTGAACTCGACCACACAGAATGGCAGTTATTTAATTTATGAAACAATACGTATGGATATTTACATTTTTTCTGTGCAGACAAACACACACGTGTGCACTCTCAAGCATTTTCAGATTCCTGCAGTGCCACTCTACTTTAAATTTTGTTTCAATTATTTTTCCACCGAAGCATGAATTCCTTGTTTTCTCTCATCCATTCATGAACTACTAGTGCAAATGCAGCAAAAACAATGAAAATGTTAAAGAAAAACTGTGATTACTGTAAAAAAGTATTTTCTGTCAAAAGGCGAGAGTGAATGCTGACAGCTAAAGATGCTGATGTGTGATTCAGCTCTAAAAGAAGCTTGGACGCTGTAATTCTTGGTAAAACCTTAAAGTGAATGGGCTAAATGTAAATTTGACAAAGAAGTAAAACAGCAAACAATTTGAAGACAGATAATCAAAGAAAAACACATTGATCATGGAAAATGACCAAGTTGGCCAAAAAAAGCTTAAATTGTTGGAAAAAGCAGCATAATGGTAATAATACCAAGGACTGTGGGGATTTTGAAAAGCTGAGGACAGTTGGAAGAGGCTGGTGTTGTGGATTTGTGTTCAGTGTTGTTGTTGCTTCAGTGCAGTTAAATCTGTCCACAAAGAGCCTGAGTGTTCCAGCTGCTTCCTGGTTTCATGGAGTCCTTCACCTAAAGAGCGTTCTCTCCATGCTAGTGGCAAACATCATTCAGGTAGAATCATGAAAAAATCCTCAGAGCAGAGCTGAAAACTGGCAGTCTAACGGGTCCTATTAGTTCTTGTCAGTCTTTTGGGTTCTTCACCTGTCTGGCTCTGCCTCGACCCTCTGGGCCTTAGGACTTTCTGACATGTGGAGTGTCTGGATGCTGGATTGAGGTTTTCTTTCCTAAACCTGCCTAAAGCCTCAGTCCCAGCTGCCGTTACGGGTGGAAACGGGCTGTCTGCGGGGGAAGAAGGGGCAAATCACAGGGCACACAGCTGGCCCACACAAATAATGAAGGCGTAGAGTACTCAGTGACCCTGTAGAGAGCAACTCTTCATGTGCATTTTTTCTACAGGCGTACTGCGGGCAACAGGTTGTAGTGAAGACTTGAACTGTACATAAGGGGAGGAGGACAGAAGTTGGTGGAATGTAGACACGTATGAATTTATGATTTTTTCAACCCTCCAAATTGTGTTAAAATGAGGCAATTAGACAATCAGTGTAGTTTGTGTGGACATCCTACACCCACTTACTCACCTTACTAATGACCACAGTGTGGCGGGAGGACGCCGTACGACAGCATTACCTGTACATCACAGGTGTGTGTAACTTGCGTTAGCCTTACAAATATTTCACGATACAATTACCACACACACGACAATGGTACGTTCCATTTTAATGACCTCCCTTGAATTTGCCTTACAAGCCAAAAGGGAACTGCAAGACACACCTGCACTCCACCTAACCCTTGTGCTATCCTGGACACTTTAACATTGGGAGTTGGGTCATCTAGACCCACTAGACAGTGCTCTGAACCTTTTTCTTCAATGATTTGTGATCTTCACTGGTGTCCATGGATTACATGAAATCTTTCCACCTTTATCCACCTTTGTCATGGTAGGAAGAACACGTCAATGTAAGGGGGGGTCATCTAAGATAGCACAAGGGTTGAGATGCAGCCGCTCCTCTTCATGACCCTCCATGGACCCGGACAACCCAAAAACCTGTAGGGTTGACCCCCTACAGGTTTTTGGTCTACCCTCGTACTGGTGTATGTGACTAAGCCTTAAGCTGTTTCCACTCTTTGGTTAGGTTACCTGAGGTCATGCTGAGCCGACTTTTAACTTTTAGATTTAGAAAGCAAGAATTGAGCTTCAGTGTTATCCTGAACACGGAGAATCTCCTAAAGATGTGAGGAAACATTTCCACGATGTTTGCCTTCTTAAAGTTCTGCTACATGTTTCCTGCATTTAATCTTTTGTTGTTGGCATCCACCTAAGGCAGGGGTCGGCAACCTTTTTTACTCAAAGAGCCATTTGGGACCGCCCCTAATAAAAAAGAAAGCACTCGGAGCCACAACCCGTTTTGACATCATTATATATATTATGCATGTATATATTATTCAAAGGTGCTCATTACGGTCGATCTTCAATGACATGAGTGTAGATCGCGGGCCAGAAAAGATTAAAAAAAAAAAAGTACTTCTTTAAAATCCACCAGCCAATCAAAATCCTCACTGAGAAGTAAGGGACTTGATTGACATGTAGATTGGCCAATCGGACATCGTCTGAAGCATACGTCGCTGCAAATGCACATTATGTTCTTTAAAGGCGGCCGCGTGTGGAAGGAGCTACTGGTTCTGGTCTGATGGCTAAATGGAGCGATGTGTTTATCAATGCATGGTAGACACTGAGAATGTGGAGAGATCAGGATTATTATTTTGAAGAGTTCTACTTGGTAATCATGTTTCCATGTTTGAGTTCATAAAATCATCCCAGAGAAAGTCTGTGCTTCAACTCCTGCAGTGAAAGCTGCGTCTCAATCTGACGCCGTGTTTGCATCTCTCTGACAGAGTTTGAAGCCAAAGCCCCTCCTCCGCCTCTCTACCTGCTTTTCCTCTCTACCTGTTCACCTGTTCACATCCTCTGCAGCTGAGATTGGTTTCCCCCGCGCTCCCGGTGTATTATACACACAGAGAGCGCAAAATACGGTGGTCAGGGCGCTCCAGCGCCGCACAAGGATGAAAGAGCCGGACGCAGGTTATGGCGGTGATAGAGCGGGTTAAGCAAATGAATGGAAGAAGGCGGCCCGCTGAAGAAATATTCAACATTGTACACATTTTATTATTAGTCTGAACTATCTTTTATTTAGAATTTTTTTTCATTTTAACAGTCCAGTACGGGAAAAAAAAACATAATCAAAACTTGTGTTGGGAGGTTTTTGGCTGGGTCTGGCGGTTTTCAGATGACTTTTCGGCTGGAAAACTGTGACTCTATCTGGCAACACTGGCGCGAACTCTCAGTCTGTCATCAGCGAGTTGCTCTCTGCCCTGCAGCACGTCAAGTTCCCGGCAGAAGATCGGAGTGTTTATTGAAGCCGCCCCGCGTGCCTCCTCCTGCTATCAGCTCTGCAGGTCTCGCCCGATAAATACGAGCTCATTACGAAGCTGTTTTCTACGTGGCTCGCGCTTCGTACAGGGCCATCAGCGCCTTTGAAATGCCATGAAAAATGAAAAACTAAAATAAAATTTAATTATTATAAAATACTCATTATTTTCCAAAGTCACAGGGAGCCACAACAGATGGATGAAAGAGCCACATGTGGCTCCGAAACGATGGGTTGCCGACCCCTGACCTAAGGTATCTACATCCCTGAACCGCCTGCAAACACAAACCTTGCTACTCTGTTCCAGCTAAGACATTTCATGAATTTTATACACAAGCACTAATTGTACACAGACGTGGAGGAAAAAACGAAAAATATGTTGAACGTCAGTGAATATTTGGAGGAAATATTGGGCTTTAAAAAATAAGTTTTCATCAGACACGTCACGTGATTTCAGTATGAATATTGTCAAAAATGGGTTTGGACACAGGGAGCTTTCTGCTCACATAAAATATCTTCAACACAATAGCACACAATCTGTGTCATCTTCTAATGCAGGATTGGAAGAAAACAGCTGCCTTGTGAGTTCATCTGCAGGAGAAAAGAGAAATCTTAAACAGATGTATACTAAGGTAAAAGAAAATTTCCTTCTGACTTGTTTTTCTTTCTTTTTACTTGTCATTTTTATAGCAGCTAAATGATTTTGAGCCAAAAAACTGAGTGTTTTCCTTCTAAAACAAACAATAATTTGAACAAGTAAAGAGTTTTAAATGATGTTTGTGTGCTGTAAATATCTGTCTTTGTAAATGTAGACTCTGCATTCTAATGTATAGGATCATTAAAGAACTGTTTCCATTATTAGATTGTTTGTCAGTTGTAGTTTCCTGGTTTCAGGGAGCATTGTGTTGTTCCTAACATGATGGTCTTGTTTGGCTTGTGTTGGTGCAGAAACTCCAAATGTCTGTTGTGCTGCCACCCCACTGGTTGTGCTAAAACAGAACTTGGTCCCATGTAAAAACAGAGCAGAACCGTTCAGAGCCTTGGTTCGGTCCATTCAGAGGTAGACCTGCTGCCTTGTGTCCATGCTTGGAGGACATGCAGGCCACCATTGCAACACCATGAAAGCAGGCAGACCTTCCACACAGTTTCTCTTCTGTTTTGAGTGTCATCCAGATGTTTCTCTGTGCTTTTCTTCCTCAGCAGTGGGTTTGCCCTTGAGCTCTCTCACCCATGGATCAATTTTTGTCCTAAAGTCTGTCTCTGACTGTTGAACATTGACCTGGACTAAAGCAGCTGAGGTCTGCAGCTCCTTCTAGATTCTTCTACTTCTTTGATGACCTCCTGGAGGATTTTTTGTGTTACAAGCTAAACATGTTGGAGTCATGGTGTCCCTTTTCTGCTTCTGTAAATGATCGTCTCCATCTGTTGTAGGGTCAAAGTGAATGTTTACAAAGCTGACATGCTGTCACTCTTTGTACGATTCAGACCGAATTAAAGTTACTCAGCACATCTCGATCTCCATGTGGTTTGGGAGTTTTTCTGTACATATGTATCTGGATACAAACATGCTGATTTTTTTCATGATCCATCAAGATCATTATTGACATAAGCTTATAGAACCATGGGTCTGTGGTGACTGGTAACACCCTCCCCCCCCCCCCCCATTGGGGGCCCTCTTTCAGAGGTATTGGAGAAGATGAAGAGGAGGTTCTCATCAGTTTAGCTGTTGAGACTCAGATGGTGAGAAGCAGCTGAAGCATCTGTGGTTAGACGCTGTTCAGGACACCATGCTGAAAACAGCCCCCCCACCCATTCTTATTTGGGATGGGGGGTTGGTTGCATGAGAGTTGTATGTCAGTGATTGAGAGATCAGAGGGTCAGAGCGACCCCCGGGGGATAAACCAATACCTGCATGTGAATAAGGTAATCAGGTAATCAGCCATGAGTAAGGCAAGACTATCTGGAAATCATGCAGACACACCGGCCCTCGAGGCCTGGAATTGCCCACCCCTGCACTAGACAGTGCTTTGAACCTTTTTTCTTCAATGATTTGTGATCTTCACTGGTGTCCATGGATTACATGAAATCTTTCCACCTTTATCCACCTTTGTCATGGTAGGGAGAACACGTCAATGCAAGGGTGGGGTCATCTGGACCCCATAAGATAGCACAAGGGTTAAGCGTGAATTGAGCTTCAGCTCCTGGTTCAACTTCAGCTTTATCTCTAGCTGGAGCTTCAACTTCATTGACTCATGGCCCTAAATGCTGCTTTCACATCCTGTCGTCTTCTCTGTTTCTCTGCTTCTTTGCTTCCAGCTCCAGTCTCTGTTTGAACAAAAGCCAGACATCTCAGGGTTTTGCCAGAGCTGTGTATGTCCTGACACACCAGACACTCAATTTTTCTGGTTTTTCGACTCTATCGACATTCAGTGACCTCTTGCTGTAGGAGACTTCTTCCAAATGCTGTTAAGGGGCTCCTATGGGGCGTCTCTGTTACTGCTCCAGAAGAATCGAAAGGCTCTAACTGGAATCAGATATTTCTGCTGGACTGGACTCTGTCTTCAGACTTTGAAGAAGTGCAGAGTGAGATTAACAACAATAATGAAATACCTGCTGCTCAGCTATGAGGATGTTTTAATGACTAGCAAGTGCAGATTGAACTTGACATAAACGGAAAAAAAAATCGTAGTTTTAGTCTCATTGAAAAGCCCTTTCCATCTTTCTCCCCAATGTCTAAATTTTCATCTATATTGAAATTTTTAATATTTCTTATGCACCCATGATTCCAGCCCTGTCAAAGACTTTGTTTGCATGGACAACAGTTTCTATGCAAATGAAATGTTCTGAAAAGAGATATTGTTGCAAAAATATAGAAATAAAAAATCAACTTACAGCCTGGACTCAACCAGGGTCCCTAAAACAGATTCTTTTGGGTATGGAAGACGTTTAGTGGGACCTCCCACAGATCTACTTTCATTCCTAACTCTAAGGTCTTCCTCACTGGAGAAAACTTCATGAGGCCAACCTGGACATGTGCTGCAGGAGGAAAAGGTGCAGAAAAAGACAAACTGCACACAGAAGCTCTCTGCAGGCATCATCTGAGCTGGGCCGACATTTCCAACTGCAACTCCTGTATTCTGTTTATGCAATCCCAAATCTGGGTTTACAGCAGCAGGATGGATTGTTTTCTCTGTCGTCTGCTCCCAGCTGCACTCCCTTAAACATCTTTGTCCCACATGTCTTCTGCCACGTCTTTACACTTCTATTCATGTTCTAACTAAACACTAACTAACTAACACTCAGAGCCCTGCTGGCTGCTGAGAAGAAAAGACCATTAAACCAAAGAGCCAAAAACAAGTTTATTTCCTGCATCAGCAAGTGCAGTAAATCCAAATCAAAGCTGTCTTTCCTGGAGCTTAAAAATACATACAGGTTTATCCAGATGATATGCAGCCACTTGTCAGGTGGAACATGGGTTTGTCCTTTTGAAGACCCAAAGAAACAAAAATAGACTAACTGAAATAAAACAGCATAATGAAAAGGGTACTTTAAAAACCTATGGAACAAAAATAAAAACAATGTGAAGAGAGTTTTTCAGATCTTATCCCTTGTGCTATCTTAGATGACCCCCCCCCCTCCATTGACGTGTTCTCCCTACCATGACAAAGGTGGATAAAGGTGAAAGATTTCATGTAATCCATGGACACCAGTGAAGATCACAAATCATTGAAGAAAAAAGGTTCAGAGCACTATCTAGTGGGTCTAGATGACCCAACTCCCAATGGTAAAGTGCGTAGGATAGCACAATCAGAATCAGAATCAGAATCCTTTATTGTCATACGCACAGCTTTTACACCGACATACGAAATTACTTCCAGTGCAACCCGAACAAGATCAGACATACAACAAATACACATACAGTTCGAGTTTTACTGAGGCAGCTGCAGCGACTGCGCACCTTTTTCTGAGGATGGGTAAAGATGGTAACAATAAATGGGTAGGGTGATTGGTGACAAAAAAAGTTGTATCTCAACACTGTGATACAATGTGTAGATACAAGAAAAAAACACCGTCTGAACACAGAAGCACATATTCTCACGGCCACGCAGTACACAAGGATCACTGGGAAGGTTGGATAGGGGGGTGGGGCCCCCCCCGTGTTACACTCCGGTCGCAGCTGCTCCTCACGGGCGCTCCCGTCTCCAGGAGTGAGGGTTAAACATTGTAAAATTGGGACAAAGAGGCGTAGCCCAGAGTATCTAAAGGTCAAAACTATTATCTGAATGAAGCAGAAAAAAGTTTCAAGTACTATTTTGTAAATGTGTGTCCAGAATTGTCAGATGAAATTCCAAAGAGAAAAACAACAAAGGAAATAATCCACCAATCACAGAGATCCCAAACTCAATTCTGGTCTCTGATGTAAATAGAAGTGAGCTGACATGAATAGTTAATAAATTCAAAAGTTACAATGTAGCAGATTGTGAGGATATAGGTTTGATTGTGGTAATAAAAAGGTGATTGATAGTATCTCTAAGACTCCATATCTGTAACTTATCTTTACAAACTGGGAGATTCCCAAAACCAAATGAAAATTTGAGAGAAAACAGATCAACTTCAAGAAGACGCTTTTAAAACAGATCAAACACTGATCAGACTGGGTTTCTTTGATTATTTGCCTTGTTTAGCTCTGGCCTAAAAATGAGCCAAAATGTTAAAGAATTCTCTGGGAATACTGTAATTTGATGATAAACGCTAATGATTGTTTACTTTGTAGTTTGGTTGGATTTTCCTTTGTTCCCTTTTTTAATGTAGTACCTGAAAATGAATGAAGACATGACTGACCAAACTTTGATATTTTCTTTTTAAAAACCTATCTATTTCCTTGAAACATTTGTAAAACTTTCACCTGATTGAGTCAAGTGACATACAACACTCTGACTTTATCTGATCATTCTGCTGGTGAATTATAGATGAATGAGATGGATATCTGCCTGGTGATGGTTCCCCACGTCTGGATTCAGTAACATCCCTGCCTGTTCTGTCTGTATTTGGCAAACAGTAACGTTATTTTTATGATGGTCAGGGGCCAAACTGGTAGCTGTTCTAAACAGCTCATTCATATGAGACATCTTTGTGAAGAGTTCCTGTTGATAAACATCAGTTATGGCTGAAGACATTAGTCTTGTGTTTCTTACCGATTGGATGTGAATATTTGACCGGATTTTTTATTCTGAGGTTCCCAGCAGTGTCTGCAGGAATGATCTAGGTTTCAGGAATTGTTCTGCTTTCACCTTCTTTACTGTCAGAGTTTTAGATGAGCTTTAATGCATAAAATAAGATTGACCATCTTCAGGCTGACACATCGGTGAAGCTGCTCTCAACTCTGAGTCTGTTTTAGCAAAAGTACAAACTCTGTTTCAGCAGTTCTGCTATTGTCTTTTGTATCCTCTAACATTCTTCATACCCCTCAGTATGCTCAGACCACATCTTCACTCTGTCTTCCCGTCATCTGCATCATCCTCACGCCTTTCCCGTCCACTCCTCACCGGCACATTTCTCAGAGACACTCAGGATTTGCCGCACTGCCTCCAGCCTGCTGTCTTTGTGTGACATTGACGCCGCAGCAGAGGGCCTTCATGTCTTCCCTGAGGCCACGTGTGCCATAAAGATTGACCCTTTGTGCCACGGCTCTGTCACCAGGGTTCAGCGGTATTACATTAACATGACTCACAATCCCCCTCGGCCTTGCCGTAGTTAGAAGGGCTTTCAGACTACTAAATAATTCACCGATCACAAATCATAGAGCAGATTTTATACCAGATACTCAAGTTTCATATTTTGTTTTGTAAAAACCTGATATAAGTTATGTTGGCCTCATAGGAGATGCTCCGCTTGTCTCAGTGATGTCTGTCTTTCTCTGGACCTGCCTTTACTTTTCTTCTCGCTGTCTTTCCCTGCAGACTCCTCCTGTTGAAACATGAGGCTCAGAGCTCAAGCTTCTGCGTGTTTTCCCTGCAAACTCTGTCTAAGAGTGTTTTCACAAATATCTGCTTACAATATCTCATAGAAGTTTCCATACTCAGCTGCAGTGTTGGATATATTACTTCTAAAGAGTAATAGATTACTTGTAATTAAATTACTTTACTCATTACGTATTTGAAAAAGTACTTCACATTTGAAACACAGAACAAAAAGATCCTCTTGTCTTTCATTTACTTTAATTAAAGTAATGACCTCGTTCAAAGTATGAACCTGGTTCCAGACATAACCTGGTTTGATTAGAATTCAGACAACAGTGGGAAAAATGACACAAAAACCGCTGTGGACTCTGCCACTGCTCAAAGTGAGATGAACCTGTTCCACATTTATTCATGTCTATCAAATCTGAATCGATGAACTATGCAATGCCTCCATGTTTATTGTGGCTGACTTTAGGTTTTCCATTACAATGAGTTGCACCTGTCTCTCTCTCTCTCTACGTCTGTCATTTGTTCACAGTTCTGCTTTCTGCCAGTCTACCGAACCCCCCCTCTGCGGAGCGCATTGAGCGCCAACTCATATTGACCAGAGACGCCGTCACGTGCAGCTTAGACAGAAAAATACAGTCAGAAAGGTGAATTCAGACAGAAAAAACGGCTTGTCCTTCACACCAAACCTTCCAGTTGTTTCATTTGCAACATCAGTACAGGGGGGGCGGGGCTTTGCTCTGCCCCCCGCCTGCCCCTCGCCTGCTTCCCCTGGCACATACGTGCAGACTATTGGAACTCAGTTTAGGATAAGTTTACAGATGAGAATTCAGGTCAGCAGTAAAATTATCATCAGTATTTAAATGTAAAACTATTTCTGAAGTGAAATTTTCATTATCAAAACTACTCATTAGTGAGTCTTATTTTTTGTTTCTTTTTTCCCTTTGTTTTCTGATGTTGAAACTTTTCTGATGATCATCTACTTTACAGAGCACCTTTTCTTTAAACTAATATTCTGATAGTAAAATGAAAAAAACGACCAACCAACAGATAGACAGACGGATAGATAGATAGATAGATAGATAGATAGATAGATAGATAGATAGATAGATAGATAGATAAAAAATAACAGGATAAAAAGCAAATAAGAACAATTTCCTAAAATCAAGTTTCCCAGAACATTTCAGTCTGATCAAATAAAAAACAAAAGCTCTCTGGAGCTCGTGGGACTCTCCATGGCGCAGTGTAGGGATAAAAGTCTGCTGCTGAAGCTGCTCTTCCTCTCACTGAAGGCCTCATGCAGAGGATGTGCCACATAACCTGTCCAAAGTCTGGACAATGTCCGTTGTTCGGCCTCCTCCTCCACTGAGGCCAGCCTCAGTCCCACAACAGAGCGAGCCCTCCTGATGATCTTGCTTAACCCTTGTGTTATCTTAGCCACTTTAAAGTTGGGAGTTGGGTCATCTAGACCCACTAGACAGTGCGCTGAACCTTTTTTCTTCAATGATTTGTGATCTTCACTGGTGTCCATGAAATCTTTCCACCTTTATCCACCTTTGTCATGGTAGGGAGAACACGCCAATGGAAGGGTGGGGTCATCTAAGATAGCACAAGGGTTAAGGTGGTCAGGTTCCTCTTGCTTGAGCCGCACCAGCACACCACAGCGTACAGCAGAGCACGGTCAATGACTGTTTGATGGAACATACTGAGAAGCTCGGTGGAGATGTTCAGGAAGTACATCCTGGTTTGACATGTTTTACTGAGCAGGGTGGTGTTCTCATTCCAATCCAGTGGCAGAAATGATTCGCTCTCCTGGAGACACAAACCTCACAAATGTCTGCCTGTCTGTTTTCAGAAGCAGAAAATTTCAAATGCTGTGCAGTCTGATGGTTACCACTTGGTGGTGCTAGTGGATTTCTCACAAACTGGTGTTTGAGCTTTTTGCCCTTTAAAATATGTTTTGAGTAGATTATTAGAGTCCAGTAATGTATTCTCGCTCTGCTACAACTGAATTTTGATTTATACAGTTGTAGTTTTCACATACATGTGTATGTAGTTGTGTAGTTGCATTTATCATGATATGACAAATGCTACAAAAAAACATGTTAAAAACACCAAAATATGTGTATAACAATATTTTGTTTGGAACTAAATATTTAGCACCAAACTAAATGTTTGGTTAAAAATCTAAATATTTAGTTTATTACTTAAAGCTTAAATGTTAAGTTGGAAAAACTAATCATGGAAGCTTTAATTTAATTTAATCATTTATCCAGGATTTTAGGGAAATGAGGTGTTTTGGCAGTAATATCACAGTCCAGCCTACTTCTTAACACTAAAGTCAAGCATGTTTATAACTCATTTGAAAGCATCTTATTGTCTATAAACCACCCAAACAGGAAGACTCAAAAAGCAGTTTTGAGTCTTATTCAGAATTTTAAACTGAGCTTTCTGACTTTCTCTCGACTATTTTAGATTCTGATCAAATTATAATAATATGGGATTGTAATATTCATGTTTTCTGTCTATGAAATGCATTTGCAGCTTTATTAGATAATGTTGGTTTCACACAAAATGTGAATGATAATCAGGAAACACAGCATTAGTTTACATTGTTATGCAGATGATACACAGTTGTATTTATCCATGAAGCCTGACCAGAATGACCAGATAGAGAAACTGAACGCTTGCATCAGTGACATCAAGACCTGGATGACAATTAATTACCTCCTCCTGAACCCAGAAAAAACTGAGGTCATTATACTTGGACCTAAAAACCTCAGAGATGCTCTGTCTGCTCAGATAGTCTCCCTGGATGGCATAAGTATAGCCCCCAATTCCACAGTTAGAAACCTTGGGGTTTTATTTGACCAGGATTTATCATTTAAGGCTCACATATCTCAGGCTTGTAAAACTGCATTTGTTCACCTTCTAATTGAATTTTGCTAAATATTTACTAGAGAACTTTTTGATAATTAAATGTCAAATACCATTTCCTTCATCATTTGAATGAAGTGACAGAATGAGCGGTGTTGAAAAAGAAAAGAAAAACGTTTTGGAGGATTGCTTTTTCATTTTATTTTTTATGTCAACAAATGCAGCGTCATTTAGAAAATCCAAAAACATTTTGGATACTGACTTTTATTTTGAATTATGCAACAGAAATGCTTCCATACTGTGCATTAGGGGCCCTAAGCAAAATTTTATTTGTGGGCCCTCTAACTGATCAGCTGCATCAACAAAGCACGACTGCTGTTGTAATATAAATGAGATCTCTCTACTAATACATTTTTTAAACTTTATTAACAAATGCTGCAGATTCAAAATCTATTTATAGATTTTGTGAATGTATTATTGTTGCTGCTGAAGAATTGAATACAGTATATTTATTGTCTGAATGTTGGATCCACATTTAGTGGTGCCAAAACAATTTTAAAAGTGAAAAGAAAAAAATATGAATGGCAAATGTAAATATATATATTTTTATTTATTTATTTACCAAGGCTGTGTCCCACCAAGGTGGGGTAGCCTAGACAAGGCACACAATTTTAGCTCCCTCTGTCTCTTCCCCAAACCCTCCTCCTTCAGTGTGTGTGTGTGTGAGTGTATGTGCATGTGACTGGTCTGAGGCCTGGTCTAAGTCACACCACACTGCACCAAGGTCAGCTGCACACTCCAGCGTGGGCACCTCCACAGCAGGGCCTCAGCCAAGGCTGGTTTCCCCTTGCCGCTTCATCCCAAGACCAGACCTCTACCACACCCATCCATTCATTCATACACAAGCTCTCTCCACCCATCCCTGTCCTGAGCAGCCTCTCTGCCCTGCATCACAGTCATCCCTCTTGCATTCAATGCTCTCCTTACACCCTCTGTCCATCCCATTCGTGGTCTTCCTCTCATTCTCACTCCACTCACATCAGATTCATATACCCTTTTCACCAATCGCTCCCTTCCCATTCTTTCAACATGTCCAAACCATCCCAGTGCCTTTTGCTCTGCTCTATCAGCCAACTCTCGCATCACAGCAGTTCTCTCTCGGATAACTTCATTTCTCACACGATCCATACGCGTCACACCACACATACTCCTCAAACATCTCATCTCAACTACATTCAGCTTCCTCTTTTCTGCCACTTTCAGACTCCATGTTTCAGCCCCATATAACCCTACAGGCACCACCACACCCTCATACAATCTCCTTTTTTTAAAGTCTGAAAAGGACCTCTCTGCACCAAATCCATTCTTCCTGGATCAGAGAGTGTGGTTGGTCCATTCAGCTGGACTATTTGGATTTGAGGTTGGTGGAATTTTAGATCCAGTGGGCTCCTCTTCCATACACGCCTCTCTTGGAGCCTCTGGAACATGAGATACATAACTTCAATAAAAGCAAACAGTGAAAAGTCAAACAGTCTAATCAAATCTACAGAACAGTTACTGTGATGCTGGAAGCAGAATGTTGGAAAGAAGTGCCTTCATTGTTGTGTTTGTGTGTGTGTGTGTGTGTGTGTGTGTGCGCGCGCGCGCAAATGTGATAAGACTATTTTTCAAGTAATAATGAAACAATAAGTGTGATAAAGGTTCCATGTTGGCTAGATTTGACCTTACCAGCAGCAGCATCAACATTTTCCCTTTCAACAGATGATGTGGCAGCTAAAAAAACGAGACTTATTATTATGCAATAAGCAATGATAAGGATGATAACATAACTATAGCAGAATACTACTAATAGTTTGGTGGCTCATTTAAAATCTGTATGCAGGTTTTTCACAATTTCATGATCTTTTTATATATTTATGAGAGATTTATTGGTTGATTGTGTATTTGCACAAGGTCACATTTGTTTATTTAAATATGAACAATTTGGGGCACGTTGGTACGGAAGTGCTATGAAATGGGTTGCCAGATTGGGCCTTTTTTTCCCCCCGCCACTTCGGGGCCCTGGTGATGATGGTGAAGCCCTACGAGGCTGCGTAATTCGCGTATAGGGAGGGAGGACCAGCCATGTTTGGTGCAGTGCGATTCATGTATTCTCCCTCTAATTCCAGATTCCGCTGCAGAAAACTGGCCCCAACCTCCCACCAGAGGCAATGGGGATTCAGTGCCCAAGGACATTTCGACACATGGGCGTGCAAGCCGGGAATTGAACCTGCAATCTTAAGATCATGGTTCCACCGCCCTACCGCTGCCTCACGGCCACAAACATGTAGTGGTAGTGTTAGATATACTAATTCTTCTCTAAGAGTTCTGGTGCAGGGCCTGTCCGTCCCGGGGGAGGATCCCTCCTTCATGTGGACACCCCTGAGGTTTCTTCTTTTTTTCTGGGATCATTTGTTTTAGGAGTTTTTCCTTACAGAGGAGGGTCTAAGGGCAGGAATGCCCAGTTTAGTTTAGTTAAAGTTTAGTTTAGAATTTACCTATTAAATTCTATGACTTCTGGTTCTTTAGCATTTCATGTCTGAATACAATTACCCGTATGAAGACCAATGAGATAAATATTGTTTTAATATTGGAACATATAAACAAAATTGAATTGAAAATAAATATTTAGGTCAGATCCTAATATTTAATTTGCAAACGAAATATTTTTTTTTACAAAATAATGTATTTAGTTTACAAACTAAATATATAAAAAATTATTTAACTTTATGGCAAATATTTAGCTTTCTAACTAAATATTTAGTAAAAGTCACATTTATAAACGCACAAATTAAAAGGTCAACATGTGCATTTATTAAAAAAAAACCTGTATCTTTTATCCTAAAACTGGCTACATTTTGTTGTTAATATTTGATTCTGTCACCTTCCAAACGGCTTCCCATACTCACGTTTAGCCTTTTTTTTTAATTATTTCTCTGATTATTATAAGTGTCTTAAATGCATTTCAAACAAAAACAAGAAAATTACAGTTATTTATCAAAATATAGTAAAAATATTGTTATTTCGAAATGTTTTTTGTTTTGCCTTTGCCTATTATTTAAATGTTTAGTTTTTTTCTATATGCGCATTTATAACGACCGTCTGTTCACACTAACTTGGTTTGTATAAGAGCATTAAAAAAAAAAGAAAAAAAAGAGACACACAGGGCTCATTACTATTATTGTTTTTTGGTGTTATATGTGTCTCTGATGTTAACAAATGTTTCTTTATTGGGCAACTGAATGTGAATTTCTGTAAACTGAAAAATGTGCAATAAAGTTTATTGGGGAAAAAATAATCGTTTTAACGGGTTCATGGAGGATCCCTGGATATTGGAGCTGTGGTACCTTCTGGGTCTGTCGGAGAGTTGACGATTTTACTTGTTGATAGCGTCAAAAGCTGAAATATTCAGATATATGAGAGCTCTCTTCCACCACAGGGACCCTCAATTTCGACAAAATGACTGCTAATCACCAAATAAAAAAAAAGAAGAAAAAAAAGAAGGCGTACTTAGTTTTCCTGTAATCCCCTGGTCTAGTCATAACTTCCTTCCACGAGCTGCGATGAACGTTTTTTGTGCGTTTTGTCCTCTTGCTGAAGTTTATTTTCATGACGTGCAGCAGCGATTAATTGCATTTGATATAATGAATAATCGGTTTCTGTTCTACGGAAGTGTTTCGAAGCGTCTGGTTTTCCAAGGCGTCGAAAATGCAGCGTGGGTACGGCGCATGCGCGTGACGTACGATAATTTCAAACACGCCGCGAAAAGTAAAACTGTTGAAGAGAAGGGGAGCCGAAACCAATCCAAGCGTGAGTCCTCCTTCTTTTGGACCTGCTACGGAACCGGTTCTGGTTCTTCAGGCTGCATGCACACACCGGGCCAGCGTGGGTCGACCGGAAACGGGCTGGTTGTGCTCTTAAATGCGTTCACACGTAAGGTGAGACGGATCCGTCCTTACGGGACTGGAGCGTTCAGGGACACGTACGGCTGCTCGGAAGTTTAGGCGTCTTAAAGACCCAGTCCAATAAAAGAAAAGTGTTTTAACATTCTCCTGTAGCAGTTGTTCCACGGTGGAGGACATGTATTAAAAAAAACCTGGGGTTTTAAGTATTTCTCTAATCGTGATGAGTCCGGAGCAGATCAAGAAAAGCCTGGTTTGCAGTGACGTAGGCTGATGTGGGAAAAAAATCCAAATATGATCGGAGTGGGACTTTAAGAAACACTTGTTTGTCTCCTTGATTAGCTAAGACTTTTTTGTCTTCCACTTCCAACACGTTCTCTCCCTTATAGTCTCAAACACGTTACAGTTCTCCTGTAATCCCATTACTTTAAGGTAACACTCAGCTGTTGTGCCTGGGATTTGTTTATGGTTCGAATCCAGGCTGTGAGCAGCGCATGCTTACATCTGAGATCCTGGCGGACATGCAGAGAACCAGGATAGCCGAACCGGAACCAGGTGTGCAGGATGCGAGACGCTGCGCTTGCGCAGAAAGGATTTAGGACAGAAACCATTCATTATTCTTGAAACATTTTTGTGCTAAAGACTGAAAAGAGCTGTTTAAAGTCCTTCTCCAATCATCTATTGATCTATTTTTAGATCAGTGGACCAGTGGTCTTTTAATAATAATGATGCTGTTTTCAGCCAAAACCCTGTGTAGTTTTCTAGGACCTAGTTTCTGCAGAACGAACGACAGGAGTTCAGAGATTTGTGTGTGGGACTGGTAACTCTGAGCAGACGTGCTGAAACCCCCCCACCTTTGATGACCCTCATCGTCAGGCGGCTGCAGAGCCCGATGAAGAGCGGAGTCGGGTGTGCATAAGCACGGCAACATGGAAAACATGCAGGAAAGTCCGCCTCAACGACCAGGGTTATGCACTGACTTGGAGTAAGCCCGCCCCCACTTCCCAGCATCTGTTTTCATGCTCTTCTGCTAGCTTAAAGCCCCAACCTAACATTAGCAGTGCAACAAAAATGGTGAGCAATGTTGGAGCTGTCCAGTTTAGATCCAGATTCCAACACAGACCAGGAAAACAAAGACGTTCTGTTGGTCTGCAGGTGGATGATCGAAAAGGGGCCGGGCAGAGAGCTGGAGGTCTGCTGATCGCAGCACCTGCATCACAACTACAGGCTTTTTCCAACAGCATATTTTGCTCTGGTTCAAAATGATTTGAATAAAGAAATACTCAGAAATGCAGTTCAATCTTAAGTTATTGAATATATGACCTCCATCGTGAGAAAGATTCCACAAAAGCATATTCAAAACACAATTTTTATCACACTGGGTCTTTAACAAAATCTGGGTCAGAGGCCACGCCCTCAAGCTTACCTGAGTGATGTGCCTCCAAAGCTCACGTGTCACCATCAGGGCGGATTCTTTTGTGTCCAGTCGAGCGTGTGTGTCTGTCTGATGAGGTTTCAGTGAAAAAACAACCAAAATGTTGGAAACAGGAGCGTCTGAGCTGCTCCTTATGGAGGTTCAGTGAAGGTCATGTTTGTCTTTCAGCGGCTGACCTCCTGATAAACATCTGAAAGTGCTGCTCTGACCTCCGTAGCTGTTGATGCCTCGGGAAAATGTCGGGCCTTGAAGACATCAGTCGACACTTTCATGAAAAAATCTGGAGCTTGCAGCAGATGCTGGATCTGTGGGTTGTAGGTAAGAGTGGACGTCAGTGTGAGAGTTCCTCTTCATCGTGTTCTGCAAACCCAACCGGAGTCTTCTGCTCTCCATTTAGAATTGCCTCAAATTAAGATGAAGAAGTTTGGACAAGAACTCTGTGGACTGGAGCGGCTCCTGGAAGAGTTAGAAAAATGCGTTGATGAACAGAAGCAGCAGCTGAAGAAGCTGAAGGTGCGGTCGGTGTTTCAGATGTTGGCGGAGATTCCATGAAAGGACTGAAGCTGAGGAGGTGAGGATGGGATGTGTCTGAAGAGTGAAGCACATCTGGGTCCTTTCAGGAGATGCAGGACGTCTACCAGCAGGCTCTGCAGGACGTGCAGCACATGAAGGACCACATGCCTCCTCACATTCCCAGGATGAAGAGCGCGCTCAGGTGAGGGCAAAGGCTTGTGGAACGACTCGGACAAATCGCAGACGCTTCCTTCAGGGAAACAGAACCACCTCCTTGCTTGTTGATAATATGACCTCAGCGGATCAATTGTTCCAATCAAAAGCACTTTCCCAACTCCTGTTACTGCAAGTGCTTTACATAAAAACATAATCCAAAAGCCAAACATTACACAAAAAATATGTATATAATCCATACCCCCCCCCCCCCCCACACACACACACACCATGGTAAAACATGAAACAATTCACTAAAATTATGCAATGTAGAAATCTAGCTTTGTACTGAAGTGAGGACACAATATTTTGGGGACATGTCCACATCAGTGCCCCCCCACACACTAAAATTCTACTTAAGGACCCCCCAGATCTACGCATAAGAGCCAGACCCGGTAGATCCACTGCAGCGACCCGGTTCACTGAGAAGGGTCAGTCATTTATGTGGAGGATCCTCTGAGTTACAGGAATAAAAAAAATGTAAATAGACAAACAACCAAATAAGGACATAAATAAACCTCAATAGACACGTTTGTTTGAAACAAACAGGTGAACTGAGCTAAAGTAGAACGGTTTAGGTCAGCCCTGAAGATGCTTCCAGGAAAACTTTAGCCTAAAATGTTAAAAGTCAAAACAAGAACAAACAAACAGAATCTTCCTAGCGGTCTGCCGTGTTTTTAAGGGAATCCTCCCTGTAGGATTCAGAGATGAAAGGAAGTCATTTGAAGGAGATTATTCAGGAGAAGAGAATCCACTTCCTTTGCTTTGATTTGAAATGGTTTATTTCAAGGAATAATGCACAAAACAATACAATAAGCATTCATACATTCATTCAAAGACATATTAACTTATGATAATTAGATATTAAATCAAAGATTAGTTGAAAGGGAGTGGAAGGAAGCAAACCTATATAATCCCACCCCTGTTCTACTGTAACCATTTTATTACATGATTTATTATTATCCGGTTCATAACTTTATCAGACAGAATTAAGACTCCTGAAGTATCAATAAAAAACATGACAAAGATGAATTACTTAAAATATTATGTAAAATATAACTATTTTAGAAATCAACATTGCAAATGCAGATTATATTCATTAGAAAAATCATGTATGTGATTAAAAATAACACTTTATCAGTAAAATAGACATAATAGTATATGATATAATATATCTGCAAATTATGTTTCATTAGGAAAAATAATGAATCAATTTTTGGAGCAAGTGAATTAATATAATTAGAAGTCAATCAATTTAACCATTTTCAATAATTGATTAATCATTTATTTTGTTATTTTTTATAATAAGGTTATGCTGTAAAATAAAATAAAAAAGGCTCCATAATCTGTCGAATGACCAAGGTTTGTATTTCTTCTCCTGCTGATTAACAGCCGTTCTTCTGGGTTTAAACAGAGTTTATAGTTCTTTTTGCTTATATGTCTGCAGACATTAGATTAAGGTCCATCTCCTTCTTCAGCTGTTATCAGCTGTGATGTAAGTTGAGGTCAAGTTGTCTGCAGGTCAGAACTTTGCTGAAATCAGGGTAATTTCAGACTTATGAAGAAAGTGTTGTATCCAGGCGTCATATTTCTTGAAGATACTTGGCTCTTTGATTTATTACTGCATGTTGTTTCAGACATCCGTGATCAAACCCTTTTCAAAGTCCTTCATGGTGTTAACAACCAGAACCTTGGACCGGTCCGGTGGACCGAGTGGTTTGACGTAAATCCTGCAGCCTTTAACCCAAGTGTTCTCAATCTGCTTACGCTTCCTGAGAAGCCTGGCATGTTTGGCAATTTCAGAATTCCTTCTGGTCAGATGGTTGTTTAGATAAACAGTAGATCCCTTCGGATTCTTCCTTTGATTCATCAGAGCTAGCTTGTGTTTTTGATTCACAAACCTGATGAGGATCGCTGGTTTATACTTCTCCGTTCCTCCTAGGGAGCAGGTGGCAGGTCTCCATGGTATTGAGATCCAGGGAAATCCCTTTAGACGTGAGAAATGATTCCACTTGGTGTTCCAGAGACTCTCCATTTAAGAAGAACTGCTAGGAATGCTAGCACTATTAGCATTAGCAATGCTAACTCCAGCTGCATTTAACTTTGCCTGATGTTTGATGGTACTTCAGTGAGAATGACATTATTCATCCTTACTTGTTGTTCCACATCGTCCAGTCTTTTCTCCAGAGTGTCGACCCGGTTTTTTCGTTGCTTGTTTTGAGCTCGGAATCTCTGGAAGTCTTCCATTAGCTCCATCAGAGGACTTAGCTTAGCGGTCACTCGTTCCACAAAGGGATACAATGTAGCTTGGAATCTCATTAATGTCATCGTAGTCACCTGTTGCTTAGTTTTTCTTAGGGGCCATGGTCAGCTGTCTGTCTTTGGAGAAAAGCAACTTTTAAGTCACTTGAAGATTGTTGTATAGCCGCCGTGAGCCACACACGTCCGTTGACTGCTTCATGTTTTCTCTCTAGCTCTTTCATTAGTTTTTCAACATGAAGTCTCACACACAAACACACACACATACACAGACAGACAGACAGTTTTGTATAGAAATCTGTTGACCTTTTTGAGGTTGCAAAAAGCTGTTTGGTGTTTGGCGGTGAGTGACGGGCTCAGAGCTTCTGTCTGCTCCATGGTCTCTCAGTGGAAAGGAGGCTGGGATGAATCCGAAGGAAGGTGTGGACAGTCAGCCGGCACCTGCAGGAAACCCCAAAAAGACCAGCAGGAACTTCACCAAGGAGATGAGCTTCATCACCACTCTGGAGTTTGAGAGCATCCCTCAGTGAGTCTCATCCACCGCTGCCCCCGAGGCCTTCAGGCGTCTATGCTGCTGTAACCGTGCTGTGCGCCGCAGGTACATGAGAGGCCGCGTGTCATACGAGCAGCTGAATGCGGCGGTGAGCAGCATGAACGCCGCTGCAAACGCCAAGTACAAGATCCTCCACCAGCCTGTGAAAGGCCTGAGCAACCACGCTCGCAAGCTGCACCAGCGCTTCAAGGACCAGGAGAGCAAAGAGACCAAAGGTACGCTGTGATGACTGTGGGGGGCTTCAGCTGGAGGGCTGCTGGTTCAAGTCCTGGGCCTTGCAGGATTTGACTTGTCTGAAGTCTGTGAATGGGAAAGTTTGACAAATGTGCCAGTAGAAGGGGCTTGTTAGGACGTCTCAGGACGTCTGAAATGAACTTCTCAGGAAGTTCTGAAGGTCCTGGTCTCCCTGAAGACCCCCAAATATAATACAGGCGTCTCTCAGGTTAAACTATTGTTTCCCTCTATTTGGTTTAAGAAGCGTCTTGTGTGACTCTAAGGTAGCATGTTACCTGAAGAATTGCTTTGACCTCGCTGTAAAAAAGGTAGAACCCAGCTGGAAAATGCAGGATCTGTGGGTTCTGATCCATCAGAGCAGACTGCAGCTGCTGTTTGTGTGTTGCAGGTCAGTTCTTCGTGGTGGAGGATGACATCCGCGAGTTTACCCAGATGAAGGTGGACAAACGCTTCCAGGGGATCTTGAACATGCTGCGGCACTGCCAGCGCCTTCGTGAGCTCAGGGGAGGGGGCCTGACCCGGTACCTGTTTCTGTGAGGCAACCTCCGGGGGGGCTGGCTTCTTTGTTCTGTTTTGCTCGTCATGTCTAGCGTTGCATCTTTCATAAACTGTTCGTCAGTGCTCTGCATAGCTTTGAATGCGTGTGAATTCTTTAATCTTCCTTCATTTCTTTCGACTTGAAGCATTTTGTTTCTGTATTGATGATTTGTTTGTTTTTGTCTACGCTTGTTCTGTACATATTTAAACTGAAGTAAAACCTTTCATTTTCACAAACATTTACCCTCATAAAGCTCCTATAAAGAGTCAACAGCCAAAGAGAGAGCGTCCCGTCTGCAAACCCCCGCTTTCTGTTCCACACCAAATGTTGTAGATCAGTGGTGTCAAACTCATTTTCACTGAGGGCCACATCAACATAAACCTGTCTTCAAAGGGCCAAATATAACTTATACATGTAACTACCGTAATTTCCGGACTATAAGCTGCTACTTTTTTCCTGCGCTTACAGCCCTGCGGCTTATTCGGTGATGCAGCTAATTTATGGATTTAATTGGCGGACGCCGTTTACGTACTTTCGGACTCAGTGAATGGTTTGAATTCTTTATCTATCACCATACACAAGTCATTTGTTTTTCAACACACTAAACAGCCAAACAGCATGGACCTCACTTCAGGTCTTAGACACTTCAGTCATGGTTCAACAAAAAGAAACACGCATGCCCGGCCGCATCCCAGAACCCTTTGGTGCCATTAGACCCAACGTGCACGTGATCGCCGCTACAATATGATGAAGCTTTCAAGTTAAAAACAATCGTTAAAAGCAGCGTGAAAATATCCCCCATCACCAACGGGATTGGAAAAGCCGGTCAGCTGCGTGACGGAGAGAACAGCGCAGTGAATTTACCTCTGAGTCATAGTGACTCGGCTGGCTGCACGTAAATATGTGGGAATAACATCAGCCTTTATTTTGTCGGGACACGACTAGAAACACAAATCTACGTGATCGTTTTTACGGTTTTTAAGGACTGAGCGGAATTTCGCATTGAAAAGCTCACAGCCTCTGTGTTAGCTGGAGACATGTTCTCCTGGCTGCTGTTCAGTATTAAGTCCGATTGCTCTGCACAGACACGATTTGCTCCTCCCTGGAGCCGCCCTGGCCAGAGGTGAGAAGATAGGAAGGGGAGCGCGCGGGGCGCAGAGGCGTCCGCGGAGCAACAGTGTTTGTTGTGGAAGGAAACTTCTGACGCACGCGCCGCGCTGAGGCGCTGGTATCGCGCTGAGGCGCGCGCTTTTCAGTCTCCGATGCGTTATTTTACTGCTGTGTTTATTTTTAACCAGCCCTGTTACTCCCATAATGCTGCCGCGACACAAGCGGAAGGAGAGCTGTTCCCGTTCACCCCTCCATGCACTGCTGCTACTTGCTCAATGTTAAACACGTACAACAGTGTGGCGAGCCGGGTGTTGGCCCCACCTTCAGCCCCTAAGACTCATGGGAAATGGGGGATCGCGGATGTAAATTTCCTCATCATAACTGAGGGATGTAATGTTGATTATATGGTTACTGTTTGTAATTTTATGTATGATACCTAGATTGTCAATAAGTAAAAAAACAAAAAAAAAAATAAGAAAAATAAAAAAAAACATAACTGAGGAACTTGTGAACAGACTAGAGGTCCATGCTGTTTGGCAGATGTGGGTATACTCAAATGCATGAGCCTGAGGCAAGGCTGACTTCCCCCACAGTATGGTAATGAATCACACTTACTCTGGGAGTCAGGACGTGGTTGGTCAGACGTTGCCTACTACGTGCGGCATTTACTCCGGCGTGGCTTGTGTATGTTTAAAAGTGGTTAGTGAAAATGGGTGGGTGCAACTTGTAATCGGGTGCGCTTTGTAGTCGGGTATTTACGGTAAATGTAATGAAAAATAAATGTAACTACTCCTTTATGTTAAATACCTCATTATTTATTTATTATACCTTTTTAAAGTGACAATTACAGTTGTATAGAAAACATATGTTTTCTTGTTACTTTAGCATAAATCCTTTTAAATTTTGTCCGTTTATTAAAACCCACATAACTCCATTAATGAAGGATCAAAGTGTCCGAGTGAATAAAGACAAATAACATAAAACTGAGCTAGAAAGAACATGTATGACACCTGTAACATTTGACAAAAAAAGGCTGCACACAGCTTTGCATCCAACTGATGGTTTGATGACAACAATATGTCTGCAAACACACATAAGACCTGCAAACAATGCATAATTACAACTGCAGCCACACATGAATAATATGTAATCAACTAAAATAAAATTATATTTTAAGGAGTTAAAAACTTTTATGCTCTCGTGGGCCACATGAAATGACATTGCAGGCCACATTCGGCCTCCGGGCCTTGACTTTGACACGTGTTGTAGTTCCTCCGAAGACCACTGGAGGTCAGGATTTTTGAGATTTATTGTTTCTATTTATTTTTTTATAACCGCTGAAATCTCCACTTTGGGAACAAGTAATGTTTCTTGATTGGCATGTGGGTGGACTCAACAAAACCATACAAACATTTATGGAGAGTAATGGAGCTGGGTGGAGTGAACCAAACGGCCTGTCCCACGTGACGCTTCAATATCTCGGTTGAGGATCCGTCAGATATTCTCCGTTAACTGTACGGCTGTGATCACCTTCTTCTGTACAGGTTCACAGTTAAAAAATGACATTTTAGAATGTTGAAGGTGATGAATGGATTTTTTATGAAGGAATTTCGGTCCTGGTCTGATTAAAAGACTAAAAGTCGGCTGATCCTCAGCCCTGAGGTGGATGGGGGTCAGTCGAGTGGTTCTTCATCCAAACACGGCTGAAATGCAGGAAGCATTGCAGCTCATCTGGAACATGCTCCTTATTCAGAAGATGGTGTTCATGTTATGCAAGAACAGAGCACATTGTTCACAATCAAGTTTTATTCTGCAAAGATCTAACTTCATCTTTAGAGAATCTAAAAAAGCATTTCAGGACGACACAGAAAAAACTGGTTAAGGAGGCAAAGAGTTCTATCAATGAATAGGAAAGTCTCTCGATACGATCTGGAACAGAGTTCAGGTCAGTTTATGAACCATGCTTCAGTTGGAAGTCACAGGTAACCAAAGGAAACACGGGCCCATGCAGGAGAAAGCTGTGCACCGACCTGATGGCAGACGGATGAAGAGCCTCAACCAAACATGTGATGCCTGGGACAGCTGAAGACATGAGCTCATGAAACGCAGGAGTTGATTTTGAGCTTTTTATCCTTTTTACAATTGTTGCTAAAAACCTCAGAAATCCTCGTGTTTGAGCATTTGCTGGAATGGTTGGTCAGAGGTCTGTGGTCTGCAGAAGGAAGTATTCAGCTCACAGCTGAAGACTTTCCTCTTTGAACAGGTTAACTTCAGCCTAATGGTAGAGCTCTTCAGCAGTTTGAACGATCTTCAGTGGAAATGAAGGGTGAGGAGTTTTCTGTGGGGGGAGGCCTCTGCCTGACGGCACCGACCCTATTCATGCTGCAAGTTGCACCCTGGGGACAGATCTCCTCTCCTCAGCTGAAGAAGTCTTTGGAGATGGCTTCCACAAAGTTGGGGGCAGACATGAGGATGCCGATGGTGCAGAGGATGGTGAAGACAGAGAAGGCCACCAGGCAGAGGCGGTCGATGACCGCTGCGGCAAACTTCCACTCGCTGCACGCCGCCTTCTCCTGGTCCTGGTTGCGGAAACGCTGACCAATGAACCTAACCTCCTCCAGGATCTGCTGCAGCTCCGCCTCTAGGGCAGAGTCATTCAGGACCCCTCCTTGTCTTCTTCTTGTCCCACCTCCCACTCTCAGAAAGTCTTCCTCAATGAACCGTGCGCAGAGGGGCTCTGGATCTGTGGCTGAGCCACAGTGCAGCCCCTCCACCCCTCGAAAGCCCACATAGAGAAGGTTACTGTTGGTAACATGTGGCTGGGGGGGGACAGAAACAGGGCTAATGCTGAGCTCCAGGCTGGAGAGGCTCCCTCGTTGGCGCTTGCCCATATTGTGACACGCCAGAAGGACTTTGGCTTCTCCTGGACGCCGCATGCGTAAGAACCAGGCGCACCAGTTCAGCAAAACCACCCGGGTCTGAGGAGGAGAGAGCAGCTGTGAGTACGACCCGCTTTCATGGTGCTGCTGTCATGACATGTAGCAGCTTCATTCAGCCATGATGGACCTGCCTCTACGTTAAAGCTGCTTGTTTCTGAAGTTAGGGTGTTAACAGGAACTGTTCTGACCCTGCCATGAGTCTGTTCCACTGAGTGTATAAGAGAACTGGACTGATGTGACGTCACCCATAGAAAATGACCTACCAAATGAGGCCTGCTCAGTCGCCACTTGTGATTGGTTGCTCTGAGTCACCGTTTCTATGACAACTACTGTCGCCATTCAGGAGTAAGCTTGTTTGAAGTCCACACCCCTTCCATTGAAAGTGGCTTGGAAGAATCTGTCAATCAAGCATTCAAGGTGGGGGTCAGCAGGCACCATGCTATTACTGAGGCATCTGATTGATCAGTTTATGTTTTGAATACCGATAACTTGTAGTAAAGAAAAAATATCCTGGAAAAAATATTAGGATTAGCAAGATGTTTTTTTTATATGGTTTATTTCAAGCAATCAAATAAGAATAATACACAACAAAAATACAATCATCAGTTATACATTCATACAATGATGAATCAAACTTAGGATAATTAGGCATATTAATAAATATTGCTTGAAAGGGAGTGGAAGGAAGCGAATTTATATAATCCCACCCCATTATACTGTAACCATTTTATTACATGATTTATCAATATCCGGTTCCTAGCTTTTATCAGACAGAATTAAGAATCCTGAAGTATCAATAAAGCACATGACAAAGATGAATTGCTTTTCTTCAATGATTTGTGATCTTCACTGGTGTCCATGGATTACATGAAATCTTTCCACCTTTATCCACCTTTGTCATGGTAGGGAGAACACGTCAATGGAAGGCTGGGGGGTCATCTAAGATAGCACAAGGGTAACGAAGAACCGCTAGGAATGCTAGCGCTATTAGCCTTAGCAATGCTAACTCCAGCTGCATTTAGCTTTGCCCGAGGTTTGATCGGTTCTCCAGTGAGAATGACATTATTCCTCCTTGCTTGTTGTTCAATGTCGTTCACTCTTTTCTCAAGAATGTCGACCCGGTTATCTTTTTGCTCGTTTCGAGCTTGGAATCTTTGGAAGTCTTCCATCACCTCCTTCAGAGGTGTTAGCTTAGCGGTCTCTAGCTCCATGAAAGCATACAACGAGGCTTTGATATCATCAAGAATCTTTTTAAGGTCTTCATAGTCCTGTTTTTTGTTAGGGGGCATGGTCAGCCCTCTTGCTTTGGAGAAAATCAACTTTTAAGGCACTTGAATATAGTTGTTTACCCGCCGTGCTGTAACCAGGAATCGGAATTCATCCACCTCTTCCTTGCTCCCCCGGATGCACGTTTTCCGCTCCCGCTCTTGTCAACGAGACTGTACCCCAGTGCTAAGATCAAGAATTTTATTCTGACCAGTAGAAGGACTGACTAACAGGAGTTTATTTTTCAGTAGAAGTCTATGGGATTCTTGGCTTCTTGGAGCCACTTCCTGTTTGGAACACGAGGGGGGGAGGGGTCACTCAGTCCAGTTTTTGTATACAGTCAATGGTTACATCTGCAGAAAGTCCAGCATGCCGTCAAATGTTGCCTGACCCCGCCTTAACTCCTGCCAGTAAATGGCAGCCCTCCTGGGGGACGGCGGCTCATTTTCGAACAGTGAACACTGCCCTTCCTTTTTTTTCTTTTTTTTCTTTTTTTTAACTTGTCCTGTCCAACAGCTGGGCAGGCAGGTGAGAACTGAGGGCCTCTTGTGTCGGACATATTTTACTTTAAAAACAGGGGTTGTTAATCTTCAGACAAACCAAAGGTATGTCTGAATAAAACCCCTTTTGTAATTGAGGCCAAACTTTATTAATTTCAATCATGTTTGAAAATCTTTGATGTTGGACTGGACGGAAAAGGAAAGTAGGGAAGAAGAGAGAGGGATGTTAGAGAGAGGGGGGGTAAGAGGGTGATAATAGGAGGGGGGGATAAGACCATGAAGCAGCATAGAGCAGCAAGTTTACTGGATTTTTATCATTGCGGTAAGGTTCAAATGTAGTACAAAAAGGGCGGGGCCTTTCCACACTCACACACTCAAATGCTTGGCAACGCGCGGCCGCCGTTGCCAAGGGCCCCGTACCCCCCACCAGGGAAGGGGTAGCGGACAGATGGTCGTAGGTCCCACCTTCCTTGCAAAATGTGTGTATGTGTGTTAGTGAGGGTGTGTGTGTGCATGTGTGTATGTTTATGTTGGAATGTATATTTTGAGGGGGGGGGTCTCCTGATTACTCACAGTGATGTCCCCTCACACTCCCCACCAAGGGGCCCTAAATGTCTAAGGTGCGATTAAAATTGGCGGGTAGGGTGCTAGGAGGACATCTGCTGCTTGCTGGCAGGAACACTGCCCTTCCTGCGCTCTTTGTCTTGGATTGTAAATATTCTATGTACAAATCCTGTTTAAAGAACTGGAAAGGTTGCTACTTTTGGTAGCTTGGGGCAGTTGCAGAGCCACAGCATTTTGTGTGCCGCACTCGGGAGCCATTTGGTGCTCGGGAGCCATTTGGTGCTTTAAGCCCCCAATCCAACACCTTAAAGCTGAGTGTCAAGCAGGGAGGCTTTGGGTCCCATTTTTACTCTTTGGTATGACTCAGCCTGGATTTGAACTGTCGACCTTCCAGCAGTCACGGGGTAGACAAAGTTTTCTTCAGTATTACTTGAAATATTGAAACTAGAAAATCAGTTCCTGACTGTTCAGTCCCTGCAAACCTCTCTATGCTAAACGTCTCAGTAATTGTACTTGTGTTGGTGCGGGAGCAGGAGCCTCAGGCAACAGGCTTAATGTCTGTGCAGAATTCTGTAGACTGCTGTGGAAGAAGACCTGCTTCTCCTTCTGCCTGTAAACTCTCTCCATATCTGAAATTTTCTCTCATACACCCTCACTTAAGGACATTCCTCCCACAGCAAGCGCAGTCCATAAAATCCACTACTGTGACCCGACTCGCTGCAAATAAACAGTTCTTCCAAAAACAGGTCTGATATTTTCAAATCATGAACATTTCATCGGTTTCATGTGTCACTGGACTCTCTGCTGACATTTTCAGAGTTTGTAGAAACAAAACCTGGACATTGAGGACACTGCCACCAATAACAAGACCAGGAGTCAAAAGGATGGATTGGTTCACAGCGTTTTGTCAGAATTCCCGGCTGTCGGTCGTGGAGAAGGTTGGTTCGGGAAACGATACACAAAGAGACATGTGACTGGACAATGAAAGAGGAAGAGCCACTGACCCACTGAGGCATGTGTCCTCCATCCGGGTCATGATGGTGGTACTGTAGAACCAGAACAGTGGCGATGACTGACAGACCCACGATCGCCATGGTTGTGGCAAAGTACTGTGCTGAAACACAATGATCCAAGATGGCTGAAAGCATGTACAGCAATGATCATATGTAGCACATGCAAACAACACGGAGTTCAAGTGAAAACAGCCACATGTCCCAGAAAACAGAAATAATGATACAATCCAAATGTGTTATGCTTCATAGGATAGCAAAGGAGAGAAAGAAGTAAAACTACAATGGTTCTGTTCTGCAGACATCTCAAACTTCAAACCTAAGATCTGACGTTAACCTAATGAGTAACTACCATCTGGTTCAGTTACTAAAACACTTTGCTGTTTTCCGTTAAAGAAAGATGGGGAGGAAACTTAAAAAGAAAAAAAAAACATTTTGACTTGGTTAAAAAAAAGGGTTTTTTGCTTTTTATGAGTGTGGTGCTGAAAGAAACTTTAACTTACCTATAAGAGGAACTGAATCTGAAGTGGCCGGCATGATTTCAGCCACCAGCAGCATGAAGACGGTCAGAGACAGCAGCACTGTGATGCCTGCACACACAAGCACAAAAACATCGGATGATTCTGAAGGGTTCTTCTAGGACCTGCTACTTGTGGTATCATGTGGGGTCCAGATGACCCCACCCTTACTTTGACGTGTTCTCCCTATCATGACAAAGGTGGATAAAGGTGGAAAGATTTCATGTAATCCATGGACACCAGTGAAGATTACAAATCATTGAAGAAAAAAGCGAGTAGAGTAATATCCCCTCTCTACATCTGTGCTTTGTGAATGTCTTATTCCTTTGACTTAATCTTATTTATTTTATTCTAAATTGTGTTATTTAAGTAGAACTGCTTTTCTTTGTGTTTTGATTTTTCACCTGGACCCTACTGTCTTGTGGGGTCCAGATGACCCCACTCCAACGTTGAAGGGCCTCGGATAGCACAAGGGTTACACATCTGTGAAGGTGCTGAAACCTGCAGTCTGGAGAAGAAACCCTTCAAATCTGAGACAGATGGATCAGTTTGAGGGGGGCAGCAGTCCTGCTGAAAGCTGCAGAAGCCTCTGACAGTTATAGAAGCCCTTCAACAGACTCCAGACGTTGTACACCAAAATCTCAGGTGAAAGGATCTATCATTTTTCTCCAAGTCAGCCTTGTTTTGTTTTCTTTGTCGGTTGATTCTGCACTAGACGTTTTCTGCTCCTTCTTTATTGTAGACTTTCCATCTTCCCATTCTTACCCATCCATGGCAGTGCTACAGTCACTAATGCTAATGTATGTCTCTTATCTTCTAACAGATGGGTCACTGATTTTGTTTATTTATTTCCTTCATATCTTATCAGCGCAGCCACTAATCTGTTTGTGTTACTAAAAATGTTCCAGTATTTCTTTTTTCATCTCTACTTCCTGTCATATCAGACCCCAGCAGTCTCTCAAAGTCTGAATTTGGTGGCGGTCCCTTCTTGAATCTTCCATTCGCTGTCACCTGTTTGTTGGTTAGTTCAGGGATTACATACAGCCTTCAGTGGCTTCAGATTAAAGGTTGCACACATGGCGGTCAGTCCTCACCAAGAGAGATCTTCTCCCCAGAGTCTGCAGGCAACAGGAAGACGAGGAGTGCAAGGGTGGAGATGAGAACACAAGGGATGAGGAAGTTCAGGCCATAGTACAGCGTCCTCCTCCTCATCACAACAGTGAAGGTCACGTCAGGATACGGCTCCTTACAGCAATCGTAAAATCGCTCACTTCTTTGTCCTGGAACTTCTGTGGAACAAATGCAAAAAAGGTTTAAATTAATAGAAGATCTTCAACAAGACTTCTCCACATCCTCCTGCAACACAGATGTTTGACCTGTTCTCAGGAAAATGGTCTCTTTATTAATGCACTACATGTCATCATACTTGAATATTTCTCCACAAGATGCAATGACTTTGAATAATGCATTTCCAAATACCTCAAACAGACATATTTTTGTTTTAGTGAACTGTTTTACTGTTAGTTTTACAGAGTTGTTATTGTTTCTTAGTATTTACGCATTTTTAGTATGTGCCCATGTATCTCTAGGTTTGTTGGTGTGTTTTGTCTTTTTAAATGTTGAAGATGCACTTTGAGTTCTTTGCTTCTGTTTTTTTAATGTGATTTTTTTATGCTGCTATGAACAATGTGTATCAGTGTGTGGCTCTGTGATGGATGGGTTAACTTTGCCTAAAATAAATGGAACTGGAGCCAGCAGCCCTGTGACTGCATGGATGGGTGGATGGATGGAAGGATGAATGGATGGATGGATGAAACAATAGATGGATGGGTGGATGAATGATAGGTTGATGAATGAATCGATGGATGGTTGAACAGATGGAGGGATGATTGAATAAATGGATGGATGAATTATTGAATGGATGGATAGATAAATGAATGGAGGGATGGATGGATGGATGAATTGATGGGTGGTTGAATGAATTGATGGATGGGTGAATGGAATGATGGATGGATGAATTGAGGGATAAATGAATGAGTAGATGGATGGATGAATGAAAGGGTGGATCGATGATGAATGGATGACTAAATTGATGGATGGATGAACGGATGGATGGATGGATGACTGAAAGGGTGGATGGATGATGAATGGATGAATAAATTGATGGATGGATGGATGGATGAACGGATGGATGGATGAATGAATGAAAGGGTGGATCGATGATGAATGGATGAACAAATTGATGGATGGATGGATGGATGGATGGATGGATGGATGGATGGATGGATCTGCCTGTGGAACTGTCCTCCCATGATGATCCATCCACTCTCTTTGCCCACCAAGCACTCATTCTATCAGCCATCTTTCTGATGGAGCATTATTGAATGGTCTTGGGTTGTGGCTCTGACACCTATTCGTCCTCTGCTCACTGCCTTTTATCCAGTGGGCAGTCTAAGGATGCTGCAGTTGTGATGCAGCCTGTCTTTATGTCCTTCTTGACCAGCACACCACAGCTGTTGATAACCAGGATTTTACTTTTTCATGATGGTTTTGCTTCAAGCTCTTGTGGAGCTTTTACGGACTGGTCTCCTGTCAGTGCTGATCTTTACATGTTTGTGTGCATCTTTCTGTAGCTGCAGATCAGTCTTTTAGCTCCATTAGGTAATACCATGAATAGGTTAGCACAAACTTTTTCATTCTTTGACTCCACTGAAAAGAAGTTCCTGTTACCGGATCCGACATCAGAACTTTATGAACCATCTGTGAAGCATGATCAACTCATTTGGAAA
This sequence comes from Oryzias sinensis, assembly GCA_037389245.1. NCBI lineage: Eukaryota > Metazoa > Chordata > Actinopteri > Beloniformes > Adrianichthyidae > Oryzias > Oryzias sinensis. The sequence continues at coordinate 29,672,790 of CM074499.1, forward strand.
GAATGGATGGAAGAAGCATCACAGGAGTTACTTTAAAAGATCAGAACATCTTCAAATACATGATAAATACAACGCTACTATCTGTAGATCAATCTCAGATCCTGCTTTTTCATGTATCAAATATCAAGCACAATCAAAAATGTATACAATATAACTATAAAAAGCAAAGTCTGTACTGTTAAACTACCAGCAGGAACTGAATGACTTTGTCTTTTGTGGATCATTGAAATCCATTTGTTCCTCCAACTGAGAAAAATTTTAAACAAAATCAAATCCTCCCCCGTTGGTTGTGCAGGGAGGCGTGACGCGGCCAGCTAAGGAGGGATGACAGTAATGAGGTCTGTGCTGTCGTGAATGCAGGGATATTCAGCTGCAATTTTATGCCAATTATGGATTTATCAAGAACTATTTTAAGGACGATAGAACAAACATCATCATAAGTGTGCATGGCCAGCAGAGCTCTTGTTATTTTCCTTTAAAAGGGCACTGTGTCCCAAAAGGAAGAGCAGTGTCTACCCCGTAATTCTTCATTAAATCCGCCTGCCTCGTCCTTGTGAACATGGCAGAGGTGCAGCACACCTTCATGACTGTGTGCAGATGTTATTCTGACACAATCACAGCTGAGCAGTGATGTGTGTGTAATGCAGCCGGTTTCAACACTGGATTACAGATGTGTGTGCATGATCTGCTCATTTTTACAGAACAGGAGAACAGAAGCCTTTTTATTCCCATCATCTTGAGGCCAAACATTGTTTTAACCATAAGGTTTAAGACTTGAGACCTAACTTGAAATGGCATGAGCCTCACTGCCAGACTTGCTAAAGATCTCAGACTTGACTTAGACGTCAAGGACTTGTGAGCATCTCTGGTGAACATCAAGAAGGCTTTAATGAGTTTGTGTGTTTTATTTTAAAATTCTATTCTTTAACAGTTTAGTCATCTCTGATGCAATGACCGCATAAAAGAGCTGGACAGAGTGGGTGTGACGTCAACCGTAGAAAATGGTTCACTTCCAGCTCCAAAGAAATAAAGCCCATTCAGTCACCATTTTTTTGTGATATGGAAGTCGCCACTTGGAGCCAAATGAAAGTAAGCAGTGATTGGTCCAAGTTGGTCTGAACTAACGTTTCTTTGGCAACTACTGTCACCAATGAGGAGTAAGCTTGTTGGAAGTCCACACCCTTTTTGAAAGCGGGCTAAGGAAAATCTGTAAATCAAACATTTCAAACATTCGAGGTGGGGCCAGCGGGCAACACATAATTTTATAGAGGCATCTGATTGGTCAGTTTATATCTTTAATAAAATGCAATAAAGAAAAAAAAAACAATAAAATAATGAATATTATCAAGAAAATGTTAATAAAGTTATCAGATCAGTTTATTCTGACCTATAGAAGGACTGAGTAACAGCTGTTTATTTCTCTATAGAGGTCTATGAGATTTTGGCTTCTTGGAACCAGCGGGTACTTCCCTTTTGGAACACGAGGCGGAAGGAATCGCTCAGCTATGCAATGGTCTAAAGTCATTTTACTCTTGCATTTTTGTATTTCACATGTGTGATCAGTCTTGCATTTGGTGCAGTCTACGTGAGTGTTTGTGCTCCGAGCATCTGCTGGCTCTGTGTAGCATCCATGTCTGAAAATTGTCCATTTTTAATCTGTGTTTTGGAAACCTTTTTGAAAGTATTGGCCCATTCGCAGCGAGTTTTAGCAGCTTTTAAGCTTTTTAAAAACAAACTGTGTGATCCCTTCAGACACTTAAAGGCCAGTTTTCTGCTTTCCAGCTTTTGTTCCACATGAAATGGTCACATCAAGTGTTTAATCTAATGTCATCCAATCACTGTGCTTTTCATGTGATCTGGCATTTGCTGTATGCTGCAGTACAAATGTGTCTTGTAGCTGGCGGGAGGAACAGACCCTCCGTTGGTTCGCTGGCTGCTCTGCAGCCATCAAGGGTCCCTCTTCCTTCACTGAGCAAAGCGATAACTCCTGCTCCTACTTCTACGCCTTATTCACCAATCATATGAGCTAACAAAATGTACAACCATAATTAAAATGCCCCCAAACAATTATATAAGAGAACTATGATAAATTATAACTTTTTCTTCATGAACACAACATGAAAACGAACAAAAATATCTTGAATAACTGTACTAAGAGGCTTCAACAAACACGTTCCAACTGAAGATGGATTCAGATTTTGACATTGAAAGCCCATGTGTGCTCATATAGATGTCTAAGAAAAAGCTAATCAAATACAGCTTTCCAGTCCATCTACCAAATGATATAACAGTAGTAAGATTTAACATCATTGCATGCATAAATAGTAATAAAAAATGGCAACCATTTCTGGGGTCTTACCAACAAGATCCCACTCTCCATTGGCAATGTATCCAGTAGTGTCGGCGTTGATCATCTGTAAGTCCAGGGACCAGCCTCCATAGGTCCACGATCCGAACTTAAGGTCACAACGCTGCACGTCAAACGGAAACCAGCGGACATCGATGTGGCAAGTGCTTTTGAATATTCCTAGAAAGAAATGTAGTGTTGTCAGTGTCAACAGAAAGTTTTTAAACACTTGACATTGTAAAGTAGTCCACACTGGATGTAAAACAAAAGTACACACTTTAATGGTCCACAAAGTGTATGGCTTCACTTAACCACTAACCATAAGTGGAAAAAAGGTTTTCGTGTTATTGTTCATATTCTTGTAAAAAAATTACCAAGAATTTATCATTTTTCAAGGGTATGTAAACTTATGAGCACAACTATCGTATTATTTTGTCTCAGGACCTTCAGCTGGACTTTTAGCGTTAGTCAAGGTCAATCCTACACCTTTCCATCACCTCTGTCTATCCACACAACTCTACCGTCCCTCACATATCAATACTAGCCGTCAGAGGTAAGGCTGAGGCAGCTTCTATTGATCCTTGATATGTGATTAGCATAAAGAAGACTTCCACTGCGGGAAAATGTACTCAACACAACGTGTTTCATCTGAATTGACATCATGAAACTAAACTCCACCTCTAATTCTTATTAAAAGAGGATATATATGCTCTGCTCTGACCACAGAAATAAGAGGGAAAAGGTATTCAAATGCAATAATAATAAAAAATAATGGATTTATTTATCTGCGCTTTTTCTTGGTGCTCAAAGTTCTTCCAGTGTGTCCATCATTCATTCATACTTGGTGATGGTAACTGCTGATGTAGCCTCAGCTGCCCTGGGGCAGACGGTCAGAGGCGTGGCTAAGAGTTCACCCCCTCTGACCATCACCGGGACATTCATGCACATTCACACACCAGTAGAGCCACACTGGAGGCAGGGATGGGGAAGTGCCTTGCCCAAGGCCACAATGACAACTGGCTGGGGCGAGCCCTTCGGTCATTGGACAACCTGCTCTACCACCAGAGCCACTGCCGCCCTTGCAGACCTTAAACCAAGAAAGGACGTGTAGTAACTGTGTCACAGAAAGTACTGAATGGGCTAGTGACCAGGAGTCTAGAATTCAGCTAAAGGAGGGAGTGGCAGGAGACTGAAGTTGCTTTTGGTTTGGTACCATTTATTGTTTGTGCAAAATATTTACAGTGACAGACAAACATTAATCAGTAAGACAAATTGAATGGCCATTCATATGTATATATAGAAACAATTCTGAAGTTTAAGATCCACAATGCATAACTAATATAGCATTGAAATATCATCAAGATTCCAGCAACTGTTAATTGCACCACAGGAAAAACACACAAACCAACGCGCCCACTGTTCAGAGGAATACAAGTGCACTGGGATGTGCGAGATGAATGTGCATGGTAGGTCAATTGGGGGATGGTGTGGGCGTACGTTGGGAGAGAGTTTTTATCTGGGCTACTAAGAGCCCCCTACCGGCCCGGCAGGAGGATGCAACCCAAAAGTGACCATTAATGACAACTTGGCTATCAAGGCTAGGACTGATCAGCTCTGCTTGGGTCAGATTATCCCTTCTCAGCGGAGGAGTCCAAATGTTTTGCAAAAAAAAGCCAGATTTGTTTAGAGATGACAATCCGCTATACAGCCTATAATTTTTCAACTGTTCTTGATAAATGCATTTTTGTTTGAAACTGTTTCTAGACATAAAAAAATCACAAATGAAATCAATCAAAACAATTCTTGTCAAATTAAATCAGCTAAAGGTAATGGAAAGAGTCAGGAAACAAAAATCACCCATAAGTGAGTAAGTTAACACATATTGTGGCATTAAGATGTGAAATTGTTCAAATTCAGAAAGTTTCTTCATTGAAATGACACCAACAGTTTTTGTGTTCATAATTTTGCATGGTTGATTAAAGGATACCTGGTGGCAGGTATTGGCAGTAGCCGCTGGAGTTGACCAAGATGTTGGTGTGGAATGAAGCATCAAACCTTTCATCTGCACTGTGGAGGCAAACAGACTCATATTCATTGTCATAAGTACTGCCTGTGTCGTGCACACCACAGAGCAGCCCAACATCATGCTGATGGACTCAAACATCCTTCCAGGAAAATGGATTCCTCCAGCTCTACAAAGGAAAATGAAAAGTTAAGGTCTGTGTGAAACAGTGTCAATACCACCATGTTTGCCTGAGAACAACAGAAAAATTTGGTTTTGGTAAAAGAAATCAGATTTTACTCACATAAACTTTCCCAGTAAACAGGAGTGCTTCAATAATGAAGTCATGCTGCCTTTGGTGTTTACCTAAAGGCAGCGAGGTCAATATTTCCTCGGACAAAGTGCTACTTTCTCCTGCCACGATCAATCTGTGCTCCTGAACTCTGTGTGGGAATGAGCTGAAGTGTTTACCAGCATCCAGCCCAAAGCCTCCCACAGAGAACGCACGTCCCAGGATTCAGCACAGAAAGACACGGGCTGTGTCCGAATTCCCTCCCTAACCCCTGACTTCTAAAAACCTAGTTAGTGCGGCACTATGTAGTGCCCTGGGTTTTAAAATTTGCAATTTGGACACTATGTTCACTGCTTTTTTTTTTTTAAGCGGCGAATATGACGTCATCGATTTCATGAAGTTAAAATCTAATTATTATGAGCGTTTTGCGACAATTTTTTATGAGTCCACTATCTTCTGAACATCAAAACATTGATGATTTATAAAAAATATATATTTAAATGCATTTTTTGGTAAAGAATTGTTCAGACGCAATGCATTGTGGTCTATGTAATCTAGT